>CM053770.1:391793569-391964251 GCA_028658325.1 Potorous gilbertii | reverse complement strand
GAATTGCCAGCCTTCCCAAAGGGAATGGGTGGGGAGGGAGGGATGGGGAGAAACTGGAACTTAAAGTTTTAGGACCAACTGTTGAGTATTGTTCTTGCTACTAGGAAATAAGAAATACAGGTAATGGGGAATAGAACGTTATCTGGCCCACCAGGACAAAAGAGAAGGTGGGGTAAGGGAAGGGAGGGATGATAGAAGAGAGGGCAGATTGGTGATATGGGTAATTAGAATGTCCAGTGTATTGGGGAGGGGGGAGGGGACAAATGGGGAGAAAATTTTGGAACCCAAAATCTTGTGAAAATGAATGTAAAAAGTTAAATAAATTTATTTTAAAAAAAATTAAAAAAAATAAATTTCTTTTTGTTTCTTTTTTTCCTTCCCTCTACACCCACCTAGGGACAGCTACCATTATGCACAAGTATGTATATGTGTAAAATCATTCTATGCATATTTCCATTCATCAGTTCTTTCTCTCGATGCAGATAACATCTTCCTTCCTCTGTCTTCTATAGTTAATTTGGGTATTTATAATAGTCAAAATGATTGAGTCACTCAAAGTTGTTCTTAAAACAATATATTGCTATCATTTCTCAGACTACAACAAAGAAACCATCAAATGCAAAGCTGTAGTCCCTATTGACAGCTCAAGGTTTACTTTCTCTGGGACAGAGCAGAGATCTGGAGTTACTCATCTCTGAACCCCTCCCAGCCTAGCATTGAATTGTGTAAATAATAAGTAATCAAAAATATTTGTTGGAAGAATGAATGCCTGTCTATGCGTTCCTTACTACTTCTGCTGAATCAAAACAAGCAAAGCTACTATTTCCATTAACAGGTCAACAACACTTCATTGTGCATAAAAGTTGATTGTCTACAAAAGTGAGATTTGCTGTGGATAAACAGCACTGCTGCTAAACCACTGGCCAATCACTGAGAGTATTTCAGATGACCATTATTATATTGCTGAGTAGTGCATGAAATTAATTATTACATTGTAGAATGTTATAGTAAGTTCTGTTAGGTACTTAGTTGCAATTGCTTTTCAGTCCAACTCTTAATGACCCTGTTTGAGATTTTCTTGGCAAAGATATTGGAGTGGTTTGCCATTTCTTTCTCCGGCTCATTTTACATATGAGAAAACCGAGGTAAATAGGGTTAAGGAATTTGCCCAGGGTCACACTGCTAGTGCCTGAGGTCAGATTTGAACTCAGGAAGATGAGTCTTCCTGACTCTAGGCTTGGCATTCTATCCACTGCGCCTCCTAGCAGCCCCTGGCAGCAATTACAAATAAATAATTTAGGTAGCACCTCTAACATTGCTTTCTGTCTTCTTAATTGACCCTATAGCGCTGTTTTGACATTTGCTCTGAAATCTCAAAATTTTCAGAACAAAAATATGCGGGTTGTGCACTAATTCAAGTGTTCATCAGCCTTAGAGAGGCAACCTGGTATAGTGGTTAGAGCACTGGCCTTGGAGTCAGAAATAACGATGATGATAGCTAGCATTTATATAATGCTTCAGAGTTTGCAAAGTGTTTTCCAGGTTATCTCATTTTATCTTCACAACAATCCTTGAGCTAGTAACTGCTATTATACCTATTTTACAGATGAGGAAAGTGAAGTTCAGAGAAGTTAAGTGACTTCTACCAGGTCGTATAGTTTAGTAAGTATCTGAGGCAGAATTTGTACTCAGGTCTTCTTGACCCCACATCTAGCATTTTATTTATACCACTTAGCCATCATTAAAAGACAGTAAGTGATTATTGAGTAAAAGGATCAAAGAGATGGTCTAAATGAGAGTGGGAGCAAGAAATATGCCAACTTCTCCTGGTCTATGTATCAGGTGATGTGAGCCAAGGACACCTTGAAAAAGGGGGTACAGTGGCCCACAGAGAAGATATGGTTATCATCATGAAGTTAGCATCTGCTTCAGAAACCTAGGATTTGAGTGAGTCCTGGACAGATCATTTCACTTTTCTTGGCCTCAGTTTCCTCATTTGTAAAATAAGGGAGTTATGTTAGGTGATCTCTTCTAGCTCTAAATCAATTACTTAGTGTGAAGACTAGCCAATAGAGGAAGTTCTGATTGCAAAAAGGGATGGGAAAACAGAGATATTCCTTAGAGAAATTCCTAATTTGCATACCTTTAAGGAAGCCCAAATGGAACATGCATCTTCCTATTAGTGTATATATGTATGTATGATGCTTGTATGTATGTGTGTGGGAATTAAGATATGTAAAGAGGATGTGTTCTATGGGAGATCTCTGAATTTATGAGTTAGGAGATGTTAAAAATCACAAGACAATGGCGGTTCTCTTTTCACCTTTTCTGCTATTGGAAATTAATTTTCTGCTAGTCTTTTTTTTTCCAGTGTGTGTGTAGCTGTTTTTAACAGTATCACACACCTATCACAATGTATTAATTTTCACAAGCAGTCCTTGTTAATATCCAGTGCTGGAATGTATATTCTAGCTGGTTGTCTTAGCTTCTTGTGAAAGCCTTAGTTTTACTTTGATTTACAAATGTAGGCTGTCTATAATTATACCTCCCATTTTTGTAAATCAGTTCATTTTGACAAACATCTTAAATGCCTACACTGTGCTACATGTTAAGGAATATACAGAGGACAATGAATGTCCCTGCCTTCAAAAAACATACATTCTATAGGATGGGGTAGGGGGAGCAACATAAAAACAGATGTAAATACAAAATGTAAGAACAAGGATTAGGCCTGTGATTTCATTGACATATACTCCCACGTAAGCAAACTCCCTCTACCAATATAATTTATAAACTTAGCTGCAACTTAGATAGTCTTTGCTTTTCTTTGTGTCTATAGTATTTAGCACAATGCCTGATACATGGAAGGTACTTAAAAATGGTTGTTGACTTGAGGAGTTGCCTACAGGATGGAGAATTCAAGAGATTTCCCTTAGTTCACACATCAGGCAGAACTTGAAGGCAGGTCTTCCTGACTCCACAGCCAGCTCAGTATGCATACCGCCTCAGGTATGGGATATGGAGGCATTAATGACTAAGGGAATCAGGGAAGGTCTTGCGTCTGAGTTGAATGTCACTGTTAGAAATCCCAATAGGTTTAAATGAGGAAAGACAGCCTCCCATGCAAGGCATGGAAATGGTAGATGGATTGCCATGTCTGAGGAAGATCAACTTGGCTGGGTTAGATGAAACATAGAGCACATGAGGGGATGTACTAGACTGGGATGGTGCAGGGCATTAGATGCCAAATAGAGCAGCTGAAATTTTATCCTGGGAGTAATAAGGAATCTCTGAATCTTCCTTAGCCAGAGGTGTTTAAGTCCTGGACTTTAGCAGTAGAAGTCTTGTGGAGAGTAGGTAGATTCAAGAGAAAACGCTGGATATAGGGAGGAAAATTACAAGACTCTTACAATATTCTAGATAAGAAGTAATAGGGCAAGGCATGATCTAGGCTGGTCCATATATAAATGTAGAGAAAGGGGACAAGTGTGAGAAAAATAGACAGTCAGCAAAACTTAGCAACTGACTGGTATAGTAAATTCTGTGTTTAGCAAGTTAGGAAGAGATTTTAACAACTCATAGGAGGTTTAAATGACATTTTAATGGCTTAAGAATTTTTATTTTATAAAAGATATTTTCATAAAATACTTTATATGACAATTTAGTTTAAAGCATGGAACTATTTAGCACAAAGACATCCTTTTTTGGTCCTTCTGTTGTCCATTTAGCCTGGGCTTACTTTGTGTCACAACCAAACCCAAACTGTTCTAACATGGCCATCCTTCTTATAAATGAAAGCCATTGGCTACATGAGGGATTAGGGAGGAAACTGAAGGATCAGTGAAAACCAATCACTAGTTTTCTGACTGTCCTTTTGAGTTATAAGCAAATATGACACTGTGTATACTCTATCTGTATATGTTTATCTATATATAAATAGATGAAAATACAAAACAAAAACTTTCCTCTCTCTAATACATGCAGATACACACACACACACACACACACACACACACACACACACATACACACACACACACAGCCTGTATGTGTGGATATTGCTTATAGGGAACTTAGAAGGACCCTCACTATCACTTGGGTCTTCATGTTGATACTGAATGAAACAGACCTAAAGGAAGGGGGAAAATTTTGTTTATTCCTGTTCTCTTTGTTCATCTTTAGTCCTAGTTATCCTTTGAAGCCTAATGTCACATCTTTCACAAAGCCTTCTGTCATTGCCCCTAGTCAGTAAAAACTTCCCCTGTATGCTGTTATGGGAATTTATTTTTTATCTTTTTAACATGCTTGGAATGTGATATTCTGGTTTACAGCTGTCTGTGTTGACATCTCATTCTTTTACTTAACTGTATGTTCCAGGAGGGCAAGAATAGTGTCTTATCTGGACTTTCTATTTCCTCCTGTCTCACTCTGGGCTCTGGCTCCGCAGGTCCGCAGGAATATTCCCTTCATTCTCTCTTCCTCTCCTAGCCTTCTTAAACACACAAACATCTGTCTACAGCACTGCAGTTGTTGCTATAATGGAGCATTGTACTTAGAGCTCCATCATCTCTCTCTCTCCCTCCCTCTCTCTCTCTGCCTCTCTCTCTCTTCCTCTCCCCCTCCCCCTCTTTCTCCTAAAAGAGAGAAAAAGCTCCAACTCCGTTGAATAGATACCCTGTGGCAAATTTATGAAGGACCTGGATAAGACTCACACAATAGCTAGGGATGCAGTCTGAGCCATGACAGGGAGTCCCCATATCAGTGAAATCATAGACCCCTTTGATTGCAGCCCTTCCTCCTCTTGGCAGGCTTTCCTAAAGAATCCTAACAGATTGAGTACCCAGAGGGTGGTTGCCTAAGGGATCTAAGGGTAACCCTGAGGGGCCAGATCTCTAGCTCTGTAGCTTTTGAGACTCTAGTTAGTATACTCCCCATTATTAATCAGCCAGTAGAACTTTTTCAGCGCTTTAGAAAATGGATTTACTGGAAAGGTATAACAAAAAAATTAATTATAGAAATAGTTCCCTCCCCATGTCAGGGCACATGCTCCTCTTGCACATACAAGACCCCTTACTGGGCCATTGCTAGTCATCTTGACTTTTGTCTTGTCAAGATGACTCCCAATGACTCTGGAGGAGAGAGTGAATCCGATGACTGCACAGCTCTGTCTCACTCAAACCCAAGTCACTAGGAAGTCAAGATATCCCGCTTGTGATCTCACTGGTCCTCTTCAGGAATGAAGGATGAACAGTAACAATAAACAAGACCCTTTCACATATAGGGAGAGACAGGGCACAAAATAAGAATAGAAAGTTAGTCAGGTATACATGTTGAATGCATAGGGCAGGGCAGGTAGGTGGCACAGTGAATAGCACTGACCCTGGAGTCAGGAGGACCTGAGTGAGAATCTAGCCTCAGATACTTGACACCTACTAACTAGCAGTGTGACCTTGGTCAAGTACCTTAATCCCAACTGCCTTGCCTTCCTTCCTCCAAAAAAAAAAAAAAAGAATGGAAGGTTTATAGTAGAGAGCAATGATCTTGGATTGATGGGGCCAGGATTTAGATCTGGGTTTGAGTAACTGAATCCCATCTCTGACATTCATTAGAATATATGACCTTGGGCAAGTCATTTAACTGCACTAAGTCCATTTACTCATCTGTAAATGAGGTTAATAATACTTAGACTATCAGCCTTACAGACTGTAGCGGAGACTGTAATTTGTAAGGCACATATTTCTACATAGATGTGAGTTATTAGCATTATTGCCTGTTACCATGACTGGAAAGACTACTCATAAAATATATCTTACAGATGTCATCAAATATCAGCTTTGTCACTTTCATAAAGCAAGCACTAGCTGACTATTTCCTGGGTATGAGAAGCTCCATAGGAGCAAGTACTCTTCTCCTTTCCTCCTGTCCTCACTTTGGTCACTAGTTAGAATTACAATAAAAACACTGTTTTGTTTTGTTTTGTTTTTTTACTGCTCTCCCAGACCCTTTTATGTGCTTCATTTTTCTTTTGTAACCCTCTCACCTGATGTCAGGTCTACTTGCCCTCTCATAGAGCACACCCACAGATAATAAGTACCATGACCCTCCTGAACAGGCCTGTTCCAGACCACACTTATCTACCTTTACATGCTAAAGGACAAATCTCAGAAATTTGGTATGCCATAGCTGAAAAGCCTTTTCATACAAAAAAGCAAAACAAATTCTATCTATGTGTTTATATTGCTTAACAAAAAGAAGCATATTGTACAAAAGAGGACACGTTAGCTATAAAAAGAAGCCAAAAGGAAAGTGAATGAAACTGTGGGTGGGTGAGAAAATAAAGAATAAAAATAGAAAAGAATGAGTAAGTTGGCAGAAGAAAAATACTTTAGAACAGTAATCTCAAACTCAAATTACATGTTTGTTTTAAGTTGATTTCAGTAATCTTTTTTTGCATATTGTTGTTCTAGTTTTTGCTTCTTTCCATAAACACTTACTTATACAATTACATATTTGTCTGAACAAAGGATGACAGCTAGCACTTCTATAGTGCTTTAAAATTTGCAAACTGCTTTTACATATATTGTCATTTGATCCTTGCCGCAACGTTGTGAAATGAGTTCTAAAGATCATATCCCCATGTTACAGATGAGGAAATTGAAGCTCACAGAAAGCCTAGTGAAAGGTATTAATTGTTAGAAGCCAGATCTATCCAGACTCTAAGCAAAGGGACTCAAAGGAGTTGGGAGGATTACAAACTACCCTCAACTATGAATTCCAAGTTTGAAATAAGTAGAAAAAAAGAGAATTTGTGAAGGAGTAAAGAGAGAAAATGGAGAAGCAATGTGCAAAGTGAAATAGGATTCCATTATAATAGTATCTGAAAATTCTAGAGTTGGCAAGGGATCCTCTATTCCAACTTTTCCATTTTAAAAAAGAGGAAAATTGGGGCTTAAAAACATTTCTTGACAAAGAGCACCCAGGTAGAATGTTAGGTATCTAATTCCCATATGAAAAATTCTAAACTATGACCTTCAAAATCCGCAGGAAAAAATCAATTTGGGCTTCTAATTTTTTCTGACACGGTCCATAATATAGGATAAAATACATGGAAACATGAAATAAATGTGTTCAGTTGAAAATTTGAAAATCTTTGCTGCTTTAAAAATGTTATTCTTCCCTTTTAACCTAAGTAGCTAAGTGACTGAACCTATATGCCAGAAAATTCGCATGTAAATGGATTTCAGTGAAGGAGATCCAGAAAGTTTCAAAATAATACTTGAGTTTAGATTAAGGAAGTAAGAAATGTAGGTGTGCCTGTGCAAGGGGAAAAAAGATGCTAAATGTATTCTTAAAGAAATGTGTACTGTGTGGATGTTCAATGAGAAAAAAAAATCATGATTGTATGGTTGAGAACTGTTTCTTTTCTTCTTGCATTTAATGGAAAACTGAAATTAAATTGTTTTTAAGCTAAGGAACTCAAAGGTTAAAAAATTATCATTCTACTATTAACTCACAATAGCCAGAATATAAAATGACACAGCTTAATATGTTGAGTTGCAAAGGAATGAGCTTATCGATAGTAGAATAAAATCTTATGTGCTATTTTAATTTACAGCTTGAAAGGTATGTGAACACTCTTTGTCATTTCATATAATTTGGTTGCAAGCCTTTGTCCAAGTTAGCTTGGAATGTGTTGGAATACATTGAACAAGTAGCTACCCATCTATTTATTGGCCTGAAGTGAACGATTTTGTTGGTTCATTTCAACAACTGAAATCCTGTCTACGAGAAAGTTAATCAGCAAGATGGCTAGTTACATTTATGAGTGTTTCTTTTAGAGGCATTTGGTTACAATTCCACAGATGGTCTCTTCCCTCCATTAGTTTCCCAGCCAAGCTTCTCTGTTTCCCATTGTACTTAGCAGAATTACTATTGCAACAACACAATTATTGCCAATACAGGGTAACACACAGTGGGACTAAAGTAAAGCTGTGTCCTTAAAATTTAATCCCAGCCCATCTTGCCCTTTCCTGGATCAGTGAGCAAACACCTGCTGAATTCTGCTCTGTAATGAAAACATCTGAAAAATGGGCATCAACAATTCCCCTTTAACACACACTGAGTGGGGAACCACAGTGACAATGCAGCAAACTCTTAGAATAAGGCTCTAAATGCCATGGGGTGCTTAACCTGGAGTTTGGAACCTTGTGTTTTTTTAATAATTTGACAATTATATTTCAACATAATTGGCTTCCTTGGTAAGTCCATCCATTTAATTTTGTGCATTTTAAAACACTATTCTGAAAAGGAGTTGATAGCCTTACCAGACACAAAGAGCTCCAACATACAAATAAAATTAAGGTTATTTGGTCCAATCCCATTCTCCTAAGCATGACAACATGCCCTCCAAAACCTTGATAGAACACAGATCATTTTTAAGGCACAATTATCCCAGAGTCATAAGGAAAACACTAGTATACCGTAGGAATTCACCTAAGGAATCCCTACTTAAAATTTGAGGGAAATCACTACTACCTACAAGACCTCTGCTTTGCAAATGATCCCCCCTACCCTACCCCAACCCTGCAGGCTGGAAAATGCTGAAACATCAAGAACAAAAGATATCGTCCTTCCTAGTTACTTTGGTGAATTGCTCTCTGAAAGAGCTCACATACTATAATACAATTTTGGTGATATCAAAAGATGAATGACAAAAATTCTGTATTTGTAGCGCTGAAAACCACTCGTATTTTTATGTTTATATAGTGAATGGAATCAGAAGAACTACATTGTAATAGGAAAAAAATCCTAAGTCTTATTCCTTATGTGAACTGGGATAAAGCATTTAATCTCTCTGGATTGCAGTTTCCTCAACTGTATCATTAAAACATCAGAGGTAGCTAGGTGGTGTAGCAAATGAACACTGAGCTTGGAGTTAGGAAGATCTGAGTTCAAACCCAGCCTTAGATATTTACTGGTTATGTGACCCTGGACAAGTCATTTAACCTCCGTCTGCCTCAGTTTCCTCAACTGTAAAATGGGCTAATAATAGCACCCAGCTCACAGGGTTGTTACAAATTATTTGTAAAGCACTTAGAAAGCGCAATGTTTGTCACATAGGAAACACTTTAATAAACTCCTGCTCCCCTTTCTTCTTCATAGTTCTAAAGATCAAAGTGACTTTAGAAATCATTCTCTTATTTTTAGATGAAGAAAATGAACCTAGGGAAGCTAAGTGACTTGTCTAAGGTCACAGAGATGGTTATATATCAGAGGTAGGATTTGAATTCAGGTCCTCAGATTTCAGAACCGTTGTTCTTTTGTCTGTACCACTCTGTGCCCTTGTGAAGATATGATGATGACAATGCTTTTTGATCCCATCTCTTCCACAAAGCATTACCTGAATAACAGACATGTAGGGAGTCATTTCTCTCCAGCTTCCCATGTCTGGAAAGTTCCCATATCTGGTACAGTCTACCCTACATTCTCTACCCTATCAGGTGCATGTGCACAATTGTCTGTACGTTTTTGCTTTTATGTATTTGTTGAATGCATACTATTGCATCTTTTCTGTCTTTAGATCAAATGTTGCTTGCTTTGAAAATTAATAAAAATTTTCACAGTATAGAGCGCTCTCTCTCTCTCTCTCTCTCTCTCTCTCTCTCCCTCCCTCTCCCTCTCTCCCTCCCTCCCTCCCTCCCTCCCTACCCCCCCTTCCTCCCTCCCTCCCTCCCTCAGTTACATTGTTTTGTGTTTAGGCAGTACTTTCATGAATGGTGTTTGATGAAAATATATCAGTGCTTAATCACTTCCTTCATCAGTTTTATTCATTCTCTCCTCAAGGAGGCCATAACTAAGTTTCCATTGTTGGTAATACTGTCTCTCTCAGGTTATTCTACTACACTCACCTGTTTAAATGGTGTACTCTGCCCCAATTTAATGTAACTTCCTTGAAGGCAGAGATTATTTTTAATTTTGTCTTTGTGACCCTAGTACACATTGTGTTGCTCTGGATGTTGCTGTCATTCAGTCACACACAACTCTTCATGACACCGTTTAGCAAGAATACTGAAGTGGTCTGCCATTTCCTTCTCCAGCTCATTTTACAGATGAGGAAATTGAGACAGTATGAAGTGCCTTGCCCAAGGTCACACAGCTAGCAAGTGTCTGAAGCTAGATTTGAACTTAGGTCTTCCTAATTCCAGGCCTAGCACTCTATCTACTACACCACCAAAATTGCTTATTGTAGATTAATTTCTATCTTAGGAGAAAAATAGCTTGTTTTGGACATTTTAATCCATGGTTTGGTGGTATTAAATACAAGAGGATTTTAATGATTAAAAATACCTTTGCAACAAATTCTCTTAGGGAGCACATTTGAGTAGTAAAACACTGTTTTAAAGTCATTTGCAGCCTATCCTGAACTCTTCCTTCTTCAGGCGCCCAAATAAGTTGTTTTCTGAGTACATTTGCTCTCAAAGGAAGTTTAGATGGTTGCAATATTTCATATAGGATATCACCATGTAGGTGAAAGGAATGGAAGAATACTTGCAACCCGATGTCATGACAAAAGGCTAAACAGCTCTCTTCTTGACCAGAATGCAAAAATAAAATTTCAACAGTTCATTTTCTTGAGGTGTTAAATGAACAAAACCCAGAGGAAATACATGACAAGTCTATTCCTTATAAAGAATTCAGTTTAACCAAATCAAATAAACATTGTTGTTAAGGAGCTATCTTCTGAGATGTGAAGTACATCTGTGAAATGTTACAATATAATTTTACTTGGGGAAAATATTTGCCCTGGGTCCTGGTGTGAAGTGCTTTATATGAGACATAATCTTGTTGTCCCCTTGTGAGGTCTTTCTCATCGATAATGTCTCTATTAGTGATTCCTTCAACAAGAACTATTTTTTAAATTATACATATAGATAGATATCTTTTGTTTTTAACATATTAATTTCTAAATATATTCCTTCCCCCTTTTACCCAGTGAGCCATCCTGTTTTTAAAAAAGAGAAAAACAAAGAGGGAATGTGGGGAAGGGGGAAGTAGTTAGCAAAACCAAGGCAATCCTCTATCTAACAGTATATGCAGTATTTCATATCCATAGTTGCTCTACTTTTTCAGTGAAAGGAGAAAGATACATTTTCCCATCTCTACTCTAGGGCAATACTTGTATAAGTATAAAGAAGTATACTTTATATGCAGTTATAAACACTTTATTACACTTATTACACTTTCATTTTAAGTAACATTTACTTAACTACTATGCTTAATAACTCTACTAAGAAGGAAGGAAGGAAGGGAGGGAGGGAGGAAGGAAGGAAGGAAGAGAAAGAAAAAATCTCTTCTCTCACAGAGTTTACAATCTACTTCACTGTTGGTGAAGTGAACATTCACACAGAGGAGGACTGGAAAATGATTGCAACAATTTAAATGGAAAAATCAACAAATCTGAATGAAGGAGAAATTATAAACACTGAGCTTGGCCCCAGAGATTAGACATGATAGAACACTTCCCCATCCCTTGACAAAGTAGAGCACTTTAGGAATGGAGCATTTTTTTCAATATGTTGAAAAGTTTGCAATTTTTTTCTTCTTTTTCTTTCTTTTTTTTTTTTTAAAGTCTTTCTTATAAAGATTGGCTATCTGGAAACAGGAAAGACTAGAGGAAAATGTCTGCAATGTAAAAACAAGAGACAGCAATAAAAATCTGTTAAAATAAATACAATAGAAATAAAAAATATATAAATAAAACAGAATTTAGTTGCTAGTGAGAAATGTAAAGATCTAAACACAATGTAAATTTTGGTTGAGAGACCCTGAAACACACACACGCACACTCACTTCTCTTAATTCCTAACCCCAATCTCTTGGGAACCTCTCAGGACTAGAGATGGCAGCTGCAGTTACAGGATGCCAAATGCATTCCTCAACCAAGCTGAGGAGTTCTTGGGCCATGCCAGTTCTTGAAGCAAATTCATGCTGGGAACAATTCACAGCAATGAATAGACCACATTATGGATGGCCAGACTTGGCCCTTGATTTTCAGCAAACATTCTTTTGAACACCTACTCTACTAGGCTCTGGAGATTCAAATACAAAAACACAACCATCTCTGCACACAAAGGATATATACTCTGTTGGAAGGATACAATATATTTACAGATACATAAATATAAGATATATTAGCTATGTTTATGGTGCAGTACTGGAGCCAGCTCAAACCAGCTTATGAGGAGCCAATTGTTAAATTTTATGTATGAGTATTTACATCTCAGAAATCAGCAAATGCTACAAATAAGAGCTCAATTTATCATTTTAATTTGTCTATATTAAGAAAGCACTGGAGAAACTGTTACAGTAAAAATTAAACTTTAAAATATTTCACATGTAATTTTTTTTTTGGAGAACCAATTGTTAACCATTTAGTGGAATACTTCTAAGTATATATGCAAAGTGATTTGGAGGTGAACATAACACCTGGAAAAATCAGAAATCCCTCTTGAAAGACGTGGCACTTACACGGAGTCTTCACAGGAAAAACAGTTTCAGAGAAGTGAAAGAGAAAACATTTCTCTTATGGGGGAACAAACTGTACAAATAAATACATAGAAGTAAGAGATGAGTTGTCACATATCATTGTTGTTCGATGGTGCCTGATTCTTCATGACCCCATTTGGGGTTTTCTTGGCACAGACACTGGAATGGTTTGCCATTTCCTTCTCCAGTAGAATAAGGCAAACAAAGGTTAAGTGACTTGCCCAGGGTCACACATCTAGTAAGTGTCTGAGGTTGGATTTGAAGTCAGGTCTTTTTGACTCCAGGGCTGGTGTTCTTGCTGCCTTTCCTGTCACATGTGGGGACTAGTAAATTGTCTGGTAGCGCTAGAAAATAAATTTCATGAGGAGTATTGATCAGGGGAGCAACACAGTCAGACTTGGACTTTAAGAATATCAGTTTGGCAGCCATGTGAATGATGGATTGGAGAGGAGCAAGACTTGTTGAGAAGATACATTACTGCAATTATCCAGATAAGAAGCAGTGGCTTGAACTAGGGTAGTGGGAGAGAAGGGGGAAGAAGAGAGACATACTATACATGGAGAATCAACAACACTTAGCACCTGATTGGATTTCGGGTTGAGGGTAGAGAGCCAGGGATGACTTCTAGGTTAGACACTTGAATGACTAAAAAGATGGTAGCAGTCTCCATGGATTCTGCAAGTCTGGGAAATGGAGTGGATACTCTTTTGATCCTAAATTATTTTCTTTTTCAGGGGTTACCTAACAAGTACAGTACTATGAGTCTGTAGGACTTTATACGGGCCTAGAAAAACAATGGTCACTAAAAAGGATTGTTTAGTAACCTGAATGCTTTTATCTACTGAAAGAGCCTCAAGGAAGCTAGGACTCTGACTGTGGGGTAACTATATGGGCATTGAGGAGATGGGGCTCATGGAAGGGAATACCAGCCTGAGAATTTTCCCATTGTCATCAACCCTGAGGTGGCACTATAAATATGGAAAAAATTTAGGTCCCTTATAAAGTCATCTTGATGGCTTTTGGGCCCAGGCAGGAATCAGTGTCTTTTATCAAATGAAATCAAGCTTATTTTATACTTTACTTCTTACTCAGTGTTTGTATGGGAATTACAGGCCCCATTTCCTTTTGGCTGAAAAGATAAGTTAAATTTTTATGTTTTGTGTTGTGTTTTTAAGCAAAGGCCTTCCTGAGTTCAGGTTGATCCAGAGACCCCCAAAGACTGACCTTAATCCATTTAAGCCCTTTACTGCTAGGCCATTGGTTTTCTTTTTCACTATTATTACATTATTAATACTGAAAAATTATTCATTCTCTGAAAACTTTTTTTAAAAAAGATCTTCAAGATTCTATTTGATTAAGAATTTTTAAATTATCTTCATTCACAATTACAAAAGCTATATATCATTTCCTCACCTACTGCCCATCCTCAATTCACTATAATATTAAGCAAATTAAATGCAAATATCAGGCTACATCGAACACATTCAGGCTTCCCTTTTTAACACTGATTTCCAAGAAATTAGAATGAGGAAGACTGAGAAGGAATTTGACCAGTGGAACCAAACCTTGTTTCATCCCATCCAACCATCTATCAGAATTCCTATGCCTCGTCATCATAGGCATCTTGCCATCAGCCCGACCTATGTGCATGGACTGCCCTACCTTATTTGTTCTTGGAGGTGACACACTGTTTCAAATGAAGGCACAAACATTAAATTGATTTCTTTAGTACTTTGGCAGCTCCAGCACACTCAGAGTTTAGCACCTTCCTTTGCAGTTAAAATATACACTTATAATTTAGCCCTCAGACATTAAACTCCCAGCAAAGCATAAAACAAGTTTGAGTCTCAAAGTATAAGTCTACTGTACCCATTTAACTTATTTATTTCTCCCTGTATGTAACTCTCTTTTATCCCTTGAAATGTTTAGCCTTAAATACATGCAACCATTGTAAATATTGCATGAAATTTTGAGAGCTGAAAAATAACTTCCTCAGTGCTAATGCAAGGATATGATAAGTAAAGCCACTTTATTGACATGATAAAATCTTAGCAGTTATATATGTTCGATTTTTCTTATCTATCCATGTCAGCATTGCCACAGTATTTGGTTCTGTATATAAATGTGAAGCCCAGGTTTGATTGTCTGTGCTGTATTTGCTGGGAATTTGTATTCTTTGTCCACTGATTAGATACCTTTTTTCGGTAACCATAATCTCTAAAAGACTAAGAGAACATTGTTCTCTGAAAGAACCTGTGGTCACTTGATAGGAGTGTGCTGGAGCTAGCTCAAACCAGCTAATTGTGAAATTTTCAGTGTGAGCATTTGCAGTCCAGAAACCAGCAAACACTATAAATTAGGGCTTAGTTTATTGTTTTGTTGATTGTCTAGACTTAGGAAAGTAATGAAAAAATGTTGTGATGCAGATTAAATTTAAAAGTGTGTTGTTCTCCAGAGATCCAGTTATTCAACATTTACCAGCCCTACCTTCCTCTTTGAAACATGAGTTTCAAACCATTGAGTTTACATAGTCTTTACTTCCTCTCTGCTGATTCAGATATTTTAAACTACTCAAAACTGCTCTAAGACTTTTGGGACACCCTGCATAATCTACCTACCTCCACTTTCCTCATTTCCACTCACTATAGAGATACTATGAAAAACAGCATTACTTGGAGGATAAAGAACTGGTCTTAAAGTAAGGAAGACATGGGGCAGCTACATGGCACAGTAGATAGAGCCCCAACCCTGACTCAGGAGCACCCTGTATTCAAATCTGGCCTCAGGTACTTATGACCCTGAGCAAATTACTTAACCCCAATTGCCTGCAAAGAAATAATTTTTTTTTATCTTTGGTTTTATCTTTGACATACACTTGCCATGTGACCCTTAGGAAAAACCAACCTCTCAGTACAGTACTCTAGGTAACTTTGTAAGCGTCAGAGAACATACTGACCTGCGTGGAATTCTCTATGAACAATGATATTATAAATCTAGTCTTTGTCCCTTTCCCCTATTGCAGAAACTTATAATATCATTTCCTTTAAGAAATTATTATGGTACTTTGAACAGGATGGAGATATAAACTCTCTTTTTTTTAAAAGTCACAGTAGTCACAAGAATTTAGAAAAATCTTTAAGGAATTGTGGCAATAACTGACTTCTGAGAAACACTATGTTAAAATAGAATTCCTAATGAGAAATAATTTCAAGATGAGCTAGTTGTATCATGTACACAATGAAGTGTTTTTTATTTAAAAAAACAAACTATAGTTTCTTTGTTAATTAGTGATTGTTTACTATTCCTATCTTTTTAAGTAGTCTGCTATAATATGTAAGCTATTAGAGCTTGGTACACCACGCAAAGGTTTGATGTTGATAAATGAATGTGCCAAGAATTCAATGAAGTTTTTTTTCTGATTTGCTTTACCATAAAATCATATAATGTCAGAACTAGCACAATATCTTATTATTGATAACTGCATTGTATTGAATAGACTTTGATTAAATCAGAAACTTTATATCTCTTTAATACTACATCATGAACTAATCTTTATAGGGTGGTTTGCTTTTGTTTTTCAAACACATAGGGCAGGTAAGTGATGGACAAAAAGGATTGTTGACTGAGTGAGGAATAACACCTCACTCTGTGTAGGTCATTAATTCCATTCCTGGCTTTTCCACTTATTTTCTCTTGTGACCTTGGTTGAATAAACTCACTTTGTTTCTCTGGCCTTTGAATAAGGAATCTGCACTCGATGACCTCAGAGGTCCTTTCTATAGCAAAATCCATGATTCAGGAAATAAACTGCCTTGCTAAAATTTTGTAGCCCTTTTTTCCAAATCTTAAATGTCTTCAATCTATCCCTTTGATTTTTCTGATGTGGTAAGCCTCTGGATTCATCCTCCCAGAGTGAGGCTAGCTGTACCCTCCCCTTCAAAGTTCTAGGGGTACCTCTGAGGATGTGTCCTTTCTCTAATGTTATCACTTCAAAGCCCCATTCCAGCACATTCCCTACATAACAACTGTTAGTCACCAATGGTCAGTACCCATGCCACAATTACTTTAAACCAGTTGACTTCAATTAATTTTTACAAAGGGATATTTACTCCAAAAACAGAATAACGATAAAAATACAAATATTTCTCCCCTCTAAAACATGACACCCATTTTTTATCTCTACCATCTTAGTCTCTAAGGAAGGACTCAAACTTTAAAAAATTTCTATGTAGCGTTCACTCTACCAAGTCCAGTTAAAAATGCAGCATAGCAGGTAGATCAATAAGCTGCATCTTTGCTATTGCTGCAATGATTTAAGGTCACTTGCGGGTTTGCTTTTCACTACTTGAATGCCAGCAAATCCTAGACTAGATTCCAGCTCCCAGACTTCTGGAGGTTCACTCTCTTAACCTTTCAAAGGTCACAAGGTTGTAGTAACTACCTCCACCTAGAAGAAACAGCTTTGGCTGATGAGAGCCTTTTGAGCAAGCCTACATCGCAGTGCCACAGGCAGTAAAGAAGACTCCTCTTTTGACATGGACCAGAACCAGTTACTGCAGAATGTCCACACATGCTCCAGAGTCCACATGTTAAGGACTGGTCTCAATGACCATATCCCATTATCCAGAAAAAAGCTGTCTTTCTTGGTTTCCACCATTACAGTATTCTTTGTCTTATCTTTGTCTTACTCCAGGTGATTATAAACTGTCTTTTAAATGGGATATACATATATGTAGGATAGGAAACCTGTGGCCTGGGGGACATCTGTGGCCCCATAGGTCCTCATGTGTGGCCCTTTGACTGAACAAAGGGGATTTGGTCTGTGAAGCTTGAATTCAGTCAAAGGGCTGTACTTGAGGACCTAGAGGAAAACATGTGGCTTTAAGAGGCTACAGATTCCCCACCCCTGCAAGGGAGAGAGGTAATATGGTATAGTGAAAAGGCAGGATGTCCTATGAGTCAAAAGGCCTGGGTTCAAGTGCTACATTTCATACATATCAGCTGCACTGATGGATCAGTGATCTCCAGGATCCCTTTATGCTCCGACATTCTATGCTTCTCTATTAGCGCAAATTATTATATCAGCTGACATAACTTGACACCATGAAAGTTCCTGGGCCTGAACCAAAAGGAATGATATGGTGACAAAGAAAAAGAGAGAGATTATAGAAGCTAAAAAAATTAAATGACAGGAGATTGCCATGTGAACAGGCAGGAGGACAGGTCTGAATGAAGTATTCGTCCTAGATCTACAGCAGAATGTGATTTTCAGTCTGTGAGTGGACAAGGGAAGGTCAGGTGGGGTTCTCAGAACATCACAGGACATAAGGGAAGGTAATAGAGATAAAAGATGGGGCAGTGTTAAGGAAGAGAAACTTCATATGCTTCACATGTTTCTTTTTTCATACCACCAACCCCAGATACATAACGTGATATCTTATCCATACTGGGTCCCTGCATCCAGTTCCCTGCATGACTTTAGTGACTATTTTCAGAATCTGTAACTTTGAGAAGGCAGGCTTTTCACCTTGTGAGTTAGCCAAGACTTCCCACTTGCACCGGAGACTCACAACTGCTGAAGACTTTGCTGCTCTTGAATCTTAGCATTATTTCACAAAAAGGACAAACTGTGAAAGAAATGCTCGATGTTTTGTGTGACCGCTAGTAAACCTTTGAATACTACTGCACTTTGGAGATATAGATTACTCCTGGCACAAGCCTAGAATTTGGATGGCTTTTTAGTTCAGTAACTATTTTTGCCAGGTACTCTCTCTCTCTCTCTCTCTCTCTCTCTCTCTCTCTCTCTTAGTAAAAACAATCGGAACAGGAGTTTATCAGATTTTAATCTGATTGCATTCTGCTGTCACTTTTCAGGGATCAGTAAGAATCACTAACTGACATGCTACCAGGCTTTAATTGTAAGTGAGTATCTTGTGGGGTCTGACATTACTTTAAATGCTTTTAGGGTATTAATGTTCAATAGTGTTAATAGGGGTAAAACTAAATATTCCTACTTAAATGATGACGATGATCCTGCAGTTGGTATCTCTGAACCTACAGAATTGACAAGCGCTGAGACTGTGAACAAGATCTTCTATCATGCTGAAAGTAAGGGATTTATTATTTATATAAATGTTAAAAGTGTTTCCCTTAATACGTATATGTTAAAAAAATTTAATTACTAAAATTGAACATTAAAAAGCATACCTTGTAAGTGTAATATCGTTATTATCTTTTGTTCTGAAAATAATCATTTAGCACAAAGAAGAAAATGTATATAGAAATCAAGAGTTCACAGCAAACTGTTTTCAGATCTCTTTGACCTTATAAGTTTTAGGTTATGTAAAATGCAAAAAAAATAACTATAGTCTTTCAAATCATTAATCTTAAGCAGTACAGAGAGAGAGAAATTAAGGCACAAAGAGAAAAGAGATACTGCGAAGCAGTTCCTTGCTGCCTTGTTTTTTATAAATATTTCCTCATCAGCTATTTTCCATGATTCCTGCAGCGATGCATAGACAAATGGCCCACATTTTAGAATAGAGAACAAAGAGAGGCTATTTTTTTCCTTCAGGATCCTCCTGAATCAGCAGAATAGACCCATGTCCTTGGTATAGATCCTGTGATAGAATTTGAAAAAATATATATATATATTATATGATAAATACAGTAGAAAGATATCAGTGTTCTGGACTTGGGTTCTAGTCCTAGCTCTGACATGTTTGTGAGCTTGGTCAAATCCACTTCATAGGTCTGGGCTATGTTTTCCTCTTCTATGAGTTGAGGAAGTTGGATCAAATGATCTTTAAGGCAACTTACAAGCTTAACATTCTGTGACTGTTGTAAATTATGGCTCTTTCATCCAGTTGGAGTGAAAGACCCTAAGAGAACACACAAAAAATGAATAAAATGGGAAAGATTAAAAAGATTGGAAATGCAGGTAAAGTAAAGAATCCTTATGAGTTGATGACGTATTTTAGGAGAGAAATAGAACCTTGGACATAGCCCTTGGTGAGGGGCTGTGGATCGTGTATTAAAGCAGAATTAAAATTATCATTCTTCTTGGTTTTCATAATAGAACAAATAACATTCAAAATAATTAATGGCAATATTTTCAAACACATGGTTGTAGCTGAGAATATAAGCTGACTACATATTATAAATTCCAAGAATTTCTTAAGTTCAAAGATCTCTACAGAAATGAAATTCACAGAGTTACATGCATGGGAAGCAATTTTCACGTGAAAAATAATTTTCCACTACTTAAACTCCTCAGACTTGACAGTATAGATAAGAAAATTAAAATTCTAACCTATCATCATTCATAAGACTGAAAGAAATGTATTTAGATGTCTTTAAAGAATCTTATTATTTCTCATAAGTTATATGTGCTATATATAAGAACTATGTCCTATTTACTTGTAAAAGGAAAAATTTCCTAAGAATCAGATATGTCCAAAAATGGCATTAGCTTGGTCATAGTTGCAAATATTCAGACAAGAATTTTGAAGGATAAAGTGGAGAAATGTCCTATAAGAAAAACTATTAAATATGAGTCAGTCCTCAGAGATGGGAGAGGACTTTCTGCTTTCTGTCACTAGAGTTTTTTAAGGAATGAATGGATGATCAGTCAGCTCTCAGGAATCCTGTATTGAGGATTTTTGCCTTAGTTGAAAAATGGGACTGAAGTATATGTAAGGTCCCTTTCAATTTGAGGGCCTCTGATTTGGTAGTTTTAATTCTGATAAGGTTGATATGTGTCTCCTTGTGATTTATTTCTTAGGGTTATAGTAATGAAAAACCTAATCTTGTGTCTCGTCATTGCATGGAAGTGACCCTGGGATCAAAGGCTATAGCAGATGAGTGTAATCTTTAGTAGTTCCTTACAAGCTGGAAAGATTTCAAGTATGGTCCTAATAGTAGACTTTGTGTCTACATTCCAAAGACCATTGTTGCTAAACTAAGATAGGCTAATTTTCACAAGGTTACCCACTAGGGTGATGTACATATTTTACCACAGGCATTCATAAAGTTTGTGCTATCAGTGAGGAGAGTACTCATAAAGATGAAATTGTCAATTTTCTAAAATGTTTAAGCATTTTTTTAAAGTCTTTATGTTGAAGTAGTTTTCGTCTGTTTGCTTTTTCACTAAAAAAGTAAATTAATAAATTTTTGTAAACATTTGTATCTAAGTATTATAAGAACAGGTCTTACCACTTTGGCTTATTTGCAGATTGAATTCTTCTTAGACAATAGTATTCCATGATCATCTCCAAGAGAATAGTAAGAAACTATAGATCACAAAAAGCTCTTTGTAATTCTCCATATGTGATATGGCCTTCTTTTTTCCTCCTCTAATTCTAGATGTATAATGGCAGTGCCTATATGTATATTTATGTGTTGATAGATTCAGTGTGCATCAAATTGCATTACTTAATATCATTGATAAAGATTTTTCATCTATGTTGTTTTTCCAGAGTGATTGGTCAGGCTGAACAGTTTTAAGTGACTATGGATTTTGTTGAGAAGACTTTGAAGTATTTTGAGGCTTGATACGAATATATTAGCATATTGTCATCTCTATATATGAAAGATATATTTCAGGAGAGCCCTTAAGCTTCTGCCAATTCAAAAATTTTAAGTCAACCATTAAATCAAAAAACAACCAACAAACAGTAGGATCTTCCATGTAACTTCAAGTAATACATGACCATTAAGATGGAATCTGTTATTTAAAAAAATTAACGAAAGTTTAATTATTCCCTTTTTGTGTTATCATCACAGGGATACTTGATGTATGCAGATACCATTTTGCTAAAAATTTTAGAAATTAAAAAATAGATATTTAGGTTGATAGTTACTAATGAATTTTCATTCACTTTTTTTAAAAGCACCATCTTTCTACTCTTTTAGAATCTTCATTTCTTTGAAATTTCTTAGTATTTATGCCAGTGTACCATTAAAATCTTGTTACCTCTTGTATTGGTCCTTTTTTGTATGTATTTCATGAGATCTAGACACCCTACTCTCCTTAACTTCCATTGCCACTGCCTCACAAACATAATGTCCCTTTTTTAGGGACCTCCTCCACAAGTGAGGAAGTAAGATAGTCCAATTAAAGTGGTTCAGCTCTAGGACCTAATTAGAATGGATCACTTTCAGATCCATTTGTTGTCCTTCCAGTGGCATCTATCGATAACTTTCAAGGCGAATCTGACTTAGCTGAGTTTCATAACAAGTTTTCTATAGGCTCATTTTCGCCCCAGTTGCTTTTATCAGGTCTTATGGAAAGATCACTTCTAGTTTTTACTCTCAGTTAATGCTGCCTGTGACTGCCATGTGTCTCTGCTTGGCAAAAAGATGCTGTACTTCTTTGATTAAGACAATTTCTGTTCTTTTTTATCTTCTTTGCACTGGCAACTCTTTTATATCATTTAAAAATCTGTAAAACTTATTGATAGTCAATGTTTTTTCATATTTCCAATTTTTGGAATTGACAATTTATGTAAATAGATTAGATCTGCTGTAATGCTGCATGTATTTTCCTCTCAACTTTATTATCACTTTTAAGTTAGATATTGATTATGACCCATGCTTTTAATTGGTTTATCTGACTGCACCACTGGTTCTGAACTGACGGTTACATCAGTAACTAGTCATTCTTATCTTATTATGATGTATTTAATCTTCAGTTTATAAAGATTTCCCCTGCCTCTACAATATCTGACACGTGGTTGAATAAATCATCATAGTATTTTTATTAGTTTGCTTGCCTAAACTCATAAAAGCACGTATCTACTGAAATGATATTTCTTCTTCCCTCTAAGGGCACGACGAATCTAACTTAATCCTTAAAGTCTTAAAGACTTTAGCTCAACTTCAGGAGTTTAGTATGAAAATGTGAACGTAGTTTGGAACAGGATAAGTGATTATTGGTCAATAATTGAAAAACATTGTTGGTGGTCGTGTTGATGATGACGATGATTGGAGCACATTCCAAAATGGCCAAGGCAATTTGACGCAAGATAGATAGTGAAAGGAAGAAGAAAGTAGGGACGAGACACTGACATGAACAGAATTCTAAAAGAATAGGAGGCAGGACACCAAAGAAAACTTGGCCAACCATCAAAGCTTGGCCAAGTTGGACCTTTTGGGACCTCACCTAATGCAACTACATGGTATATGATATGATCCTATAAACTAGATAGGATCAACACGTATGGGTCGCTGAATCCCATGACCTTATTTTGCAGATGAAGGGATGGAGACCCCAGAAATCTGAGATTTGCATAAACTTCCTCAGGTAGTAAGTAGTAGAGCAAAGAGTCAAACTTCAAGTCCTGTGACTCATTCAGTGCTCCACATACAGCACTCCTGTCACTATTTTGTTGTTACTCAGTTGTTTCAGTCTGGTGTCCAGCTCTTCATGATCCCATCTGGGGTTTTCTTGGCAAGATACTGTAATAGTTTGCCATTTCCTTCTCCAGCTCACTTTATAGAGGAGGAACTGAAGCAAACAGGGTTAAGTGACTTGGTCAGGGTCTGCTTGTAAGCATCTGAGGCCAGATTTGAACTCAGGAAGATGAGTTTTCCTGCCGGCAGTCCTGGCAGTCTTTTCAATGTGCCACTCAGCTGCTCTACTTTTTCACTATACTACTCTACTGCTAGTAAAACATGGAATGGAAAACTTGGGATGTCCTTTGCTTCCAGAAAAATTCCTACCTCCCTCAAACCTAGAGTTCTTTGATTGTGCAGAACATATACCTGGCTTTCTTTTCTTCTCAGTGTACCCAGGGAGTGTTTTTAAAATGTTATTTCTTATTGGAGTGCCCAGAGGTACTGATGATATTAATCTTGTTGAGGATAGAACAAGAATATGAGATTCCTGCTGCTCTTTGATTAAACCCACTTAGATAGAATTTTACCTCGAGAGCTTTGTTGTTTTAATGGCCTCCTGTAGGTATGTTCCTGAGAGGTCTCTGTGGGCTTTGTTTCATAGCCTGATGTAATATTCTCTGTCGGCTCCCTTTCTGTATATATTTACTCTGTCAGCTTCCTTCATATTTGTTTTGTACTTCAAAAGGCTGACTACCTAATATTCCTATTCCGTCATCTCTAGAGTAAAACAATGTCAAATCCCATTCCTACGTGCTAATGAGGTGTGAGCAACTATGACCTGTCAACCTTGTGCACTAATCTGCTATATTTTAGAAGCTATAGAATCATCTCTTTCTTTCCATCACCTATACTCTGGGAATTGATTAATCAGAATAAGTTCAATTTGTGGCTGAATTTTTTTTGTGCTTGCCGTATTAGCGATTTAAATTGGAGAATGATGTATGAGGAACCTTTATTGAAATAAGTTGGTCCTGAATTCCCAGTGGCTTTCCTCTTGCCTTTGATATGGGTGATACTGGAAATAAAGGGCCGTTTGATCTCCATGAATGTTTAATAACTTTCAAACAAAAAACATAAGGGTTTAAAAACTGGTTTGCCTAAATGCAGTTATTCTTTGTTGAACCAAATTCATACTGTTTCATACTTTTAGACCTGCTTTTCTATATAATAATACCACTTCGTTGGGGGCAGTTTTCCTCCAAAGTTCGCAAACATTTTGAAAGACTTGTAGAACGCACATGAATTTTACTTGTTGGTAGGGGAATTGCTCCTAAAAAAACAAACATTAAAAAATTGCCAAACTGTGCCCCCTCTGGGGGCACAATAGATTTGCTCTTAATAAGAGATGCCAGAAAAATTAAGGAAGAGCTTGTATTTGGAAACCTTCCAGCTCTGGCAATGTGTGTGTGTGTGTGTGTGTGTGTGTGTGTGTGTGCATGCGTACGTGTGTGTGTGTGTGTTCAAGATGAGTATATAATCATTTGATTTATTCAGTGAGTTCCATTTTCCATGTTTTAGCTGGACTTCACATCTGCCAAAGAAAAATCAATTACATTTTATTTAGTTTTCTACAGAATGGGCTTAATGTTCATCTGAGCTACATAAGCTTATCCTGACCGCCTAGCTTGAGAAACCTCCCATAAGATTTAGTGGCCACAGCAACAAATTGTTCTACCCACATGACTCTGATCACCCCTGGAGTCTCAGTTGGAATTCCACACAAAGAAATATGCCATCTGACTTGCTCATTTTGTGGGATCTTTCTTTTTTGTTAGCACTCTCAAGTCTTTTGCCTAAGATAAATATCCCACATGACTCAAACAATGTAAATCTAAAAATCAATAGGTGACTGTTAACAATGTACTCCTTTCCTCTAGAAGAGGAGAGACATTTCAATTACATTGTCTCAGATGTATCAAGAAATATGGATAACAAGGTCATTAAACCTCGGAGTTTTTTTTTTTTTCATCATCACAGTTCATCACCTGAGAACAGATGGTTAAATAAAGGACTATGTTTTCTTACTGTTCTGACATATATTTGCTCACTAGCCCATCATGACATAATATATAGATATACGTGTGTGTATGTGTGTAAGTGTAAATCTGTGTGTATGTATGGAGGTACATGATAGGAGCAGGACCCCTGGAAATCCTGATTTTACCAAACCATATTAAGTATTGCTATTTAGCACAACAAATTATGCAGATCATACATTGAGCCTTTGATCAATATAACAATCTCTAATTAGACCAAGCAACGGTTGTCAATCCAATAGCAAAATAATCATATTATGAATAATAATAAAAAACGAACTCAGATTGACTCAGAGTTCAGCATTCTTTCTTCTATACCATATTGACTCAATGGCTTAACCCAGTTTAATATAACTGGCAGAACTGTTGAGATAAGCGCACACCACATTCATGAACTTTATAAAGACTTTAGGACATTGAACAAAACAAAATGCATAACCACACATTTATACAGACTCTATCAGATTTGGGAAATTGTCTTCCATTTTATCACTCATTCATAGTTTATAATATCAAGGATTGCTGCCCTACATCCTGCATACAAAATCCAGTTGGATTTGACTCACAGACCGATAAAATAATAATATAACAAGAGAATTGAGTGATGTAGTTAGTCTTTGCCACCATATATAAATAGATGAAAATTCCTTTGACTACTGAAGTGGTGGCTAGGGAAGAAATCTAGGGGAAAGGTTATGAGGGAATAAGGAAATTGTTCCACAGATGTATGTGAGCAGAGAGAGTGGGAAAATTGTCTGTTGTTCCTGTCTCCTTTCAGTATCTTATCAGTGACCATCATCCATATTGGGGCAGGTTGGAAATTGTTGAAGCTTCTCAGTTTGATTTTGCCTTCTTCAGAATTTTGCTGTGACTCCTGGGTTAGTAATATCATAGCGGCATGTCTCCATGTGCTCCCACCTTTTATCTTAGTGCTTTGACACCAGCCTGGAACCTAGCGTTTCTTATTTCTACTCCAAGTGGTTCCAGAAGATATTAAATGTTTTCTTGATTTTCTAGCTCACCAGCTGCCTCTTTTCCAACTAGCTTTTCCTTCCTTTTCTTCTTTTTCCAAATCCATGCTACTTAATGGAATCCCTCACACCCACACAGAATCTCAGTGGTATCTGATGTTCTGGAATTTTTCCTTATCATTAACTCCCATGCATCCTCATGGTGGAAACTTGCTGCCCCACAACAATCAAGGGCAAAGTAATTTCAGGACATTAACACCGTAAATGTAAAACCAAAAATGAAACTTAGCAGCCATCTTCTCCAACCTCCTCTTTGTACAGTTTTTCATTTTATAGATGAAGAAACTGAGACCCAGAGAGGTATGTTGATTTGCTTAGAACTTCATAGATCTCAGCATAACTACTGATATTTGAACACAGGTCTTCTGACTCCAAATCCGGTGCTATTATCAGTATAGCACCTTGCTAGAAAGAGAGAATTTTCACTTTCCCTAATGCCCCATGGTCTCTAAAATCAACATATAAATCTTTCTTTAGAAATTGAAAGGGTTGCCCTATATGATAACAGGCTAGGGTTTAAAACAACAGAGTGAAAACTTACAGAAGTCTTAAAAATTAACCCCATGACTGTGGAAAGAGCACTGGATTTAGTCAGACATCCTAAATTTGATCCCCAAGCTTGCCACATTTTTATTAGCTACATAACCTAAGCCTCACTTTCCTCCACTATAAAATGATTATACTAATACTTCCACACCTACTTAGAGTTGTTACGAGTTTCAAATGAAATAATTTTTTATTGTAAGGCCATGTAAATATAAGTTGTTGTGATTATTATTTAATGAAATGTAAACTGTGAGGGCATCAAGATTTTTACTCTTCATTCCTCTTTCAGTACTGACTTAAAATCTTTCTTGTCTAGCTTGATTCAAGAGGAACCCTGCCTATAACTTGTAGTCTATTTTTCTCTGTTAGGGCAGAGGCCTCTTAAAATTGCCTACTACCCTTACAATTTAATTGAACAAACATTTGTAAATGAATCCTGAACTTTCTTCAAAGCCCTTAGCTCAAGTATGATTTCATACAGAAGGCCTATCATGCTCCCCCAAGTTGCTAGAACCTTTCCATCTTCCATCAAGAAATTAGTTTGTATTTTTCTATGTGTGTGTTTCCCCCAGTAGAGTGGAAGCTCCTCAAAGCCAGAGACAATTGTGATTTTTGTCTCTATGTTTCTAACTCCTAGCTTCCTGTAATGGTGGGTGCTTTAGAAATTCTTGCTGAATTGAATTTAGTTGAATCAAATTAAAGATACTGAACTAGGGTATAGGGAGACAAAGATAGAAAAATAAGCCATCCCTCCATGGAGGGGAGGTGGGGAGAAGTGGAATCAAAATCTCCTCCAAATCTATAGCCTGCAGTCTTCAGTCCCAAAGATCCTTGGAGGGCCAGTTATATAGGGTTCATTTATATCTCATAAGGACTTCCAAGCAGCAGCTTTCTTTAGTAATCAAACCCCTGCCACAAATAAGATAGTCATCTTTTTCGCAGAGTAGGATTGAGACAGGCCCGGTGAATAATTTTGTAGAAATGCCTAGTCTTTAGAAGCTGCGTTTTCCATTGTCAGAAGCAAAATAATTTACTTTTATAAATAATTACAATTAGCATTTATGTAGTGCCTACTGTGTTCCAGGTACTAATCTAAGTACTTTACAACTATATCATTTGATCCCCAACTAACTCTAAAGGGTAAATGCTGCAGTTATCTTCACTTCACAATTGAGGTTACTGAGGCAGACAGAGGTTAAGTGATTTGTCTGAGGTCACACCAGATTTGAAGTCAGGCTATTCTGACTCCAGGTCTAGAACTCTCTCCACTGCCACACCTTGCTGCCTATCAACCAGTTTTATGTGGTCAGGCATATTAAATGCCACTAAAATTCCTGTAAACCATAATGTTACATGTCACAGGTTCATCCCTCCTCTTTCTAACCTTTCATTTAACTGTTTTTACAAATTTGAAATGGTTTATGTATTTCTGTTGTTTATGTTAGTTTTATCTTGTTTTCAATTTATGTAAATTAGTGGTCATGAGTGACAGGTATTAAAGTTTGAAATATTCAAATATTGTGTACTTCCCCATGTTCCTCATAAATGCTTTCACAGCTATGATATGATAGAAAGGGTGCATTGAATTTAGAGTCAAAATCAATCAATAATCATTTATTTACTATATGCCAGATACTATTCTAAGTGTTGGGGATACATATACAAATGTAAGACAGTCCATGATCTCAATAACCTTACATTCTACTGAAGTCCTTTACATTTTATATCACCTTAGCTTTGAATACTGGATCTCTTAGGAATTAGCTGGGTAAGCTTGGATAAGTCACCTTGTCAACAGCTCTGAACATTAGTTTTCTCATCTGGGAAATGAAGATGATCATACTTATATCACCTACCTCATATGGTTCTTTCCAGGAAACTGCTTTATATATTATAAATTATTACAGATGAAAATGGATTATAGGTATTTCATCCAAAGACAAGCCCACCTAAATTCAGAAGAGTTCCTCACCAGAAAGCTCCTTACCATGTGCTAATTTGGAGGAAGGAAGGCTCACAAAAGTGCAGTGTAGAAATAGAACACTGATTTTGGAATCAGAGGACCGAGGTCCAGATTCAAACTCTACCGCTGAATTATTTGTGTGACGTTACATGAGTCATTTAACATAGGATTACAGATGTAGAGCTGTAGAACTTTAGAGCCATCTAACATAAATTCTCATTTTACCAATGAGGGGACTGAGGCCCCAAGAGGTCAAGGGATTTATCTGTGATCACAGAGCTAGTGAGCATCTGAGATAAGATTTGAACTCAGGTTCTTTGACTCAAAGTTCAGTGTTCTCTAGACTGTACCATGTTGTCTCAATGGCTTAACCCAGTTTGATGTGGCTGACAGAAATCTAAGATCAATACTGAAATAACTGCATACCAAGTTCATGAACTTTTGAAAGATTTCAGGACCTTGAACAAAATAAAGTGCATAACCGCACATTTATACGGAATCAATCAAATTTGGAAAATCATCTTCCATTTACCACTCATTCATAGTTTATAATATTAAGATTTGGCAAACCACAGACAAAAGGGGGTCCACTACCTGTTTTTTATGGTTCACATTCTTAGCTTGCAGACAACTGGCAGTGGGTTGGACTTGACCCAAAGGTTTGCCGACCCTGGTTTGTTCCCCACTCCCACTCCATGACTCTAGAGACCTAGTTTTGTTTCTATCAGGTGTTCCTTCCAATTGAGCCATTAAATCAAGTATCAGAGGTAGCTGTTTCTTCGTGGAGATGATATTTAGGGATCATTAGCTGTAGTGGAGTTATACTTTCCTTCTTTTTAAAAATAATGCTAGAGCCTATAGGATATGGAAAAGGCCTGATCAACCTCTTTTTTTTGCGGGGGAAGGGGGTTCTTTTCTAAGAACTTCCTCAGGGCCACAGTCTCTGGCCTGGCCAGCAATTAGATCTAGGAAGCCTAACTGGAGCAACAAATATGCTCTTTGTGCCCACACTGAGGATGAAATCACAGGTCATTGAAGTATAATTTAGATAATAATTGTAATTATTTAATTGTCCTTTAAAAAAGAGGAAACAATAAGTAAAAGATTATGTCGATGACTCATAGAACTAAAAGATTTCAGAATTAATCACTTACCTGTTACCATTATTCTTCCAGATTGAGTTGAATCTATTCAATTTTTAAAGTGTTCCAAGGAAGATGATGCTTTCACATATTAAAGTAACTTATTTTATGAAATATATGTGTGTGTGTGTGTTCATCCTTCCTTGCCGAAGAAGACCATGCCATCAGGGAAATAATGACATGACTTGCACTTGACTTTGTTTTGAGTGGGAGAGGGCTTTGCAGGTCACCAGCCTCACTTCTCCTCCAGAGCCATCTGAATCCAGTGACCAGATATTCATCAGGATGACTGGAGATGACCCAGGATGAGGCAATTGGGGTTAAGTGACTTGCCCAAGGTCACACAGCTAGTGAGTGTCAAGTGTCTGAGGTGAAATTTGAATTCATGTTCTCCTGACTCCTGCACTGGTGCTCTGTCTACTACTGCACCACCTAGCTGCCCAGTATTTTATGAAATATGATATTTGCAAATAGTTCGTTCATTGTAAATAGCAAGAAAATATGAATTCAATGGAAAATTGAATCCTCATATTTAAGACTGCTTTCTATCCACTAATTATTTCACATCTTTTTTTTTTCTTCTGATTACTTACTGGCTTATATCAGACTTGTTTTGCAAAAAAAAAAAATTACAAAACACTTTTTCTATTTCTCAGCTCCAAGGTCAACCTATTTGTCAAACTTGATTTAAGAATTAATGTAACCTATTGGCATTTTTGCAATGTATCTTTCTCCTAAAAGAGAGAAAAAGCTCCAACTCCGTTGAATAGATACCCTGTGGCAGATTTATGAAGGACCTGGATAAGACTCACACAGTAGCTAGGGATGCAGTCTGAGCCATGACAGGGAGTCCCCATGTCAGTGAAATCAGAGATCCCTTTGATCGCAGCCCTGCCTCCTCTTGGCTGGCTTTCCTAGTCTCTCTCTCATGCTAACAGACTGAGTACCCAGAGGGTGGTTGCCTAAGGGGTCTAAGGGTAACCCTGAGGGAACCAGATCTCTAGCTCTGTAGCTTTTGAGACTCTAGTTAGTATACTCCCCATTATTAATCAGCCAGTAGAACTTTTTCAGCATTTTAGAAAATGAATATACTGGAAAGGTATAACAAGAAAATTAATTATAGAAATAGTTCCCTCCCCATGCCAGGGCACGTGCTCCTCTTGAGCATACAAGACCCATTACTGGGCCATTGCCAGTCATCTTGATTTTTGTCTTGTCAAGATGACTCCCGATGACTCTGGAGGAGAGAGTGAATCTGATGACTCTGCATAGCTCTGTCTCACTCAAACCCAAGGCACTAGGAAGTCAAGATATCCCGCTTGTGATCTCACTGGTCCTCTTCAGGAATGAAGGATGAACAGTAACGATAAACAAGACCCTTTCACATATAGGGAGAGAGAGGGATCAAAATAAGAATAAAAAGTTAGTCAGGTATACATGTTGAATGCATAGGGCAGGGCAGGTAGGTGCCACAGTGAATAGCACCGACCCTGGAGTCAGGAGGACCTGATACTTGACCTTGGGCAAGACACTTAACCCCAAATGCCTTGCCTTCTCCCTTCCAAAAAAATAAAAGGGAGAGAATACATAGGGCAGAAGGCTACCTTGAATTTGTCAGTTCCCTCATAATACTGCAGAACTTCTCTTTAGTCAGATCTCTCTTCTGGGATCTCAATGATTAGTCCATAGATAGCACTTTAACCCATCACCAAAGTAGCAATCCCTGAAGTTGCTGCTGTCTTTGACTCACAGTCTTTCCGCTTGTATCTAAATATCGTTCTTATTGACATGCAGGTGCTTCTTCTGTCATTTGCCTCTGCGACTATCTTTTGTGGACTCCACTGCCAACTTTGCTTGACAGTGGGACCGCATGATGAGTTTTCAAAACTTTGGAAGTTCACAGGAACATAACCTTGTCAGCTTCATCAATGAATACTCAAAACTCAGTAAGATCAGGGAAAAGCAAACAAAAAAGAAACAAGACTAGAGCTATGATAGTGGCCAGCTGGGAGATGGGGCAACCACCCTTTTGCCCACCTGGCATCTTAGATCAGTTCTTGCTTCACTTATTGCCAGAAAACAAAAGAGTGACAGATGAACTTTTGTATGGAAATTTCTCTCAGGTTCAGTAGTACCTCCGGAGTCTTTGATTCTTCTTGGTTCACAGTTAATTAGGAGACTTTCCATCATACGTCTATACCATTCCCTCAGTCACTCATGGTTGAAAACTGGCTCTTGAAAGTACCATAGGTTGGATTAAAACCATGAAGAGGATAGCTGCATGTGCTTTGTATAATCCAGTAGTAAGGGCAAATCCAAACATGCTCTAAGATTTGGAAATTCCTCATCCAGGCTGCCCCACTCCCTCAATTATACCAGTATTTGACATCCAATAATAGCTGCGTTACCACCACCAAATGTTTCCTTATATCATTTACTAAAAATGACTTCTGAATTAAGTATCTTTTATATGTTTCTATAGAAGCATTTCTGTCAACAAAATTTCTTCAGCATTTATGTACAATAAATTTTCCTTGTATGTAGGAGGTAATCTAAACGGAGTAGAGCATACACTTGGTAGGATTCTTAGGAGCTATGTTGGCATTCCATTGTGTAATCTGTGTCAGTCATGAAGAATATTATTGAGCAGATTCAGGTGAAGAATGTCATGTTGTGTGTTGAATATCAGGAACTTAGGACATTGTTATGTGCTGTATTAATTACTGGGCAAAACAGCAATACAGAAAGAAAAACAGAATTGGAATAAGAAACCCAATCTAATTTAAAGCAACCAGCTTCAGATTTATAGGCCTAAAGTACATTAGTGACTGAAAACTTTTTGTTTCCTTTCAAATCTACATTAATATTTGGCCGCAAGTTCCCAGGTAATCAATTCACCACTGAAGGATGCAGTTTTTCTTTTGGAAAACTAAAATTAATTTGATTATTTGGCTTGTTAATGTCAAGGCATAGTTTTCATGCCAAATTTGTCCTTAATTAGTAATGTGCATTAGTGACTTCTGAAGCAAGAAGGTGCCTGCCTCTGGAAAGTCAAGTAAGGAAGTAGGAAGAATTAAACTTGTGAGAAGAAAAAAATATTGTCTTCAGCTTTGAGGTTGCCAAAATCCTAGTCAGAGAATGCATGTAATTGTGGAGAGGAGCCGGCCTTTTGCACTAATAGCAAATATGTCAAATATGGTTTTAAATTTTTTTAAATTTTCTACACTTACTAGTTCAAGACTCTTTTATACTTTTTATGTGGTTTAGTTATCAAATTTTCAGTTCTCAAAATCTACAAATTGCTCATGGTCTTTAAGTACCCATAGTAGTCCTCTACATGGTTTGATTATGTGGAGACCAAAAATGCAAGTTGGACAAAAGCATCATGTGATTTTTAAAGTAAGTTTTATTTGTTGATGTTATTTTAAAAATAATTTTCAGTGTCTATATGCATTAAGAACCACATACATAGAAAATGTGGTGGTGGTTGCTTTAATGTACAGCATTTCTTCTTGAGCTACCCCTACCCATTTGAATTTGCAAATTGAGTCCCCCAGCATCTGCCCTGCGGAACTAACTCCTAGAATATAGATTATGAACTCTCCCCTTCACCGTCATGAGTTTAACCTCCAGTTGACACAATTCATTCAAAACATTCACTGAAATGGCATATCACAAACAATAAAAAAGAATATCGCCTTGTGAGCCTTGGGTGCACTATCTCACAAAAATACAATATCCTCATGAAAAGTGGACATATGCGTAAATATACTAGTACAAAAATAGACATTGAGGGAACACACATGGCCAAAGTGACCTAAACATCTTATGTTCTTTCTTATGTTGTCTCATCCTATTACCCCAATGATGAGCAACCAATCAATCAAGATTTATTAAGCACCTACTTCATTCTTGGCACTGTGATAAGTGTTGAGGTTACAAATAAATGCAAAAAACCGTCCCTGTCCTCAAGGGTCCCACAATTTAATAGAGCACATCATGTATATTATCACATAGCTGAGTTCCCTGGGTCTGTTCCTCTCTGCAGCTCAACTCATAACCACCAATGCTAACAATTTCTCTAGATTTTTTTAGACCTGATCTTTACTAGGTGCTGCATCTCCTACTCAGAAAATTGCTCCATTGCAAGGCAATGATAAGGAGGAGAGAAAAAAATTCCTCTCTCCTATCTCCCTCTTGTCTTGTGTCAGAGTTCACTAATGCTTTGTCCAACCTTTGCAGAGTATCCTGCCCTTTGTAAGATTACTGGGGACATATAAGTAAGATTATCACTAGACTATTGAAATATCCCTAGATTAGCACTCAGGTTCACATCCCTCTTCTGCCTCATACTACTTACATGATCTTCAAGCCAACTGGTGGCTGTAGTCCTCAATTTCTTCATCTGCAAAATGAGAAAATTAGAACAGAATTTATCATCCTAAAATCCTTGATCTACGATCGTTCAGCCAGCCCTCTAATACTATAGTGCCACTAAGAGGTTAATTTAAGTACTACTTCATTGGTCTTAAAGGAGTAAGAAAGTGTAAGACTTCTTTACACTTCCTTTAACACCTTTATAGTTTGTTGTTTCTGTTACTTCTTTCTACATCCTATAATTTCATCAAGTGGAAACTTGATATTTTAATTTATTTATAGTGAGGGAGAGTGAACAAGGAATCCCTACCACTCGACTGCACTACAAATACATAAAATTATTAACATAGAGTTGTAAGAATCTTCTAGATCACATAGTCCAACCTCCCAACAAATATAGGAATCCCCTCGATAGCTCTCAGAGATGGTCACTTCGTCTGTTCTTACACACTCTCAGTGAGCTCCTGGTCACTACTTTAGATCTCTTTCTGATATGCAGACTCTCATTTGTTAATGCTTCTCTTAAAGATAAAACTGTGGTCTGCCCATTGTTAAATATGCTAGGTATATTACCTCTTTTGTTTTGAACATTATTATATTTATTAATGCACCCTTAAAGAGAGCACATTTACCTTTTTAAAGAAGATACATCATATTTTTCCATATTCAGCTTGTTATCTGCTAAACCATATAGGCCTTTTTCACATGAACTATGTATTGTCAATATGGGTTTCTCGTATCCTGAACTTAGATAACTGATTTTTTAGCCCAAATGCAAAACCTTTCATTTGTCCCTGTTAAATGAAATGGAATGCTACTACTTTGCAAACGTTAGAGCATTTAGAAATGTGAGGTCCTGAAAACAAATGATTACCATTAAGTTAGTAATAAGAGTAATCCTTCTAATTTGGGCCCATCTTTCCAAACAGTGTGGAAATCTTCAAGAACATAACTCTGTCATCAAGTATATGATATATTCCTTCTATATTTTTGGTCTACAAATGTGTACTAAACTTGTCTTCTTTATGTTTATTGATAGAGAGGTTGGCCAAGGTTTATCTTGTTGACAAACCACCAGCAACCATTCTTTGCAGGTTAACATCAGTCTGTCAATGAATATTTTTTTGTGTATTGTATGATTTTTCAACCAGCTCTGAATCTATCTAACTCTAGTATGTCCACACCTTCTACATATTTTCTCCAAACATTAGAGAACTCTAGATATATTGCATCTGTGATACTCTCCAATTTAATAGTACTTACTAGTAGTCTAGTAACACTATTTAAAAAGGATTTAAGATAAGTCTGGCATGTTTTCCCTTTAAAGAACCTTTACTGACTCAAAATGACTCATAGTGATCTCTTTCTTTTTTTAAACATTTGTAAGTACCCATTTGATAATCTATTTTTAGAATTTTGCTGGGCATTCTGCTTCTAGTTTTCTATTCTACAATTTCTGGAGTCTGTCTTCTTTAGCTTAAAAAAAAAAGCTATCTTCAATTTTCTGTTACTTCTCCTCCTCAAATATTATTAACAGCAGTTCTCCAAGTACACTTTTCCAAACAAACTCTTTCAGTGCCCTAGCATGTAATTCATTGTAGTGCCAACACAATATTCACAGTTTCTACAGTGGCCATTAATATGCCAACACAGTTCTGAATCACGAACTACAACAGACTCTTTATGTGGAAGACAGAACCAAAACATTTATTCATACACCAGAAAGCCAAATCCATCATAATCTATACACAATAACAATACAGAGGACAACACCAGCCCCAAGCTTTGCTCTGCTAGGCTTGCCACAAACCACAAACCAGCTCACTTAAACAAATCACAAGCAGGCTCCCGTAAACAAAATCATGAACAAGCTCTTTCACTCATGCTAGCCAGTTGTCTGCTTGTCTGTATCTTTCCTAACTTGGACTTCTCTCACCAAATTCCCCTCACCTCCTCTCTTGCTCCACCTATTCCTGTTTCACCCATCCTGCTCCAACCATTCAACAAATTCTTCCCACCACAGGCTTCATATGACTCAGACTCATGTAACTCAGGCTTCCATATGACCCAGGCAGGTCACAAGGGCCTATTAATGAATGGGAAAGATCTTCCCATTTAAATTACCATTACATTCATCTACACACAAAGACTTGAACTCTTTTAAAGCACCTTATTTTATGTTGTCTGTGCTAGTTGGCACAGTGGAAAGAGTGTCAGACCTGGAGGCAGGAAGATTCATCTTAATGAGTTCAAATCTGGTCTCAGACACTAGCTGTGTGACCCTAGTCAAGTCACTTAACCTCATTTGCCTCAGTTTCCTCATCTATAAAATGTTCTGGAGAAAGAAATGGAAAACCATTCCATTATCTTTTCCAAGAAAATCCACATGGGATCATGAAGAATTGGGCATGACTGAACAACAATTTTTGCTATCTTGAGTTTCAGTCCCCTCTGACAATGTTTGCCCTGCCCTTTCCTTCTTCCTCCTTCATGGAGAAAATCAAGGCAGAATCAGAAACAAATAGGATTCCTTTCACTGAATTTTTGCTTAAATCAGAAAGAAAACATGAAGGCTCCATCTCAGCTGCTTGACCTTGGAAAGGCCATTTACTCAATAGAAGCCTCATGATCCTCCTCTGTAAAATGAGGATATTCCCCTGAAAAATGAGAGGGTTGCTGTGACTACCATATTCTTTAGCCATAAAGCAAATGCTAACTATCCCAAAGTCTTAGTAAAGCTTTTAACTTCAATAGCTTTCTGACAATCATTTGTCTTTGTGCATGTGCTTTTCCTTTTATCTTTTGTATGTCATTTTTCAACTGTTTTTCAAATCCAGGAACAATATTTCTTTATATGCTCCCCAACAAACTCTTTTGTGATTATATTGTGAGAATTTTGTTACAACTTCCTCCCTCCTACACACACACACACACACACACACACACACACATATACACGCACGCACACACACAGACTCACACACACGTACACACACACATACCCACACACTCATACACACACACACACACACACACACTCACACACATACTTTTTTCATCTTTTCCCCTTTCTATAGGTTGTACCCACAGATTTGTATTTTTTCTCTAAACTTCTTGAAACCAGCTTTTCCAATGTGTGATATATGTTTGATTCTGTTCAGGATTACTTTTTCCCAAGCTTCTTGTCATTTCCATTTCACTGAACAGTTCTTCTTTGTTGATCAAAATTAAGTCTGAAGTAGCAGTTCCTTGCATTGCTTCCTCTACCACCTGAGACATACATGACCTCAGCAAAGCAAGCCAAAAATGCAATGGAAGTTGTTCAGCTTTTAGCAAAATATGAACCTAAACGAATGTCCATGTTGGTGAAGTTCCCCTCCTTGTAGTTCCATCTTGTTTCCCTTCCTGTTGGTGATTCATTGTAGGAAAATGTTATGATTACCTTCTGCTTAGTCAAGAGGTCTATGATATATACTCATACTCCTGCAATGATTTCTACTCCATCATCCTTTCATGCTCAAAGTCATGAATTTACCAGTAACTATATATCACCACCCTTTTGTCAGGTCTTCTTTTGGGCAAGCAAAGGTTTTGGTTTTTTCCTAAGAGACTAGGCTTCTCTGTTGTTCCCAGGATAGCAATACAAGGGCACTCATGAGCTCAGAAATGCATCCTACTTTTGACTCATGCAATGTTTGCAGTTCCTCAGGTACGTTTCTTAAGAACCCTTAGGAAGACATTCTTGTTTCATGCTACACTTGTACAGTTGGTATCCAAAATAAATCCAGGTTTCCAGAGTAAGTCCAAAATTAAATTTATCTCTATTAAATTTTGTCATTTAACTACCAATAGTTTACATAAAAGTGTCTGAACCAACAAGAATTGTATTGGTTTCTTTTGTTGATTGCTATACAAGTTTGACCTCATGGAAATACCTCTAGCTTTTGCTACATGGCAGAGTGGTAAATCTGATCATGACAAAGATGACCCATGACTAAATGAGAAAAAGATTGCTACAAGAAGGGCTTCTGAATGTTGATATTGGCCTTAACTCATTTTATGACCTGGGGCAAATCACTTAATTTCTGACTGTCACAATTTTCTGATCTAATGATAGCACTAAAATACTGTTTAGGGTTCTTGTGAGGCAAAGTCTTATAAAAGTTATTGTAAAAACATTTGTATTTGGACAACAGTTATGTGAAAATATTTAGCATTTTACAAATTTTGTGTGTTACCTGTTTAATGCCATATCAAGATAAATTTTCTGAACAACTGAGCTATTTTTAAATGAAAGAAGAAAATAATGCATGGAAATCTATTTCGAAAACTCAGTTATCTAGGATCAATTTTGTAGCTTAGGGTTTTCTCAGTCTTTTCCTCTTTTCTTCATCCTTTTAAGTATTTTACCTGCTGAAATGTAAGATTAGATGTTATGGTATTATCTCATGAAAGGAAGTGACATTCAAATGTAATTGTTAGCAGTTCTGGAACTGAAAATAAACTTAGGATTTGGCACCATCAATAGATTACTGCCATTGACACCACCTTTTAACAAAGATATTTGAAAACAAGCTCTATTAGCACCCACCAAACTGAATGATGTGCCTGGAGGAGAAACTAAGTAAAGAAATAAGACAATCCCAAAGGCATTCCTCATTCAGAGCTAAAATAAAAAGTCCCTTTATAGGAAAAGAAAAGAGTGAAATATTCCTACAATATTTGCTTCTACTACACATATTAAATGCCTCCTTTTAGTTATAGCAAAAAAGTACATTTAGCCACAGCAGCACTTGGCTACGGTTTTTTTTTTAATTCCCAGTAAAAAAAAAAATAGTGACTTGGTGTTGTTTTTACATGGCTTTCCTTGGAGGATGACCACAGAATTCTCAAGGAACTGAGAATTTACTATTTCACTTACATTCATATAATATTTTTACTTTAAGAGAAAAAAATTACACATCTACTGTGTCATTTCTCTGTATGACTTCCCCACAAAACAGATAAGGCGTGTATTATTAGGGAAAGGGATGGAATAAGAATTACGTAGCATCCATTGTGGACCTGGAACTGGACCATAAGTGTTTTACACAAATTATCTCATTTAATCATCACAACAACTCTGGGAGCAAAGTGCTGTTTTATCCCCATTTTTAAAATTAAGGTAACTGAGGAAAACAAAGTTTTAGTGACTTGCCTAGGGTCATACAGCTCAGTGTCTGAGAACAGATATAAACTCAGGTTTTTCTGACTCCAGGTCCAGAATTCCATATACTGTGACATTATTACCCTCCAGTTGACAGAGTAAGAAAGTAGGGCACCTAGAGGCCAGGCGATTTGCCCAAGGTAACAGAATTCCTAACCGAGAGAACAGGAACCCATGGCTCGAGACACAAAGCTTGGTATCCCACTATATTTCCTCTTGCTTGGGCTCCTATTTTCCCCCCCCAAAAAATTAATTCCTTCTGAAATGCAATACTAGAAAAGAGGTACGTTTTTAAAAAAATAATAATTCTTTTTTACAATAGGAGCAGACATCTTCCATGTCTGCTAGCTGTGAAATACTTCACATTTGCATTCCCTTCATACAGTCTTGTTCAGCTTTCTTCTGAGAGTTTGAAAGCTATTTTTTCCCCTTTGGGTAAAAATAAAGTTGCCTAAAATTACCCTAACTGAACAATCCAAATTTCAAGCTTATTGAACCCTTAAGCTATTCATCATATTACAGTTCAAAAGATGCCAGGCAATTATTTTACTCTTTAGTTTTCAGAAGAGAATTACTTATTGTTAATGAGAGCTGTAGGGCCAGCTCAAGTGTGGTGATAAGTTCAGAGCATGAAAGATCATATATCACCATAACCTTCCTAACCTTCTCTGTACCAAATGACAAACTGCTAGAAATAGCCTTTGGATCAGGTCACAAAGACACTAAAATACTTGTCCTTCAGAAGAGAACTCTGTTGAACTCAATATATCATTTACCATCTTCAGTCACTGTGACTTGTTTAAATACTAAAAAAAGTATTTCAAATGTAAAGTAGGAACTTGAAAAAAAACCTCTCTTCAAATAGCTCAACTCATAAACTCATGCCATAAGTACATTTAGCATTTTTAATGCTTCATGAAATGGAGAAAAACGTTAGGGCATGTTATGCCTCTGTATTCTATATTTACAAGCAGTAGTTATTGCACCAACTGCCTTTGTGCAAATCAATTATAGTAGGAGCTTTATATAATGTAGCTCATGCAGATCCCGTCAATGCTAAACCCATAAAGGAGAATGCATAGCACATCATGCAAATTAAATGAAACTATATTAAAACAGGAGATGACTTGAAATCATTTGGCCATAACATCAAGCTCAGGCAGTGTCTATACAATGCAAGAAAAGTAAAAAAAATTCAGACAGCCTGCTTATTTTGTCTTTTTATTGCCAACTATCTGGTTTACTTGATATTTTTGTTTGTAGATAAATAGGTGTAACCATTCATTCATTCATCCATCCATCCATAAATTAGTGCATATTAATAATGTCTATGTGTATATGTATGTGTGTTTCAATTGTTTGTGTGGTGAGTTTATCAGTGGGTTTCTCTGTCATTGATGACAACAACAAATCATGACGATAGACAAAGTTAAAAAGACCAAATCTGATCTCTTATATAGACCCTCCCCACCAAGCATTCAGTAGACTATTGTATACCAAGCAAGAGGTCAATTGTTGAAGTTCAACAGGTTTTAAGAAGATTCATAGAATTCTATTTTCTATATCTCCTCAAATTTTCCTTTTTCTTCCTTAGGTAGAAATATTTGAAGAGAAATAAAAGGGAGAACCACACTGACTCTTATAGATGATAGGTGTTGGGGAGAAGAGATCTATTGCTGCATTTCCCAGGAGGTAGTTCATTTATAGCAAACGAGGAAAATCCTTCATGATATATTGTGAACAAAAGCCTGCAGAATTGTTTGAAGATTGACAATGGAGATGAACAGAAGGAAAAAGGGGGCCAAGGTGCTGGTACAGTTGAAGTCTCCAGCATTAGCTTTCCAATCCTGTAACATGGGCATTCCCCAGTGGTCTGTTCTTGGCCCTCTTTTCTTCTTACCTCACTCCCTGAGCAATCTCATTCAGAATCACAGAATTTCCGGAGAATACACCTCAGCAGCCATCTAGTCCAACTTACACTTGAAAGGAATACCCACCATAAGATACCCAGCAAATAGTCTCTGAGATTAATTCCAATTTAAATTGAATATAGCTTGTTTTTAACCTCTCCCTCAATTAGATGGAGCTCTTTCAGAGTAAGGAATGTTACTGCCTTTCTTTGCATTCGTAGAGCTTAACAGCATCTAAAATATACTGGATGCTCAATAAATGTTTGATGACTTGATGCTAGTTCTCTGAAGACTTCCTTCTAAAGAAGCCTACTCCACTTGTGTACAGATTTAATTCTTAGAAAGTTCCTCCTGACATTTTCATTTCTGTAGCTTCAGCTACCACCTTTTACAAATGATTCCCAACTTTCTTTCTTTCCTTTAGACCTCTCTTTTGAGTCCCAGAACTGTATATTCGCTTGGCAACAGGGTATTTCAATCTAGATATCTCACAAGTGCCATGAGCTAAAAATATTTTTTTTTAACAAATTGACAAAACTAGCTCATTGCCTTCAGTATGCTTCTCTTTCTGGTTTCACCATTTCTGTTTGTGATATCACTATTTGGGTGCTCACATTCTTGTGAGGATATTGAATCTTTCCTCTCCGTCTTCTCTCATAACCTGCATCTCTACCATCTCTCCTCAATCATCCCCTTTTCTCTGTTACTACCACCACCACCAAGTTCATACAGGCAATAACTTATTGTCAGCTGCCTAGGTTAATGCAAAAATTTCTTTTCAAATCTTCTTCACCTCCACTCTCTTTTACTCTCCAAACCTATCCTTTATCCCTCTGCCAGAAAAATCTTTCTTTATAGCTAGATCTGTTCATGTTCTTTGTTTTTCAGTGGTTCGCTAATGCCTACAGAGTAATGTTCAAACCCTTTTTGGGGTGGGGGGGCTGGCATTCAAGGCCTTTCAAAATCACATACTAATTTTCCTTTACAGCTTTACTCTGTATGACTTCCTTCCACATCCTCTGTACTCCAAAGAAACTAAATGACTATCTCCTGCTCCCCTGAAATATGCACTATCATCACAATCCTTTGTGTTTTTTCTCAGGCTGACCCTTCTTCCTATAATGACTTCTTTCTCTTTGCCTTTTAAATTCCTACCTGTCCTTTAAATATCCACTCAAATACTACTTCCTCTGGGAGGGAGCTTTCCTTAACCCCATAGGTAGGTCAATGGTCTTCTCCCTCAGACCTCTCGTGTACTCTCCAACGTATTTTCGTAGTATTTTTATTTTGTGTATTTGTTATATGCCATTGGCATAAAACTTGGTTGTGAGCCCCTTGAAGAAAAGGACATTATAAGTCCCCTATTTTCTAAAACAGACCTCTGTATGCATTTGGTATTTATTAAATGTTGGCTTTTGATAATGATATGAGCTAAGTTGAGCCATTGGCTTGCATCTAATTGTTCCTTTATTTTAAGTAGCCTGATTACATCTTTCTTAACTCTACTTAGCTCTATTATTATTAAGGTACTGTTCTTGTTGGGAGTTTTTTGGACTGGACTTAGGATTTTTTATGGAATGCCCAGTGAGGAAGCTTGCCCTACCAATTAATTAATTAGTGAATCAACAAGCTTGTACTACCAACAAGCAATTATAACTAACGTTCATGGACAATTGTTCTAGTGAGAGTTGCATGGGACACTGAGATGTTAAGTAACTTGAATATAGTCATAAAAGTCAGTATGTGTCAGAGGTAGAACTTGAACCCATCATATCTTCCTGACTCCAAAGTCATCTCTCTACCACTAAACCATGGCTAATTCAACTTTTATTGTTGTTACTACATGGAGATAATTCTATGATTCTTTCTCATAGTTATTATTGAGCATTAACCATGTAATGCATGAAAATTTGGCACAGATCATTCTGAGTCAATGTAGTCAGATCAGTATAGTCAGACTTTCCAAATGCATAAAAATATATAAGCACCCCACTTCATCACAGAGAGTGGCAAACCTGTCCTCCAGCACACAGAAAAGTAAAAGAGCCAGGTGAGGGTGGCCTCACCTCTCTCGTGAGCACATACTGATCCACCACCTTTCTGAACATCAGAAAAGCTGAACTGTACAGGAAAAGCCCTGAGCAAGATAGTACTATATGTTTAGAACTGGGAGTCCATATTAAAGCCATCCCAGGTAACTTCACTAAACCTGATGTGTTCTTGAGAATGGACACCAGTGTTTCTGATTGTTCTAAGGGCTTCCCTGAAATATGGTACAAAGTTGTAGTCTGGGAATGCAAGCAAAACTTTGCTCAAAGTATTTCCCCTAGGTTCATGCCTCCTCTAAATCCTGTCACCAAACCCTATTGAGAAGTTACTACCCCACCTTTTGGAGGTTCCCAAGTACTACAGGGGCTTCTTGAATAAAAGCTAGACTTGTGACTTGCCTTTTGTAATTTTAGCTTCAAGCATTTGGGACAGATCCTGAATAAAGTCTATGGTTTTATATGATGTTCTAGTCAGGGGTGGGGAATCTGTGGCCTCAAGGCCACATGTGGTCCTCTAGGTCCTTGGATGCAACCTTTTGACTGAGTTCAAGTTTTACAGAACAAGTCCTTTTATTAAGGGGATTTGTTCTGTGAAGTTTTGATTCATTCAAATGGTCAAAGGATTTATTCTGTGAGGTTTGGATTTATTCAAAGGGCCATACTTGACCACATGTGACCTTGAGGCCACAAGTTTCCCACCACTATCCTAGACCATAAAACGTATTTAATCCAGACAAGAAAAACCATTAAAATAAGTTTATTGATTTTTACAGTACTCCTCTAAAAGGTGTTAAATAAGAAAAGTAGACCTAATTTCTTCACATAACTCAGTTGCTTATTAGAAACTTTAAAAGCAGAAGGAAATCTAATTTTACACTCCAACAGGTAATATGCTGGTACCTTAGCATGACAGAATCCTCAGGATACATGTTGTCGGAAAACCTCCTTATGATAAGAACTTCAGTACTTTCATAGAAGTATTTCCAAATTTCATAGAATAAGATCTAACATAAGCCTATACTACATGGAATTCACCTCTATAGGAAACAGTTAAAAGATCCCAGTAAAGGACTTAAGTTTTTGAAATGAAACATTAAAACTATAATCTTTTTTTAAAAACTCAGTTTGTTACTACCCCCCTCATTTCACAAATGAGTTAAAGCAACTTGTCCCAATCCTTACAGTTAGTCAGTTGCATTCAAGATTAAAATCTGGATCTCCTGACTGCCAGTAGTATTATTTATAAGACACAACCACAGAGCCACAGAATTTCAGTACTTGGACAGAACCTCAGAAGTCATCTAATCCTGAACAGGGATCCTTTCTATAATGTGTCTGAAAGTAGCCATCTAGTGACCCTGTGAAAAACCCATCAACAGCTACACTATGTACTGATCACCTGTCATTTTCTTGGTATCATGCTAGAGGAAGGAAGGGAGAAAAGAAGGAAAAAAGGAGGGAAGGAAGATAAGCTTTTATTAAGCATTTGCTGTGTGTCAATCACTATGCTAAGAACTTTACAAATATGATCTCATTTGAGCTTTACAACAATGCTGGGAAGTAAGTGATATTGATTCCCATTTTACAGTTGAGGAAACTGAAGCAGGCAGAGGTTAATTGACTTGCCCAGAGTCACATAGACAGTAAGTGTCTCAAGTCATATTTGAACTCTGATCTTCTTGACTCCAGGCTTAGAGTTCTATCCACCGTGCCACCTAACTGCCTAGCTCCAAGGCAGGAATGCCTAGAAAAATACAAAAAAGAGACAGTGGGATCCAGGGGGAAAAGCCCTGTACTTAGAGTCTTTCACCACCCTTTACTAAACCAGGGATCTTCAGCATATCATTTAAACATTCTAAGACTCAGTTTCCTCGTCCATAAATGAAAAACCTAACATTTTATGGCCAAAGAGTTGACAGGTCTATTTTAGGCTAGTGACTAGCTTAGGAAATTGTATTTTAGTGATGCAAAATTATGAAATTGCTTCTTTAATCCATAGAAAACTCTATAGCTTTTTTGCTAGGGAATCTGTCTAATCCCAAACTGAAATTTCACAGTACAAGTAGTCACAGAAGATTCCTCTTTGATCAGTCAACCAATAAACATTTATTAAATGCCAACTGTTGTGCCCTTCCCAGAAATCTTTGAATTCATTCTAGTTTATTAAAATCAGGGCATAATTATCATAGTGTTATATGGTTTCCTTGCCACCTTATTCAAGTGCATTTTCTTTCCTTCTTAGTCTCTGCTCATATTATTTTCCAGCACAATGCAGTATGTCAGAGATTTTGGAGAGAAACCAGACAGTTACCAGACCCACATGTTCCTCTGTTTTGGTCAGGATAATAGGAAAAGCATAATGGGAGATGTCCCAAAAAATTAGAATGATAAAGAGAAACGTGATTTGGACATTATGGTGGAGTTAATGGAGTCATGTTTGAGGAAACTCACTAAAAGAAACTTTCAACAAAAACCCAGGGGTCCTCAGAAAGTAAAGAATTGTGGTTTTTTAGTTGATAGAGCTAAACTGATGTTATAGAATGTCCATGTAACATGTGAGAAGCAAAGGAATAAAAATGAAACATTTTTCTAATCCTCTATTTTTGCAAAGTGGAAGAGCTAAATACTAAGTACAATACTGTTGGCCATTCTGGAAGACGAATTCTTTATCTCACATCATAGGCAGGACAGAAAGTTAGCATTTCATGACTAACTAACCCAGTAAATGACAACTGAGTAAGTATTGTATTTTTCTCCTTGGCTTCTTTGTTCCTTGGTATTTTTTCTTTAGACTAAAAGTACCATAAATCTCAAATTCTACCCTCATTCCTGCCAACTATGAACTATGCAAATGCCCAGGCCTCAAAAGAGAATGAGTGCTCTGTACCAGAACGTTTAATGAGAACAAAAAACCCTGATTTTTCACTCCTTTGCTCATGACCCTAAAATGGCCCTTGATTGTCTACTGTAGAGAGATTCAACCTCCCGATCTGGCTTTCAAGAAGGTTTTCCACAATCTAGCTCCACTCTATCTTCCTAGCCTAACTCCCAGTGTTCTAAGATGTATTATCTCTGCCTGTTGAGGTTTCTTCTTTTTATTCTGTACACACTGTCCTCATTCTTACCTCTAAGTATTTGCTTGAACTTCTCCACAAGCCTGAAATATCTTCTTCCTTTCCTTTTATTTCTCCAATTATTAATAAAAATAATAGCCCAGGTTTATATAGCACCCCATATGCCTTGTCTCATTTCTTTCTCTTCATCCCATTAAGGTGGTAATGAAAGTGTAATTATCTCCATTATACAAATGAGGAAACTAAGGCTCAGAGAGATTAAATTGAACTTTGTCTAATGTCTAATAACCGTTAACTAGAGTCACCCAAGATTATGTTTTTGCTATAACATAGTTGCCTCACTTATCACCCAACTTCAATTCTTAGCTATTCTGTGGATCGATCAGCCTCAACCTCATCTGTAAATTGCCAATAACAGCTCTCCCAGTTTCGTTGTAAGGATCATATAAGATGATATATGTAAAGAGCTCTGCAAACCTTAAAACACTATGCAAATATTAGCTATTATTAATTGCTCTAATATTATTTTATAGAGTTTAGTTTCATATTTAGTTTTATGAGCTTTTTGAGAGCATGGATACTGTTTATGCCATTTCTAAGGATCCTATAAAAGACCTTGATCAATCCATGGTATATCATTCTCAACTTCAAGGATCTGTGATTTTGTTGCTATGGATGCTTCTTCTGCCATCACAAGTTAGGGATATTCCCTGAGCCTGAGTTAACAGACTTCTGGCTGTGGCTAAAAAACCCTTCCCCTTGGGATCAGCCTGGTGAGGAGTTTTTCCAAATGTGACTCAACTGTTCCTTAAATAATCCACAGGCATCTAGGTAGCACAATGAATAGAGCACAGGGTTTGGAATCAAAAAGATTCACCGTTGTCACTTCTGACTCAAGTCTAGTTGTCTTTCAGCTAGCTTACATTGATAGTCTTGAGATAAGTACTACAAGGAATTATCCCTATTTAACTTATGAGGAAATGAAATATATAAAGATGAACTTATCTGCCCATGGTTGTACACTCAGTAAGTGACAAAAGTCAGGATGCAAACACAGATCTTCTTGACTCAAGTCTAGCTGGTACTCTGTCCACTATAACACAGAGAAGAAAATGTCATTACCTCCTTCTCTTCTCCCCTAGTTGTCTTCCCTAGGAAGAAGAACATATGTTATACTTTAAGGGACCCATTGTGGTAATAGTATTTGCTTTTCCATTTTGCAGAGAAGGAGAGAGGGAGAAAAATAATGTGGGAATGTTTTGTCTAAATTCTCAAAAAGGTGGAGTGGGAGGGAGAAACCTCAAAGGAGAAAAAATATTTTAGTAAATACAATAATGCCTACTTAAGTCCCTTGCTCAATTTTAATACATAACGTACATGCTGAGAATTATATTTGATATTCCCAGATGGTCTCTTAAGATCCTTTCCAGTGCAACGTGTCTGTGTTCCATGATCTTTTTGAAGTACACTTGGTGAAATGCCCTTTTATTGATGTGCCATCTGTTGACCTCCACATTTAACTACCATAAACATGGGGTAAGTTTAGTAGCATAAATAGCACACTTCTGCAGTTTGTGTCTTCCTTGGTCATTTTTCTCCAAGGAAATAATTTACAAGCCATTTTCTTTTCCTTCCTGGTTTATTTTAGGTATATAGATGATGTTGCAGCTTGCTTTCAAAGTACCAAATGTTGGCATTCAACTTTTTCATAAAATATAAAATGTCAAGATTTATAATTACTATTAAGAAATGGGGCTTAATCTAATTCTGGGTAAGGAAGAAGGCCTTGCAGCAGACCTAGGAAAATTCTTCCCACAAATCTCTTCCTCTTTCTTTAGTCTAAGCACTGCTGACTATATAAGCAATAGTGTCTGTGAATGCCATTAAAAAAAATGAATATATATTTTTGAACCTACTACATGAAGTATGTGGATGGAGGCAGTATATATAAAGCATGTCCTGCCCAAGTAGAGAGACTTCAAGTGCAGGTCCAGAGATTGATCGTTTGTCCGCCATCCGATGAGCTCGCTAAGCTCAAAGAGGTTAATTACAAGAAACCATCAGGTGATTAATTTTTTTTAGGTACAAGAATCTTCACTGATCAAAGAAGTATCTACACTAAAGAATTCATAGCTCCTTGAAATTTTCAAGCAGATGTATTTGCTAAAATGCATTTTGAATTTTGAAAAATTCATGATTTACTTGGTAGGACCTCTTCATTCACTGATAGAAATCAAAACCTTTCCCCCATCTTCTCATGTGATTCTTGTCCATGATTTTCTCTGAATTATCCATGGAATATCTTCACAGTTTTCTAGTTCTTCCTCTTGTTCCTTTATTATCTCAAGAATACCAAGGTACTACTCAGGCTGTCTCTAAGTCTTCTTTCCCCTCAATACATGACTGATCCACCTTGTCTTTTAGACCTACATATACTCAGAAATGTTTTATATCCCATTTCTGATATGTAAACATTATGGGTAATGTTTTGCCATCCAAGTCTACCTACCCGGTAATCTGATTTTTTGGAGATCACAATTTTCTATAACGTATGTCTATAGAGGCTCCTCTAAAATATAATGCTACTAAAGAGATTATTTTTTGCAGTGGTGAAATGCAGCATGGTTTCCCCAGTTCAATGCAGTCTGATCTTTTTCTGACCCCATGTGGGCCCAGCTCACTATGCGTTTGCACCACTGCCTCAGACACACATATCAGTGGAGTATTGCAAAAGGTTGCACAGTCAGTAATGTGTTTTAGTGCCTCCTTTGTTTTTTCTGGGTAATGGTAGCCATAATCATAACGAGCATTTCTGTGATGCCTCAAGATTTGCAAAGCACTTTGCCTTAAATATACCTCACTTTTATCCTTTATTATCTTTATTTTGCAGTTGAGGAAACTGAGGCAGATAGAGGTTAAGGGACCTGCCCAGGGTCATGAAGATAGTGTCTAAGACCATATTTGAACTCATGTCTTCCTGACTCCAGGTTCAACACTTTAGCCACTGTTCCACTTAGCCAAGAAAGCCTTTGTGAACAACTGTTTTCCTGTTTGTCACCTGGTTGAGAGTTAGTACCCAGTAAATCACTGAACAAAGCTATCACTGGTGTTACTTCTGTCACATAATTTTGTCTGATGCTGGTGCACATGCAAGAAGTACCTTCAAGGCTGCATTTTGTTTTCTTAAAATCAATAGGCAACAAATACCACAAGATTCCACTTTTTATATACCTTTAAATTAGTTAAGGGATTATGAAGATGAGTTTCCTTTAGAAAATTACTTTTGAAAGCCTATCTTTTCCTTTCTTGTCTTATTTTTTCATGAAGATAACCTAGAGAAAGCATCCTCATAAAGATTTTATAGAGTTTAGAAAGTCAATGTATGGGTCAGTAGTTGCTTATTTTTGGTACAAAGTATCATTTATCATTTTTTCCATTCCCTTGAAATAATCTTGGCTTTTAAAATATTTTGAGACTATTAAGGTGAATCAACATACTCAGATTTCCCTGTGTATCTTTAGTTTTGTTTTCTTCTCTCAGGGATGATTATTTCCTGGATGTTCACACTTTTTTCCTGATTTCTTTTTCGTAAGGGTCATTCTCACTTCTTTACATAGTATGTGATATTGGAGTAAGAAAAATCCAAATGATGTTTCTCCATTATTTCTGCTCATAATAGATTATTATATATATATCCCAGTAGACTTATTTCATTTTTTTAACTGATTATTGACAAATGCCCTCAATGATAATATACCAAGCTCTCTCTAGTCTCCTTTCTCTGTAACAGGTATATTTTTTGGTTAGTCTGTTAGGGTATTGTGAATTATATTCTGTTATTGCTGTTACGTTTTTCTTTGCATGTAGTCTAGCCTCCCACACCTAAACGTGGCTACTTTGAAAATTACCCTACGTTTAATGACTATTTTGGGTCAATAGCTGTTCAGAGCTACAGTTTGTAACCCCTACCATTGTCTCTTTACTGGATCAACCAAAAGATATGTTCGCTAAAAGCAAAAAAAAAAAAACCAAACAAAACACAGCAAAGTAGACAAGAAAAATATTCCCATAAATGTAGGAGTATATTTACCTACAAAGTACCAGGTCACCACGAAGAGGGAACATGCATAGGGCTAACATGTGGCCAGGAATCATGCAAAGGAAAGGGCATTTGTGGGGAAGAGGGCAATTTGTGCCCTCCCTTAGATCTCAGCATCTGGGAGGCTGACACTTGCTGCTTCCTCTGTTATTGTCCACTGCTGCCACCATTGGCCATTTACTGAATTGCAGCTGGAGTTTTTCAGTTCTTTTGTGATGCAGTCCCAAAGTACTACGCAGCCAGCTAGCAGTAGTCTTCAGACTTAAATTTGTCTTTTAAACTCCTTTGCTTCTTTCTGAGCTTCCATTCTCTGAACAGACTCTATTATAAGACTTAGGGTGAATAAGACTTTTAGTTCTCCTCATGACCTTCTCACTGACCTGCATCCCTCCAGATCAATTCAGAGCTTTGCTTAGTTAGACTACAGGGGCAAGTGGAAAGAACATCCTTTTGTCTTACTTACCTACAAGCACCAAAATGACTTTTCTTCTTTCATGCAAATAAATGTATTGTCTTTGACCTATTATTGCTTTTGGGTAAAACATCTTCCAGCTTGGCAAGAAAATAAAGAACTTGCAGGCAGAAGCAATCTCTGGGTTCTTTTGATCTTATAGTAACTGTTTTACATGACTTAAATGTCTTGTAAATGAAGGAGTCAGAGTCTACTTTCATCAATTTCCCAATTTTTAAAGTCTTCAGATTATTTAAGCAGGTCAATTAGAACCTACTTTTATTGGAGATAATGCCTTCTCATCCTGATTCTTTACTTTGACTTGGTACCATATCAGTGATCTAACTGCACTTTGGCAACTATACTCATAATAAGATGTTTTTGTTCCGCTGTAATAAGTGTCATTTTTCATGGTGTTGTTAAATCTTTACTGTATACACGACCCCCTGAATTGCCTATCCAGAAAATCTGCTGCATTGGTTGTGTGTCGGGGGGGTGGGGAGAGTGTTATGGGGAAGGAGAGTTCAGACCTGTGATTTATTCAATATGAGGACCTCTCCTAGTATGACAATTCTCTCCATTAATGCAAATTTTCAAATAGTCCATAATGTCTGGTTGTAGAGAGTTGCCTGGGGCATTGAGTAGTTAAGGAACTTGCCCATGGTCACACTATGATTATTTTCTTTGTATTTTGGTGGTGATCTAATGGAAGCACTTTTGCCGGGTTATTGTTTGGTTTTGCTTTTAGGGTAAGGTCTTTCCTCAAACAAAGGACTGATAATCATCTCATTGACATTAGACAAGGTGCTCACTTTGTTGGCATAAATCTGAGTAGTTTTATACTTCATTGGAAAGCCATAAGAATGACCACATCACTTACACGACCATGCTCACAGAATTGATAAGAAAATTTTCTTAATAATTATGCTTTGCCAGTCTTACAGACGTAGCTGGAAACTACTTGAATGAAGTTAATAAAAGGCTCAAAAATTGAGCAATAGTGTTAATAAGACCATTTGGAATTAGTGAACAACCATATGCAAAGAGAAAAAGATTAGTATTGGTATTTATTTTAAAATTCATTAGACATTTTTTCCTTGTAAAGGAATACATGAGCATAGGCATATAGATTTAGCATTGGAAGGTACCTTAAAAGTCATATACTTCATCCCACTCCGCCCCCATTTTTCATTTTAGGAACTGATACCAAGAAAAGATTGCATCTTTTGCAAGGTCATACAATTGGTAAATGTCTAAGGTGAGATTTGAATGCAGGTGTTCTGGGTTCTCTATCCACTCTACCATTAGCCATTCAACCAGATGCTCTAAGACTCTCAAAAGTGACTTAAGAATCTTTGATAGCCTTATTAACTCATTCAAAACACCTCCTTATTGATATGTACTCAGAATAGAGCTTAACATGTCAAAGGAAGTCATTCCTTTTTTGTCAATTTCAGGTGATTGGCTAGGTCTCATGGTTATAATTACAGACTAAGTCAGTCCTCTCCTTCATAGCAGGTCTACTGGAAGCTCTAAATTGAGCCCGTGAAAACCAGACACTCAGTTGGTTTAAGGGTCAGTGTAAATCTTTGGAACCACTGGAGAGTTGTCCTAGGAGGGTTAAGCCTAACAGGATCCAAAGGCTCATAATACATCCCTGACTCAAATATTCAGTAATTCTCAAAGTAGACAATTCATTAGAATAATAGGATGGAACCTACCTAAGCAGAAGGAAATAAACATTTATCAAGGGCTTCCTATATGCCAGGCCCTATGCTAAGCCATTTACAAATACCATCTCATTTGATCCTTACAACGAAGAGAAATAGATGTTTTTGTTATTTCTGTTTTACAGTTGAGGAAACTGAAGCAGACAGAGGTTAACTGAATTACCAGCGTCACACAGCCATTTCCTAAAGCCAAACTGAAATTCAGGTCTTTCTGATTCCAGGTTCAGCACTCTATCCACTATGGCACCTAGTTGTCTCTAGGGATAAGACTCTGACACCTTCTCAAGCTACAGAGACAATTCTGCAGTGCATCAAACCAGGTTCAGGGTCTTCTCCAACTGCCAAGCTCAGGCAGCCTGTCTTAAGACAAGACTTTGCCCCCCAACTACTTCTAGCTTCCAGCTTGTCCTCTTTTTGGTCTTTTCTTGACAACCCCCAGCCCTAGATTATCACTACCATTTGCCTCCTTCACTCCTATTCAGAGTGCTACTGAATCGAGCTAAAGGAAATCATAAAACCAATCGACTACAAATTTGTATTATCTAATTTCACTTGGTCCCAGACTGATAAAGTAATCTGTCTTACTCCACCCTGGTCAATTCACTAGCTTTTTCTCAGCAATGACTGTTTTGAACCTTCCCATCTCTCCTCAAGCCTTCCATGGCAGCACCTCCCCTCTCTCTTTTTTGCTGAGAACTTCAGCGCATCCTTAAGTGAAAAATAATTAGACCAGTCCCTAAGATTTCCTCTCTTTCTCCCCTTTGACTTATTTTAATTCACTCAGACATCCTCCCTCATTATATCTTAGTTCACTCTGGTCTCAAAGAGCTACCTGTTCTCTTTGTCAAGGCCAACACCTCTATATGTATCCTTGATCCTATCTATTTCTGTCTTTTCCAACAGATTGCCCACTGTCATCCACACACTCTCTTTCAGCTTCAGTCTCTCCTTATCTAAGAGCTGATTCCCTTCTGCCTACATCTCTGTCTCCCCTATCCTTAAAAATCCTCACTTAATCCCACCATCCTAGCATATCATCCTATATTTCTCTTCTCCTAAATTAAACTCAGCGCGAAAGCCTTCTATACTTAGTGTCTTAACTTCCTCTCTTCTCACTCACTTCTAAACCCTCTTCAGTCTGCTTTCTGACCTCATCATTCAACTTAAAACTGCTCTCCCAAAAGTTAGTAACAACTTCTGAATTGCCAAATTGAATAGCCTCTTCTCAGTCCTTATGTTCTTGACCTTTCTGCATGATTTGACACTCATGATCACCTCTCTCTTTGGATACTCTCTCTTTTCTGGGTCTCTATTGCATTACTGTTTCCCAGATCGCCTCCTGGATCATTCTTAATCCATGTCATGCCCACTAAACACTGTGGATATAAATAAAGGTTAAAAAAACTGTCCCTGCCCTTGAGGACCTCACACTCTAGCAGTAGAGACAATATGTAAAAACTAATGATAAAATGTACAATGTAAATGAAAGGTAATTTCAGAGAGAAGGAACTGACAGTGGGGAATAGGGCAGTGAAAGGAGGGGAGTGGCTTCCTAACAAAAAGATGGGGGTTTGATCTGAAACTCAAAAGAGTTTGGGGAAATTAGACTTGAATGATGGGAATAAGACTATTCTAGAAATGGAGAATGCTCAATGCAAGGGCACAGAGATGAATTTCAAGCATGGGGGATATGTACACACACAAACACACACACACTCTCTAATGTAAATGTATGTATGATGTTTTGAAGTAGGAATGACAAAATTTTAGAAATGGATTCTATATGTCAGGTGAGTGAAAATAAGGGATTAAGGATGGCACCTCAAGGTTTCAAGCCTGGATAGGGAAGTTAAGGAGAAGGGTGGTAAGGGAGTAGACAATGACTTATACTTTGAACATGTTGAGTTTGAGCTGTCTACAGAAAATCCAGTTCAAAATGTCCATAGGCAATGTGTGACATAGCTCAAGAAAAAGACTAGGACTAGATATATCTCTATTTCTGTCCACTGGGAATCATCTCCATAGAAAGAATAATTAAGCATATGGGAGCTGATAAAATGACCAAGACATATAGTGTAGAGATAAAAGGGAAGAGGGCCCAGGATAAAACCTTGGGGGAGGCACAAGTGGGCATAAAATATGGATGAAATAGGAGCTGATCCAGGAGACAGCAATGGAGACCCAGAGAAGAGAGAGCATAGTAAATACCTAATAAAACTTTTTGCTTTTTGTGCTGTTTTAAAATATGTTTTATTGATATCTTTTGACTTGATGTTTTTTTCTTCATCACCATGGTTTCCTCTGGTACTTCTTCCCCACCTTTCCTAGAGCTCTCCCATGTAACAAATATTTGTTTTTAAAAAGAAAAATAAGAGGCAAAAAATCAGTGTAACTGATCAACATTTCAAAACGGCCTGAAAATACGTGCAATATAATACGTGCTTTTTGATGAACAATGATCAAATTCTAACTTGGCCATCTCCTAGCTCTGTGACTTGAAGCTAGTCACTCGCGCTATTTGAAACTTGGTTTCCTCCTTTGTAAAATAGGAGTTGGTTTAGATTCATTCCAAATTCTCTTTCACTTCAAAATCTTGTGACACTAAACAACAGTCTATTTACTCCCAGCTGATTGCTATTTCTACTATGCCAGACACAGCCCCTCAGTGTGCTGGAGTCATGAAGTTGGGTGGGATTTCTGCAGAATCTTCAAAGATAGAATTTGAAAAGAGGTTCTACATCCTCTGACCTTTCTATCCCCAAAAAGTACTATACATTCTGGAAAACTCCATGATGAAATACTAGAACTGTTTGGTTTCTAGAATATAATAGCTTTAGTCTATATCTAGCCTCTAGTATACCCTGTTCCCTATATTTCAGGACCTATACTCCAGTTCTCTCTTACATGTATCTGAAACATCAAAGTAGTGTTAGGCTAATTCTGGAGACACTCCAGATAACATCTTCTCTCAGGTCTTCCACTTTCCTAGTCCAAAGTTCAGAAGCCTTAGAAATGACATGTATTCTAGGTCTTATTAAGCACTTAGGTGAAATGGCCATATGATTCAGAGGACCTCAGAGTCAGTAACTCAGTAGTGTTCATTGGGATAGTCAAAGAATTCAATCATTCAATTCCACAGATATTTCTTAAGCTTCTACTATTTACCAGGTACTATGTTAGGTTCTGGAAATATACACACAAAACCAAAATCAGCTCCTCAAAGAGCTTATGTTCTGTACAAGCCCAGAGAGGAACAAACACACAAATAAATGCAAATATATGTAGCATACATTTTTCACTCAAACTCATTTCAGAAGAGAACTAGCAACTGAGAGGAATTCTCAACTGAGGAAAAGTCTCAAATAAAGTGTGGTACTTGGAGTGGGAGAGGTCAGTCTTCATGCTATACCTTAATAGGATTCCTCTTGTACAGTTTATTGATTTCTGGACATGGAGAAGGAAAACTAAAGAATTCCAAATATGGTGGACATCATGTAAAGGCATAGAAGAAGGAGATCGAATGTTGTATGTAGGTGACAGCAAGTAGTCTCATTTTGCTTCAACTTAAGGAAATGAGGGAAATTAAGTAACATCAATCCAGAGAGAGCAGGTAGTACCAGATTGTGAGGGGTTTTAGATAATAAAGAGAGAATTTTTGTATTTTCTCATAGAGGCAATGGGGAGTCACTGAACTTCATGATCCAGGGGGAATATGGTCAGACACAGTCATATTGGTGCTTTAGGACTGTCTATTTGGCAGCTGAGTGGACAGTGGATTGTAGCAAATAGAAAAGTAGAGTCTGGGAGGATGATTAAAAAATCTGGCAGTGGAGCTTGAACATTATGTTTTGTGTCAGTCATTTTGCCTTGTGTTATAACGTTCTACTTTAAAATATCCTTCCATCTACCTCCAAAGAAAATTAAGCTTTTGAAGACAGGGACTGTTTTTCATTTTGCTTTGTATCCCCAGAATCCTTGCACATAGTAAGTAGTTTATAAATGTTTGCTATTGTCAGTAGTTCAAATAAATCTAATGCTTTAGATGTAGACTACATTGATAAAGATATTGTTTATTCTATTTTCTAATGTGGCACCTAACCCAGGGTCATGTTTATATGTACCCTTAAATCATTTGAAAATGAGGTCTGGCCTTTGACTAGGTTGATTGCACTTGGGAAAGTCATGGATGGGGGATGAGAGGGAAGGAAGTGTTCATGTGAATGCATTTTTCTGTGGTTCGTGTCCGCGGTGGACACACTTGGATGTATGATCTCCTCAGTTATTTTCTAAACGATTATCTCAAATCAAAAGATGATGGCGATAGTGGTTTGCAATGTCAGAACCCTTCACTTTAAATAAAACAGTAGCTGAACCCTTCCAATAAAAATCTTTTTTAAATGGTTTTTTGAATTACTTACTACTCATAGTACCAGACCACAAAGAGCTGATTTTAAAATGCAGCCTATATTCAGATCAGTTTATACTGGATCTAACAATATTAAAAAGAGCCTTCTTAGTGAGTTGAATGTGACTGTTTGCTATCAGTGAGTGTTTTATAATTGGAAACAAAATTGGATCCAATAATTCACCATGTAAGATACTTGACAACAATTTTTGTTTTTTTTTCTTTTGCTTACATATGCCAGCGTTTTTGGAGGTTGTTTCAGTTCATCACGATTTTCACTAAGGAAAAAGAAGTTAGAATTCTGTTTCTAAATTGGCCGTGATCTGCTTGCTGTGATTGTTGGCTATGTGTCTGTTATTTTATCAAGACCACATAACTAAACTTTTTTAAATTTAGTAACCTGTAACTTGCCATACATTAGCATGAATAAAATAAAAGTGGAGACCACTGTCATTGGTTCTTCTTTCTTCTTTATATGTGATTTTATATCCAAGCTAGGTTCATATCTGTTTCATTGAATTGAGTTTAGTTATCACCAAATTAATGTCTCTTCAAACTTCCTAGTTTTGCCCATTTATCAATAATAGGCATTGATACCCAAAAGGTACAGTTTTTTAAATAAAAGGCAGCGCACTGAAAATACAAATAGACACTGATTATTTTATGCATACCTTGTTCATAAAGATTGCTAATCTAACATAATTACACAATCTTTATCATATGGACTTTCTCAACAATTTATTATAGACCAATAAGAAACTAACTTTTCAGGTATGTTATTGAGTTTGACTAATACCTGATGGTTCTCTAATCAAATGAGATAATATATCTAAAGCACTTTGAAAACCTTAAAATGCAAGAGAAATGTTAGCCATCACTGTCATCTGCAGTGGATAAATATACATGATTCACACAAATAGCACACATAGCAAAGAAAGCAGGTCTGCCTTTTATGTGTGTGTCTGTGTGTGTGTATGTGTGTATATGCGCTAATGTTCCATCACAACCTTGACTTTTCCTCTAAGGAACCTCTTAAAGTCTTTCATGGAATCAGAGTGCTGAAGAATACAGTCCGGAAAAATATTGCTCCTATCTGGTTTGCAGTAGGTATTGATTAATATTCCCCTTCTTGCAGTAGAAAGAATGTTTTTAAAAAAGAACTTTAAGAGGAAACTAAACCAAAATACAAAAAGCAGAAAAACTGAGTTTTTATAGAATAGAAATGTCTTCTTCTAATGTAATCTTTAACCTTAGGTTGATTTGGTTGGCATAGTTGATGAAGTAACCTGATCTGATCCCTTTTTCTTACATAAACTTTGTCATGGAAAGCATGCCCTACCACTACCTTTCTCAGTCTTTCAGGGTTTCCTACTCCTGCTTTGACCACTGGCTTCTATTCCCCCACAAAAGAAAGACAAGATGGAGTTCCCATTTTCTTCTAAATACAAGAACTGCTAGTCAGTTGATCAGAGGATCATCCTGGTAAAAAAGAAAAAAATTCATATTTCTTCAAAGATATATTCTAAGTCTTCCATAATTTGGTTCCAAAATACCTTTCCAGCTTTATCTCATGTTGCTTCTTTTTATAAATTCTAAATTACAACAAATCTTAGCTACTCTCCATCCCGCATTCTCAATATTCCCTCTCCATTATCCAGATTTTTGAGCATGCTTTTCTCCATGTCTAATATGTATTTCCCTTTTTCCTGCCATCTTTTACCCCCATTACCTACTCTTGAAGTCTCCCCTGATCTCCTTCAGGTGTAAATGAGCTTCCCTCCTCAAATGTCTTGCAGCACTTTCTCTGGACATCCTGTTTACATGTATCTTTCTCCCTTATATCATATTTATGTACTTGTAGTCCTTCGGCCTACACAACTCAGTCAGATTGCATACACCTTGAGAGTTGAGTCTATGCCAATTCAATTCAGCAATCGTTTGTTAAACTCTTACTATGTGTCTGGTGCTACTACAAGTTAGGTGCTACAGAGAAAAATGAAACAGTCCCTGCCTTTAAGGAGCTTACATCCTGTTCATTTGTGCCAAAAATAGTGCCTAGCACATAGTTGGGACTTCATAAATATTTGTTGAATTGAATTGGAGTGAATTGAATTGAATACATTTATGTAACAATATATACAGTTTATACCAATGTGACTGCTTCCCACAAGTGAAGGGTAAAGTCAGTTGTTTCCTTACACAGTTTTAATTCTCTAGGGAATATAGTAGGAATCATGGTCACAGTTGTCCATCGCAGACAAGGCTGCCCTGTTCCACTTGCTTGTCTAAGGTACATGAGAGTTTTTTTTACATTAGAGTAAATGGATGCAGGAGTCACATTCTTTGAGATTTAGTCATGGATGAAATTTCATAAAATTTCAAATTTTGCACCGAATGATGGTGCAGTCATTATACCTATGAGCTCTAAGTACTTTTTAGTACTTGGCATAAATTTCCGATAAAGGAAGGATTAAACTTTAACCAAAAGTAAGCATCTACCGTCCCAATGTCATTTGGTATGCCAGAAGCAGATTCTGTAGTACTTTACCAGTCTCTCTCAACACCAGCATCTCTTTTTTCCCTTTTTCCTTTCTCCTTTCTTCCTTCTTGTTTTGATTATCTCCTACTCTTTTTCTCCTCTCTCCCACCTCCTTTCTTTCATTTTTTTAAATTTCTCCCTTTCTTCCCCTGTCATTTTTCCTTTTCCTCTACCTTAGATCTATCAGGGATGCCAGTAGGCATTGGTTAAACCCAGAATTATCAATGAAGCTAAAATGATGCTGACTCCTACAGAACTTTCACCTTCACAGGCATTTTGTTTTCTTAGTCACGGTTGGCTAAACTCTGTAGAAAATGTAGTTGGTAATTGTTCAGAGGAGATATACAAACTTAAACAATGTTGCATGCTATAATACTATGTGATCCTAAAACTTGATTTCATCTATGCTGTCTTGTCTTTCTTCAATGGGGTAGGGAAGCCAGTGATGAAAACAGGAGGAAACATTGGAGACCTGAAAAATGGAGCTCCAGGGTATTGTTTTCGATGTCATGTAATCTGTCCACATGGTTGCCAGATTCATATCCTTGCAATACAGGTCTATGTTAATTCCCTACTATAAAATCTTCAGTGTCCCCCACTTCCTGTAGGATGTCCTCTAGTTACTGTAGGATAAGATACAAATTCCTCGATTTCACTGGGACTCATGAATTTTTTAATATTTTGATAACTGTTTCCTTCGTAATCCTATGTGTTATATTTTAAATATTTAATAATATATTCTGAGAACAGATGCATAGGTTCATCAGACTTCCAGAGAGGTCCATGACACAAAGAAGTTAATCCCTACTTTATTTGGTACCTAAAGTCCTTCCTAATCTGACTCCAAACTCTCTTCCAAGACTTACTTCATGTTATTCTCCCTCCCGTAGTCTACATTTCAAATTGTTCTGTTTTCTCATCTCTGTATGTGACATTCCATACCACTTTCTTGCCCACATGTGCAATGCTTTTCTTCCTTACCTGCATTTTTGTGAATTCCTAGTTTTGTTCAATCCCAGTTCAAATCTTACCACCTAATGAGAAGCTTTTCCTGATCTCTCAAGTTTTTTTTTAATACTTCCTCACCCTCATCCATGAAATCAATTTGTGTTTGCATTGTATTTTTATATGCATATACAAATATATGTAGATACATACAGGTATATTTCTATGTACATCTCTATGTAGGGGCAACTCGGTGGTTCAGTGAATAGAGTGCCAGGTCTGGAGTCAGGAATATGTGAGTTCATTCTGGCTTCAGACACATCCTAGCTGTGTGATCCTTGACAAGCCATTTAACCCCATTTACCTCAGTTTACTCATCTGTAAAAAGAGCTGGAGAAGGAACCACTCTAGTGGAGTGCAAACCACTCTAGTATATTTGCCAAGAAAATCCCAAATGGTGTCATGAAGAGCTGGATATGACTGACAGATATTTATATCTAAACATATATATCAGGCTAATGACTTCATATTACCTCTACAATAAAATATAAATTCCTCTGTTTAGTTTAAAAGCCCTATGCAATCAAACCCTAATCTGTACTGCCAACTTCATTGGAAGTTGGTTCCCCTCTCAGATTTTGTATTCCAGCCAAATTGGGGTTCTTTCTTTGTCTCACAAGGCAATTAGGTGACACAGTGGATAGAATGCTGGGCCTGAAGTCAGGAAGACCTGGATTCAAACCAAATCTCAGACACTTACTATCTGTGGGACCACCCTGGGCAAGTCAGTTAATCCTGTCTGCCTCAGTTTTCTCCTCTGTAAAATGAGCTGGAGAAGGAAATGGCAAACCACTCCAGTATCTTTGTCAAGAAAACACTACATGGAATCACGAAGAATTGAACACAACTAAATATTGACTAAACAACAACGTTTTCTGACAAAGTGACACTCCTGCTTCTATTTCTGTGCCTTTTGTACCAGCTGCACCACGTACCTGGAATGCATCTTCCTCCTGACCTCTCTACCTTATAAAGTCCCTTGCTTTAAGAAGCAGCTCAAGTACCATCTGATGTGTGAAGCCTTTCCTGATCCCTTCCACTGCTAAAATTGCCTCCCATATAAATACTTCAAATATACTTATATTTATTGCTTGATGTTTCTAGTAAGTATTGTCATGTATTTGTGTCATCTCTCTTGTTAGAGCATAAGACCTTTACAAGTAAGGATTGTTTCATTCTTTTCACTTATCTTCCCAGCTTTACCAGTCAAAGATTAAGCACTCAATAAAATATATGTTGACTGATATATTTTGCAATTTATTTATCTGTGCATTTGTTTCTCCCTGATTGAATTGAAGTTCCTCAAGGGCAGGAAATATTTTAATTTTTGCTTCTTTATCCCCATCATGAAACAAATAACAAGCATTTAATAAATCCATGTAGAAGTGAATTGAAAATTTCATTTTACAGTTAAGGTAACTAAGTTTACTGTTTGCTAAGATACCTGGTATTAAGTGACAGAAATCCTGTCCATTTTCTATTCTAACTTATCACAGAATATGGGTATTATTTAAAATGTAGAGTCTTAAGAGTCAAGAAATAGGTTAGAGGAGAAGGAAATGCTGGGAAATTATGCAATTTTTCTCCAGAAAATATCACTACTCTATGCTCTAAAGTGTCATTTATTGATGTAGGGTTCATAGTACATGTACTTATAAAAAAAATGGGTTCTATTTTTCCATACTTTAGCAGTTATGCCAGTCCTGGAGTTTTCTGGACCTATACCTGGTAAAGACGCTGAAAATGTGTACAAATTATTAGTTGGCAAAAGCTTGTAACACCTTGTGCTTTGACATTGTGCCTTCTGAGTAATGGAAGAATGGGCTCGTTTCAGCAATTGAGTAACAATAATTTTTAATATATATAATCAGGCATGTTTTTTATCCAAGGACTAGTTCAGCTGCATCAGAGAGATATACCATCAGGGTGAGGAATTAGTTTTTCAGTCATAATGAATCTTAAAGCTTGTATACTAAAGCATAGATGGGCTTGTAATATGTCTAAATGGAGGATGTACCAATGAAATCATAGATCCCAAAAATTTTATTAATTAAATAGCTTCAACATTACAATTTGATATTAGACTTTAATGTTATTGACATAGTAAAAAAAAAAGAAGTTTTTGGCCTAGGTTAAAAACCAGTGAAATAGAGAAATTTTTATCTTATTCTACAGGAAGAGGAAGCATGCTACAGGAAGTAAGGAAACATCCTACAGGAAATGGAATAGCTCTGAAGATTTTTTAGTAGGGTATTGACATAGACCTGTATTGCAAGAATATGAATTTGACAACCACATAGACTAATTATATTATATCTTTAAAAAATGACCTGGAGCTCCATTCTTCACTTCTTCAGTATTTCCAAGGATTATCCCAAGTTTATTCATTAGGTACCTGAGGCCTAAAAAGTTAATGTCGCTTAACTGAGGTTATACAATTTGTCAATAACAGAGAGGGAGGAAGTAGATTTTTTTCCTTTTTGTATACTATAGGGATTTCAATTTAAGGGATAGCTACATACATACACGCACACTCACACACACATACACACACACACATGTTGTTTGGTTGTTCTCAGTTGTGTCCAACTCTGTGTAATCCCATTTGGAATTTTCTTGGCAAAGATACTGTAGTGGTTTGCCATGTCCTTCTCTAACTCATTTTACAGATGAAGAAACTGAGGCAAACAGGGTTAAGTCACTTACCCAGGGTCACACAGCTAGTAAGTGTCCCAGGCAAGATTTGAACTTACAAAGGTAAGTCTTCCTGGTCCACCACTGTAACTACCATGCCACCTAGCTGCCAAAAAATAGATAATATAAGTTTATGTGGAAATATATGTGTATATATACAAGCACACACACATACTTGTTAAACTTTTCACAGCCAAATACTCCTGTGTGCCTGTGCCCTTAAATATCACTGTTTGTTAACAAAAGACAGATTTACTGATGTAGTCAACAAAAAACATCTTTCAGAGTAATAAGATTTAGAGAGGCCCCGACATTTTAATGAATTAAAGGCTGGAATAAGTCAAGAGACCTGCATTTCAGTCCTGCCTCCAACACTTATTAGATGCATGGCTATAAGTCACTTAACTTGAGTGTCAATTTCTACATCTGGAAAATGAGTATTATCATGAGTGCCCTGCTTGTTTCTCAGGGTGACTCCAAGAAGAGTGCTTAATAAATTATAAAATGCCACATCAATGTATTATTATATTTGTGAGTGCCACACATTTACCTATAACATATCACATCAATGACTAACCAGTTTCCAGTGAATATCAGACAGCCAGCTAGAGTGCCAGACCTGAAGTCAGGAGAACTCATCTTTGTGAATTCAAACATTTACTAGCTGTGCGACCCTGGGCAAGTCACTTAACCCTGTTTGCCTCAGTTTCCTCATCTATAAAATGAGCTGGAGAAGGAAATAGCGAACCACTCCAAGGTCTTTGCCCAGAAAACCCCAAATGAGGTCATGAAGAGTCAGACATGACTGAAACTACCGAACAACAATGAATATATATGGCATGGTGCCAATTTTAGCGACATTAAGCCAGATATATTTTATAACTAGATATTTCTTCTTCCCAGGGACTTCTAACCCCTTCCCTCTTAGAACATCTTCTCTCCTGCTTCAAATGCATCCACTAAGTACAAAGTCAATTGGCTATAAATGGTAATGAGAAAAATGTCATGTGATTAACTACAGTTCAGAGCATTCTGATTAGTCACTGGGAAAACAGAGAAACTTCCTGCTTAACAAAGTGTATTAAAGGCCAATGGTCTGTCTGAAGCCTGGTAGGAAAAACTAGTTGAGCGATGTTAAAAAACTGGCTATTGATTTGTGCTGCCCCCCGCCCCCGCAACTGAAAGCCATGCACTGATGTAAATGAAAATGTGTCAAGAGTCAATATTGATTTTTTTTTTAAATCAGACCATCTCTAGGGAAATACTGCTAGCCTTACTTGCTACACTTGTCTATGAATGAAATAAGACTCCTTTCCACAAGACTACACATGTCCAGACATCACATTCTCTTCTTTTACTGGAGGTATGGTAGATGCCAGTTGGTTGTCAGCAATCACTTCTTAGAGAAAATTATCCTGAGACCACAGTGAGAATAAAATATGGAAAAATGGGTGTTATGGGGAGGAGGAAAGGTTTGAAAGTATGCTGTAGTTCTATCTGTAAGTTTCAGCATACAGTGTATAGTTTGTAATATACATATATAAAAATATATATCCTAATAAATAATCTTAAGCAAAATAAAAGTATCTTTGGAATTACAGCAACATAACAAGCAATAAGGAGAAGTCAATTTCTGTTCTGAGCTAACTGTGGCATAGTGGATACTGTCCTGGTTTGCAGCCAGATTGACCTGAGTTCAGATATTTCCTTAATATTAGCTTTATATTATTGCATAAATCACTTTACCCTCTAGGACTTAGCATGAAAAGGTTGCAATCTGCACTAGTAGAGAGAGTTACCATACTGGGAATTCCCTACCACGATGAAATCACAAATCTTTCACGTATTAACTCATATGAGCAATAAGAGAAGAGAACCTTTATTTTTTTCCTAGCCGCCCAAGTAAAAACTAACCTGGTTTCTCTCTTCAGAGAAACTCTCTGAACTGTAACTGTACCAGCATATTGAGGTCTTTGACAACTGCTCAGGGACAATATAAGGGACTGCCAAAAGTCATGAATATATGTCTGTGATTGAAACCCATGGGGGCTTTGTGTGGACAGGTAAAGTTAGACTTGGGGATTCAGCTGGGATGTGGCCTGTCCTTTAATGTTATCCTTTCCTAGTTAGAACAGAAAATTAGCATGGAAGATGAGAAGAGGTCATCACCTGTCAAAGCATATAAATGATCAGAAGTAAACTATTGAGATTAGAACAAATCCTAATAAAGTGATGATGGAAGAGATCATTCCCTCCATGAGACCTTAAAGGGCTAAATAAATCTACTTAGTTTTATTCAGTGGCCTCTAGGCACAGACAACTGATTAAAACTGCCCATTACAAATTGATTAACTTTTTGTTAATTATTTAATGACCTTTGAGAAACTCGATTATGTGATTGGACTCTGTTTTCAAGTTGGTTTTTTTTTTAAAGAGCAGAATTAGATTTCAAGAGAAAAGAAATTAATATGCCAAACTAATTTTTATTGAATCACCTAAAGTAAAATGAAGGAATATTTATCAAAAACTTTGTTAAATCTGCCAAATTATGTGTTTGTCCAAGAAGAAAGATTATAATAGTAGCAAATATATTCAACAGTGACCGTAAGGTCATTATCTACAGTGATCTAGAGATATGAGACACCAATATAGCACCTTTGGTGTGATGAAAACTAATTTCTCAATGGGCTCTCTAGACAAGCTAGTTAGTATTTATTCAACTTCATATTTTGCCCATTAACAAGTAGTAAAGTTCTTGAATGCTGAAACCTTGTCTTTTGTACTGTGATATTAGGACCTCCAGAGTAGCCCAAAGTAAAAAAGAATAGCCACTCATACTACTAGAAATAGAAATACTTCTGTAATCTTGCCTTCTACTTCACTATTTATTTATCTCTTTACATGCTTTTATCCCAGCTAACTAGATTATATGCTCCTGGAAGACAGGGTCCATACTTATTAAAATTCTTCCCATTCCTAGGATCTTTCTATCTATGTACCTTGTTGTCCTTGACTCCATTTTGGGGTTTTCTTGGCAAAGATACTGGAGTAGTTTGCCATTTCCTTCTCCAGCTCATTTTACAGGCAACCCTGAGGCAGACAGAGTTAAGTGGCCCAGGGTCACATGGCTTGTACATGTCTGAGGCCAGATTGGAAATCATGAAGATGAGTCTTCCTTACTGCAAGTCCAGTGTTCTGTCCACTTCATCACCTAGCTGCCCCCTCTATGCAAATAGGTACATTCATTAAGTCCTAGTTAATTGTATGATGTAAATGAACAACAACTAGTTCCATTTGAAAGACATGTGGAAATGGAAAAGGGTAACCGTAGCTATTGAATCAGTTTCATTTAGGCACTAGGCAAATATATATTTGTGTGTGTGTGTGTGTGTGTGTATTCGTCCTTCATTGCCAAAGACCTTGCCATCAGAGAAATAATGACATAACTTCACTTGACTTTGTTTTGAGTGAGGGAGGGCTGTGCAGGTCACCAGCCTCCCTTCTCCTCCAGAGCCATCTTAATCCAGTGACCAGATATTCATCAGGATGACTGGAGATGACCCAGGATGAGGCAGTTGGGGTTAAGTGACTTGCCCAAGGTCACACAACTAGTGAGTGTCAAGTGTCTGAGGTGATATTTGAATTCAGGTCCTCCTGACTCCTGCACTAGTGCTCTATCCACTGCACTACTTAGCTACCCCAGGCAAATATATTTAAATACTTTTTGAAACAGCCCTAACCTATTGTTTCTCAGAAGATTAGCCCAAAACAAATTAGAAATGATTTTTCCAGATTAAGATAGTGAATATTTCCTTTGTTTCCTTCTGCCAAAGATATACCTCCAGTCACTATATCTAATCAAGTAATTCTTAGGTTTCTTGCCTATAGTGCTCAGTTCAGTTCTAGATTCATTAAGTAACTTAATGGGTATAGAGAGCTATGCCATTATCTGGGGATACATAGTTTATATAAGACATCTTTCCTGCCTTTGTGGAGCTTATGGTCTAATAGACACTCTACCTTTGTGACCCACTGAAATACTTTTAGAATGTTTAGAGTTAAAAGATTAGTGCTCTTTTTTAACTTGCAATCGTAAGTGCTTACATCACTAATAGTTTAAATTGAACAAGCTAAACAATTCCATTCCAACATGAATGATTAAGGTGAAAATAAAGACTGATTTAGGAAGCGGCAGCTTTCAGCAAGATACTTATCACAGCCCAGTGTGTCCAGGTCAAGCAGAGGTTGGAAAAGAACTTTGTCAAACCTCTCCTGTTCTTAATAGAAATTTCAATATGGTTACAGAGCTTTTGAGAAGAGTGATTTATGTTTAGGTTTGATCCTGAAAAATTCCTTTCAAGAGCCATTGCCATTACCTTTTCAAGTAAGTGGAAGCAAATAAAATAATTATCTACATACTAGACACATGTAAACATTGGCATATATACATATGAGGATAGAATGGGTACCATACACATAACAGTCCTAAAACTAAGAACTTCGGAAATTCAGAGGGGGGAAGAAGCCGATGGAGAGAAGCAGGTATGTCGAGAAGAAAATCTGTGCCTACCTCGGTTTTTTAAAAGTTTATTGCCCTACATAATTTTTCCTAGTCAATTATTTCCATAAATGGCAAATTAAAAACAAAATATATCAAGCTACCTTTTTTGTTATCACTGAGAGGTAGGATAGTAAGTGCAAAAGAAGGTGACATTTAGAGTCAGGAGGACTGACTCCAGTTCATATCTCAGCTCCATCACTTACTTCCTATGTGACCATAAACAAATCAATTCCTACCCGTCGGCCTCAGTTTTCTCATCTGTAAAAAGAGGAGAAGTGAATTACGTATCTCCTATGGTCCTTTCTAGCTGGAAATCTTGTGATCCAGATTCTATAAATTTATTCTTTGACATTAGTTGACAAATGACTTAAAAGGCTACAATGAATACGTATAGATTTTCTGAAAGAAAAAAATACAAGGAAGAAAAATTTTCCCCTCGAAGTCCTGATCAATAAGATTGAAAAAGGTATGATTTTTCTGAGACGTTAAATTTAGCCTCTTGGCAAAGTTCTAAGTTATAATCCTGAATGCTCGCATCACAAAATTTGACAAGAAAATAAAACAATAAATATATATATGTAATATACCATTACAATCTGGATATATTTTTGCAAGTGGGGAGGGGAGAATTGAGGGAGAGAGAATATATAGATTCCGACATACTGTACCAAGGATAATAGCCTAGTAGTATTTGGGCGTAAACATGATTTAATGTGACGGAGCAAGAATTTCTGAACCAGTTTCAAATCTGTCATGTCTTAGGAAAGTAAGTGAAATATATCTCAGGACTTTTATTGACTTTAGGGAAAAAAACAAGTATGCAGGGCTGAATTTTTGGGGTATGGAGAGAGGGGAAAGATGAAGTATGGAAAAAAACCTAGCAGTAGCAAAGCAATGGTGTATGCAAGGTTTGGGATTGGTCTTCTTTGAGCTTATTTGAACAATATTAATCACTTTGACATCAGAGCATAATTTCTAAGCGAAGAAATGTAATGCTAGGAAATATTCATCTTCTCAGTTTTTAAAATATATTATTAAGTGTGAAAAATAATCATAAAACTGACTGAAATGCTTTCCTTTTTGGTAAACAAAAGAAATTGCTTTCAGTGAAGCATATTCTGCCTTATTCTTCATCAGGCGGATATTTACATTTGCATCCTAAAATTATTTACCATAAATTATCTTGCTTTTAAAAGATCAAGTTTAAATACGTTTTGGCTCAAGCAGATTTTAGAACACTAAACTTTAGTTTTCAGGAAGTTATCTAAACATTCTAATGTTGATATAAGGAATGCATATTCTTTAAATTGTAGCACATTTTGATTCATGGTTCTTTTAGCTGAGGAGCAAGTCTCATTCAGGCCACATATTTTGTGGAAGATGAGGGCGCCCCCTCGTGGCCAATGAGTAGACTACTAAAAATTTCAGATAATCCTTATGACAAGGTAGTAGTCATAGTAGTAGCTGTTACTGTATATATAGCGCTTAAGCTTTGCAAAATATTTTACTCATATTTTCTCATTCTATCTTCACAATAACTCTATCAAATAGCACTGTGAAGTTGGTGTTATTGTATTAACAAACAGCTTTGATATCTTAGATATTACAATTAGAATGTAAGTTTCTTGCAGCTAGGGATTATTTCATTCTCTGTATTTTTCCCTACTGTGGAGGATTATTTCATTCTCTGTATTTTTTTCCACTGTGGAGGATTATTTCATTCTCTGTATTTTTCCCCACTGTGGAGGATTATTTCATTCTCTGTATTTTTTCCTGCTGCCTAGCATGGTTCCATGAACAGTAAGGCATTTAATAAATACTTGTTGATTGGCTAATTGATCTAATTTTCATAAGCCACTTTAATTATTTTTTGTTTATGTTCCCTTCCTTTAAATATCCCCATAGGCTTTTTCCTTTGTGGAACTTTTCCATTCCCATTCTACTTTCTCCCTTTGCATAGCAATCATCATTTCTCTGAATTCAAATTCCAATTGTTTCCATTTTATCATTTATTCATTCAAATATTTGTTGTTGCTTAGTTGTTTTTCAGTTGTCTCCTACTCTTTGTGACCCCATTTGGGGTTTTCTTGGTGAAGATACTGGAGTGGTTTGCCATTTCCTTCTCCAGTTCATTTTACAGATGAGGAAACTGAGACAGGCAGTGTTAAGTGGCTTGCCCAGGATCACACAACTAGTAACTGTCTGAAGCTGCATTTGAACTCACGGCTTCCTGACTGCAGTCCTAGGTACTCACTGCACCACCTAGCTACCTATTCATTGAATAAGCATCTGTTTAATGCCTCTTTTGCGACGATGATGCACCCCCCCCCCGGCTCCCCCCCCAAATATAAAAGTCCTTTCCCTCAAGGAATTTTCATTCTGTTGGAGTAAAACAGTACATTCACAGACAAGCAAACACAAAATCTGTATAAGGTAATTTGAGGCCAAGTTAGAGCAGGGAAAGCAACTAGAGGTTTCAGGATAGGCGTACTGTAGGTAGTGCTCACCTGAGACTTGAAGAAAGGTAAGGATTGTAAGGTGGGAGAAGTGAAGAGTAAAGCATTGCAGGCATGAAGTACAGTGCAGAAATGGCAGATGGAATGTCTCAAGGATTCTCTTCTGATCTGCCCTAGTTTTTCAGAAACCGTAGAGAGGTGAACAATGGAGCACATTCCTCTGGGGATTAGCAAATCCTCATTAAAGGAAGAAAATAGCTCAACCACCATAAGCTCTGCTTTTACTAATAATGTGGCATCTATAGAAGTATATTCCTAATTCTTTCCCCAAACTAAAAGAAATTTATATATCAACTGATATATGATCAAGGAAAAAGAGGTACAATGAAGGCAAAGCATGCTTTCTGAATGCACATTGAAAGTGGCTTTAAAAAGCAAGCATTGAAATATTTAGCATTTCTAAAATGATAAATGTTATGTCTTAAAGTGTATCTTTTTTTTCTTTTTTGACAAAGTCTAGCCATTTGCATGTAGTTTTGTTATATTGTCACGGAACAATATTTAATTGTATATTTACATGGTATCCCTTTAAAAATTACTTTAGAGAAAATATCTCTTTTATGCCTATATCCTTTCATTAAAATAAGCAAGAAATATGCTTATTTATTTTTTGCCCTTTTTTGCAGATGAGCAGACTGAAGTGATGAATTAGCCTAGAATTTTTCAAAAGATAAATATAAAATCTTGGCATAATTAATAGGCTAGTTCTGATCTCTTGAATCAACACCAGCCTAACAAAGGAGTAGTACTGTCATGTTATTTTAAACAGGAATTTACATTGGAAGTTAAACTGCTGAATAAGTTAAATGTTACTCTGAATAAGTTAGGAGAGAAGATGGACTTAGTACAGAATGAGATATGGGTGTGCGTGTGTGTCTACATCTGTGTGTGTACATTTAATTGTGTGCTTATATCTAGATATGACCAACAAAGAAATTTGTTTTGCTTGACTGTATATTTGTTCCAAAGGCTTTTTTTTTTCTTTTCAATGAAAGGTGAGGGCAAGTGGGAGGGCGAGAAAAGTAGGTTTTTATTCATTAAAATAAAAATAAATAAAAGATAGGAAAAGGAATAGACTAGAATGAGAGAGACAAAGCCTGGCAGTCCATGTTCACATTCCAGCTGTGCATGTGGAAGCTGCTGAGCAGACTAGAGTATGTGGCAGAATTTGAATGCAGGTTCCAGAACCAGGGCACTTTCCTTCTTCCATGCTCCTAAAAGCCAAAACGAGGTAAGTGGTCCAAAGTCTAAAACAATATTAAAAACAGACAAAACTCCTGCTCTTCCTGACCTGCCCTACCAACCCACCTAGAGGAAAAAAAAACGAACAAGAGAGGAGACTTTAAGGAGCTAGAAGGGCAAGGGGAAAAAATGGCAAGGAACTAAATTCGAGGTGCCAGCTGCTCCACCAAAAGAAACCCTAGATAACTGAAGTACCTCTGCCTCGGGCCCAGACAGTTTCTTTTACTCGTTTTGTTGTAGGAACTATTTCCTGCATAGTAAACCAGAGACCTGCAAGTAGAGGCAAGAAGGCAAAGCCCCTGGCAGGGGTGAGGAATACCTTCTAGTTGCTGTTTACCCATAGCTTCCTTCGCTGCCTGAACCCTCTCCAGTTTTCATGGTCCGGCTTAAATCACAGCCTTTGCCATGAGATCTTTGTGAACTTCAGAATTTTCCTGAACATCTCTAGCGGTTTATATCCAGGATTTCAAAACCACACCTGTGGGCCACGTGGACTCTGTTTGCAATTTGCCAAGTCATATCAAACAACCATTTTTCCCTTTGTTCATAGGAATATATAATTTCATTAGCTGATCTCTGTGATTGGAAACAGAGATTTAGAGAGTAGTGCAAATAGATTAGTGATGGAACAGGAGATAGAGAGCAGTTTTGTGATTTCATAGTTATTGCAAACTCCCAGGTGAGAAACTCCCTTAACTAATGCAAGGCCTTCTCTATAATCTGAAGAGAACTGCCCAGATCATAGAGAGTTTAAGTGACTAGCCACGGAATGCAAAGCCAGGATATGGCCAAGGTTACACATGGACCCAAGTCTTTCTGTCTCTTCTCCCACCGTCTCTGCATAAAATTAAATATGTGTAGACATATATATAAAATATTAAAATATTAAATAAAATATTAAAATAGGAATTTAATTTAAAATGAGCATTCACATTAAATATGAGACCATTAAAAAATTAACACTCTCCAATTAGTTCATTAGAGGCATCTAGGTGCCATGGTGGATAAAGTGCTAGACTTAGAGTGATGAAGAATTGATTTCAAATGCAGCCCTAGACACTTAACAGCCGCGTCACCCTGGAAAAGTCACAGCTTCAATCTGTTTCTTCGTTTGTGAAGTAGAATAAAAATCCCTAAGTCACTGGGAGTTTGTAAGGTTCAAATGAGATATATGAAGCACTTTGCAAACCTTAAAGCATTATGTAAACGCTATTATATGAACTCTTTTGTGCCTGACCTTCGGTAGAGCCTTCTGAGCTTGTATTGGTCTGAATGATCACAATCAGACACCCTGTGCCTTGAGCCCAACATAGTGATGCTGTTTTAGTACTTCCTCTTCAAGAATAAAGGACAACCACCAGCAAAATGGTATCGTCGTCACCATTATCAATACTACTATTCTGTTATTATTCATGCGTGTGCCTTGTTTCTCCAGTAAAATTTGCAGCATCTTTGCATGCAGAAATAATGTTTTATACTTTTTAACTATGTATTTATGACTTTGATGGACCATTAGATCGGTGCTAAGACTCAAATGACAAAATGCTGAAAGGCTCACATGAAAGACTTAAGAATATTTACGGAAGGACTTAGATTCATTCCCACCAGTCCCTGAGGGACTTTCATCTCCGTGGGCCTGAACCTCAGTTTCCTGAATTCTGAGTTCTCTTTGCTGTGGACCCCACAAATCAGGCATGTGTGACAGCAAGTAGGACGTTGACGCAATACCAAGCTAGCCTACCCTCCTCTGTAGCTGAGCAATTTTTTACACTCTGTGGTTAGTTGGATGGAAAAATTCTGGCAGTACTGTCATAACTTATCTCCTTGAACAGATTTATGACAGGGACAGGCAGGGTTGGAGAGAAATAAGGAGACTAGATCACCATAGGAACATAGATCTAGACTTAGAAAAAAGAATCATAAAAGTTTCTTATTTTCACAGGCAGGGAGTTTAAGGCAGAGAGAGGTTAAGTAATATACAACAGGGTCATACAACATCTAACTATCTGAGATAGGAGTTGAATTCAGGTCTTCCCAACTTCCAGTCCAGGACTCAATGGTTACCCCTATCTGCCTACTATCTTATCTCTGGGCAAAGACTGCAAGAGTCAAAATTTGCTAATTCCTGGGAAAGAGAAACTTAATTAAACCAACAAAAGTGTAAGTGACTATCTCACTATGTAAGAGCAGTCTTGAGTAGTTTAGTGGATAAAGTACAGGGCCTGGAAGCAGGAAGACCCCTCTTCCTGAGTTCAGATCTGGCTTCTGACACTTAGTGGCTGTGTGACCCTGGGCAAACCACTTAACCCTGTTTGCCTCAGTTTCCTCTTCTGTGAAATGAGTCGGAGAAGGAAATGATGAACACTCCAGTATCTTTGCGAAGAAAAGCCCCAAATGGGGTCCCAAAGAGTCAGACATGACTGAAACAACTGAACATTGCAAGCAGTTGATGAAGTTATCTAGTAATAGGACTGCTTCTGTTTCTACTTTGGGAGGGTACTTGTTCTAGGAATAAAAGAGTAAACTCAGCAAGGGAACTCAAATGTATTGCTCCAGGCTGAATCTGAAACCACTTTATTATGGGTTACTCTATCCTGATATAACCTGTATCCAGACTCTGAAGTATCATAAGCCATTATCCTGTGCCAGCACAGACACCCATGAACAGCCTAGTGCAAAATGAAGACACTAAGGTAGAAAACCCAGGACTTCAAACACTCTAAGTGCAACTGGACAGGAGCATCTACAAAAAATATTCTAAACATTGTGGAGATGGCAGGTAGGTGGCACAGTGAATAGAGCTCTGGTCCTGGAGTCAGGAAGACCTGAGTTCAAATCTGACCTCAAACACATACTAACTTTGTGACCCTAGGCATGTCATTTATGGGCAGCTAGGTGGCACAGTGGATAGAATGGTGTCCCTGGAGTCAGAAGGACCAGAGTTCAAATGCAGTCTCAGACCCTAATTGTGACTCTGGCCAAGTCACTTAACCCTATTTGCCTCAGTTTCCTCGTTTGTAAAATGAGCTAAAGAAGGAAATGGAAAACCACTCCAGTACCTTTGCCAAGAAAGCTCTAACTAAATTGGGTCAGGAAGAGAAGGCTATGACCAGTTGACTAAACAGTGACAAACATTGTTACAGCATCTTTTTATCTACCTGTGATCCATAGCATCCTGTTCTTTCTACTATCCTAAAGATAAACCTGGACATATAATGGAAGCTCAATAAATATTTGTTTGTGTTGTTGATGACAAGGCCCCAACCTCCCTATGCTTGAGTTCTGACCATACATAGAGCTAAATTTTAATTGCAAGATTAGAGCATTAGCAGAGACTTTGAAAGCTAGAAGGAACTTTAGAGATCATTTAGACCAATACCCTCATTTCACCCATAAGGAAACTGAGACTTGGAGAGACAGAAAATCCTACAGAAGTTGAAGAAACTTTTCTCATTTCTCCTTCTAAGGAGGATTTTTTTCCAATATATGGGAACATTACTATTTTGAAATTGAGGGGAATGGGAGGAAGAGGATGAAAGGGAAAATAAGAGGAAGTGACAGAAATTCACCAAAAATTCATTGATAAGCACTGCTGCCAATCATTCTTATCAACATGCAGAGACATTCTAATAATTGGTCTATTATATGTTCAGAACATAGACCGTATGGTGCCCAAAATCTGATTGACCAAGAACCAGTCATTTTAAGCAACCTTATATAGGTTTCAGTTAAAAGGCAGGACGAATGCGATGTAATTTTACAGAGGATATAAGGGGAAGATAAAGATTTACACATCAAAGAACAAATAGCTAAAGGGGAATATCTACATCAGGTAAAATTATAAACTGGACAATAAACACTAGGGATAAAGCTGGAATTTCAGACTAACCATCAACACCAAGGCTATATACCTTGTTACTTGACATGCTCATCTTAAGTAAATAGAAGTAATAAAGCTGAGCCAGACACATTCTTAGTTAATCATCTGAGCTTAAGTTTGGTGTTTTATTTAAATTCTACAAGCTCTAGCTAGGGAAGTGACTTGCTGTGTTAAGGAAATGGTCATAAAGTCAATATGAAAAATTCTTTCACCATAGAAGTCAGGAAGGAACGAAGGAAAAATGGGAACAAAAAAAAGGAGAGAGAGGAGGAAAGGAGAAGAAAGAAAAAAAGATTGTAGTTCAAAGAACTAGACTTATCAAATGAATGGGGGGAGAGATTTTAGAAACTGCAATTAACATCTTTCTTACTGTACCAATATAGCATAGCCTTACAGAAGTACATGCCACCAAACCATCCAATAATTTGGTGCTGCTAGTGCATCACTAGGAAACTAATGTTCGTAAAACATTACTGTGTAGCTGCTTTTCACCTATCTCAGTTCTGATCTTATGAGGATATATACCAGGGCATAAAGCAACAGTGGTGGTTTGGGGGAAAATGTGACAACATGGCTTTGCTTCCTTCTCTGCAGAAGGTGAGAATAGTGGCTTATAAATATCTCCGTACAACTCCTTCTTGTGTCTGTGTAGAATTGTGCCTAAATGATTCTGTATAAAAATGCTCAGGAATCAATCCTACTGGACAGGAGTCTGAAGAGTGAATCTTGAATCAAACAATTAACTCAGCACTCTCTGGGGCTTGATCCATAGAATTTTGCTTCAAGATTAGCGTGCCAAGGTGAAGATTAACACCTCTGGGTCACTGGGGTTGATGAGACATGACTTATTAATCCTTCAAGAAAATCTTAATTAGACACTAGAGTACTTCTTACTTCATCGTTAAATACTACCAAATCCCAGGATAATTGGAAAATAAATAGTGACTATGATAGAAAGTGGTGTTATAATTAGGCCCACTGAAATGAAAGGAATGATTTTTTTTCCACAAGGAGAGTATATGTCATCCTTCCCTCCTTTAAATAACTCAATATTAACATTTGCAACAAAAATCCAATATAAATATGTTATTTTAGACAGAAATCTGGACACTAGGGAAATGGAACAATGACTCACGAGAACATATTGACTAGGAATAATGTTTTATTGATGACCTTAAACCCAATAACTTTAATATTTTTTTCAGGTAAATATTTTTCTAAGTTTTATTGATATACCATAGTCTCTTCCCCAAGAATTTTTTCTTATAATAAAGGAAAATAAACAAACCAAATTGTATCTTTGCCTTATAGCACATGTACCATTACAGAGGGGCAGTCCTCCACTTCAATACTAAGTGAATAAAAGTGTGTTTTATCTATATTTAAGGAACTGTGATCTTTTCCAAGTTAATTAACACACTCTAATGATCATTGTTGCTATTATTTACATTTTATGGCCTTTTTAAAACAAGTATCTTCCCATGGACAGATATCTGTTTACAGCGGTAAAAGTTTTTGTTATCCAACTTAGTAGATTTGAGTTTATATATCCGAAAGATTTTACTTTAAGAAATGCTTCATTTCTTTGGCATTTTGTATATCAGTCCACAGGGCACCTGAAAGGGATTGCAGCCAAAGAGGAGGGTGGAGCTGAAATTCATTCAAGGATACTAAGACTCAAAAGGAAGAGTATTTTACTTGAAAGCATGTTAAAAACAAAAGGTTTCCTCTGTTTGATGGTCATTTTTTAAAATTAGAGGATAAAGACAACCCTTTAAAAAAAGTTGAGAAAATATCTTTGAGACATTAGCTTACTCTCTCTAAACAAGTCTGCCTTCAGTTACTGGGGTGATTATTATAGATATTTTACATAGAGTTAGTTACAAAGTATACTAATAAGCTGGATTGTCAGATTATGTCAATCAGGTCTAACATCAACAAGCAGATTGCTATTTGCAGAGAAAAAATTTGTAAGATGTGTATCTCCACAGTCAAGTAAACCACTCAAACTAAGTTAGTTTATTCTTACTTTCATATTTTTTTTTTATGGATAGTGTATCTCCACAATCAAGTAAACCACTCAAACTAAGTTAGTAGTTTATTCTTACTTTCATATTTTGTTTTTTTATGGATAAAATTGTACCCTTTGCAGTCATAGCCTCATAGCCTGATTTTTTACATCACCTTAATCACTGAATAGTCTTGCTTCAGCTAAACCGAGACCTGGGAAAGAACTCAGCTTAAAAAGGTCAGTCTCCTAGCACATCCAGAGCCATCTCCAGTTGTCCTGATCAATGTCTTGTCACTCGACCCAGATGGCTCTGGAGGAGAGAGTGAAGCTAGTGACTTTGCACAGCCCTCTCTTACCATAATCCAATTCACTTGCAAGTCAAGACATCAGGTTCCTGATGTCATCAGTCCTCTTTGAGAATGAATTACAGACAAACAACAACAATAAACACCTAGTTCAAAAGAAAGAATCTTGGTATAGCAGAATAAGCATGAAACTTTGATTCAGAAGATCTGGATTCAAGTTTAATCCTCACCACAAACCTTTGAAGGAGTCATTAATAATGGTAGTTTTACAGATGAGGAAACTGAAAGGTAGTAAGTGTCTGAGGTAGGATTTGAATTCAGATCTTCCTGAATTCAAGTCTGGTATTCTATTTATTTCAATACCTAGATATCATGGAAAGTAGAGAACTCCATTGCCTTCCAAGAAAAGTAGAAAATAACCATAGGATCATACATCTAGAGCTCGAAAGGAGCCTGGAGGTGATTGAGTTCAACCCCTTTATTTTTTAGATGAGAGAACGTGGGTGTGGAGAATTCAAGTGATTTGCCCATGCTTACCTAAGTATTTGAGGAGAGATTTGAACTTAGGCCTGCCTGAATACAAGTCTGGCACTCTATCCACCTACTTGCTAGTGTAAGGAAGGAACTGGACAAGCTTCTAAGAAAAATGACCCCATCGATATTTCTCAGTAGATAAATGTTGAGCACCATCATCAAGATCCCACCTGCTGATCGTCACATTGGGAGTGCTTCAACAATCATGTTTTTTCAAATACCAAATCATCAGAGATTTGTTCTCTATTGTGGTTTTTTTGTCTTTGAAGTTAGAGCTCTAAAATGAAGGGAACGGAGTTGTACTGATAAATGTTTAACAACCATGCTTCAGAACCCATGACATACAGTTCTGTTTAGTGTGCATTGTTCACACTTTCTCCCTCACTTTTTTAAGCTTAGATGAACCACAGAATAATAGATCAAGCCCTGATTTGTAGTTTGCTGATATCCAAAGGACTGGAAAATGTAACAATTGACATGAGCTGGCCCTTGCATCCCCCTGCATTGTTTGCTTTCCTGGTTTGTTTGGTTGGTTAGCAGTCAATGCTAATGAAACCAAAGTTCTATCCTTAACTTTACTTGGTTCTAGAGAGGCTAAGGCCATACTTTTCCATACCTGTAATCAAAATGTGTGCCTTTAGGCAGAAAGTGGGCCAGAGAATGTTTATATAAGCATATCAGCTCAAATTCAAGTCCTGTCCCATACACTTACTAAGTATGAGACTAACTAAGTATGGGACAGGATTTGAATTTGAACTGATAAGCCTATATAGACTTTCCCCAGTCCTTAGTTGGACTCTGTTTTTATAAGAGGAATGATAATAGCACCAGCCTCCCCAAGTTGTAGTGAAGATCCAATGAGATACATTTAAATTCCTTTGCAAACTTTAAACACCTATTTAAATGCCACTGTTGCTGATGATGTCCTTCATTATAATGGATTAGAAAAATCACTCAAAGTATGTAGCCTGCTGTGAATCTATGAAGAACACAGTATTACATGATTAATAAGCTTTGGGAATTGTCATGAATTATAAAGGGAAGCGTAATTCAACTCAACCTGTTTGCATTAACTTACGCTTCCTTGCTCCAAAACTGGGGAGGCGTCCTAAAGTCAGAATATATCTAGAATGTTGCATTCAATTCTTAAGGCAACATTTTAAGAACAGTATTGAAAAGCTGGAATCCATCCAGAGTGACCAGTATGTTGAGGGGACTAGCGGGTATGTTGTGTAAAGATAAATTAAAAGGATTAGGGGTGTTCAGGATAGAAGCATAGGCCATTTGGTCCAATAGCCTCCCTGATTTTACAGATGAAGAAACTGAAACTTAGGTAAGGGAAATGTCTTGCCCAAGGGAAGACTTACAGTATGATAGCTATATTCAAGTATTTGAAGGGCTGTCATATAGAGGAAAAAAAAGAAAATTTGTTTTACTTGGTTCCAGAGACCACAACTAGAAGCAAGAGGTGTTAGTTGCAGAAGCAGATTTTGGTTCTAAATTAGAAGCTTTCTAACAACTAACGTCCAGCAGGTCTCATTAGGTAGTGAGTTCTGTATCTATATAAATATTCAAGAAAAGGCCTGAAGACCACTTGTTAGGGACCTTATTTAGGGAATTCTTAAGTATAAGTTATACTAGTTATACTAGGTCAGTAGCCTCAAACAAACAAGACACTCTGTCTTTCAGCTCCAAACATTTACTCTGGCTGTCCCCTATGCCTGAGAGTGCTCCCTGTCCTCAGCTCTGACTACTGACCTCCCTGGCTTCCTTTGAATCTCAGCTAAAATCCTACCCTCTGCAGGAAGCCTTCCCCAACCCTTCTTAATTCCAGTGCCTTCCTTTTAATAATTTCCTGTTAATTTTATATATATATATATATATATATATATATATATATATATATATATATATATATATATGTGTGTGTGTGTGTGTGTGTATACACATATATATTATATATACACACATACATATGTATATTTCTCACTTTGTATGTATTTGCTTGCATGTTATCTTCCTCATTATTCTGTAAACTCCTTGAGGTCAGGGACTGCCTTTTGTCTCTCTTTGTATCTCCAGCACTTAACACAGTGCCTGGCACATAATTGGAATTTAATAAATGTTTATTGATTGATTGATTGAAACTCAAATAGAAATGGGAGCCACTAATCCATACATAAGGATCCTGGCAGGCCGTATATTTGGCTTAGTTTTAAAATGTAATCAACTTTATTGTGTTTTTATTATTTTTTAAAATATTTCCCAATAACATTTTAACCTGATTCAGGCTTCACTCTGGAGTGTTGTAGGCAACATGCAGGCCATGTGTTTGACTCCTCTATACTAGATGTTGTCTACCCAGCTTTGGGATGAGAAGAGAGGGGTAGAGGGGTCAGAATTAGGGAGGTAAATAAAGAAAACCCTCTCACACATTAGAACTCAAGATACTGATTTGATACCAGCCATAATGAGCTAGCTTTTTACTAGAAATATTCACTGTTCTCCTAAAATGACCTTTTTCTGTTATCTCCTTTGTTCCAGTTTTATACAATTGCTGCAGCAACATATCTCTTGAATGCAGGAACATTGACTCTTCTTATTGGGTATTCAGAAGTAACTCAGAGGGAAAAATGCTTGGAAAAATCATTCTGTGTGTATGTGTATACGTGTGTGTGTGTTATGTGTGTGTGTCTTTGAACCTGCAAATGATGGCCAAAAAACCACTCAGCAGAAACGTGTCCTTTGAATATTCATATCTGAGAATATTTCAAAGAGAGCTAGTTCATGATTCTTGCAGCTGGAAAGAAGCTGTTACAATTTCCCAAGATGAAAGAGACAATCCCTTTGTACCAGGTATCTGAGGGGGGCAAATGTCCCTCGTAGCAGGGTGGCTGATTTGATAAGTGAGATAGAAATCTCCTATTTTGATGAGCCATTTTCTGTTTGAAAAAACAAACCCCAGAACTAGAAATTCAAGGAGTCTGAGGAGTCACATTTTCCTTTTAAGATCATTAAGGAAGGTAATACCCTGGGGAATTTTAATGTTAAGGAATGAAATTTTAAATACCTTTCAAAGGCAATGCAGTCGTATATTTATTCAGGCCATGGTTGTGTTTTTCATGCTTGTTTGGCCAGAACAAAATGAAAGGTATGATTCAATATAAATACTAAGTCTTAGAGGTACTAACACAGTGTCCTAAGGTCACAGATTTAGATATGGGAAGTCACAGAGTACAATCCCCTCATTTTACAGTTGAGGAAAATGAGGCACAGATAGGATAGGTGGCTTGCCCAAAACCTCATGGCTGGGAAGTGTCTGAGGAAGGATTTTAACACAAATTTTCCTGACTACAGAGTCAAGACTTACTGACTCTGCCCTTGGAAAATACAAATTCTTTATTCCTTAGCCCCCGTAAGAACAATTTAGATCATGCTTTTGGGGGGCAGAGAGAGGAGCAAATAGGTAACAATCTCTAACCAGATAGGAAAAGAAGACTTCAGGCTTTGTGGGACACTATACTTTTCTACAATATCCTTAACAGATGACATGTATAATATTTTCTGGGAATATATATGAACACTAATGACAGAATGGGAGAAAAAAAATAGAGAAGCTATTTGAAAAATCTAGTCTCTACTTAAGTAAAGCCTCTAAGTAAGGATAGCTCACCACCTCCTAGTCTACTGTTGTATGGTTATATTCATTAGAATGTTTTTCCTTAAGTTTAGCCAACATCTGCCTCTGCAATTTTCAGTTATTGCTTCAAGTCCAGTTCCATGCCAGGCTAGGACCAGCAGAGACATCATGCATGAAGAAACCCCAAGGGGGACCATCCCGCAAACAAATAGCGTATGCTCTCCAGCTTCCCCTCTTCTTTCCTCATGCACAACATGACAGGGACCTAGCAGTGTATAAGTAAAGAAGCATATGTAAAGCAAAACACAGGAGGGGAAAAACATCCCGCTTTACCCTGCCATAATTCTGTCAGAACTGAGGATTATGCTGGCATATTAATGCCTGTAACAGCATGAGAGTCAAGCCAGAATGCTGTTCAGGAATCTCCCATTAATGAATGGTCGTCACAGCAGTTACACAGAGACTCCCAGTCCCACTGCCAATCTCTGAACCTTCCCATCCCTCAGGAATGGAATTATTCCTAATGGGAAAAACAGCTGGAATTAAAGTAAAATAAGAGGTTGTTATTTGTTTTCCTTCGGGGGTTGGAAGAAATTGAAGAAGCATATTACAGTGTTTTGGCCTGATTTGCCTTACATTTTTTTTCCAACCTAATATGAAAAATCTATAGACTATAGTCTAGGGGACAATAGTGCTTCTGGTCAGCAGTGTGGTACCTTGTTCATAAAGAGGTTTGGTTTGGCTTTATTTTTCTCCCTGGTATCAAGGTCAGAAATGGAGCAGTGGTAATTATTCTGTTTCATAGCATGTTCTTTTTACTTTAAAGAAGAATATTGTCATCTTTCTTAGTGATACTGTTTTGAGGGGAACACAATTATTCCCTCTCCTTCCCAATAATTTCCTACTTCTAGGTGACTTTAATGAAAAATACCTGGACTTGACATCCAGAAACTAAGGCTCCAATTCTGACTGGGTACTTTATGAGCTATGTGTCCTTAATTATGTCCCTTAACATGTGCAAACTTCAATTTCTTATCTGTAAAATAATGGTGTTTACATCACATAAAGTTCAAAGTCTCTTCCATGATATTCTAAGATTCTGTGAAGGCATGATTCACTGCCTAGATCACGGGTGGGGAACCTGCGGCCTCAAGACCGCATGTGGCCTTCTAGATCCTTGGATGTGGCCTTTTAACTGAGTACAAGTTTTACGGAACATATATTTTTTATTAAGGGGATTTGTTCTGTGAAGTTTGGATTCAGTCAAAGGGTTGTGCTTGAGAACCTAGCGGGTCATGTGTGGTTGTAAAGCCACAGATTTCCCATCCCTGGTCTAGATCCAGTGAAAGAATAAACATTCAGGTATATGAAAAGGAATCAAGAGGAGACCCTGAAGGAGAAATACATGGAACATACAGCTGAAGTCCTTTCATGGAAGGAGTCACCACATTTATTAAATTCTTATGATGCTTGGAAAGTTAAATATATATAATAATAACAACCCTTGTTGTTCAGTCATTTCAGTCATTCATTTCTTCATAATCCCATTTGGGGTTTTCTTGGCAAAGATGCTAGAGTGGTTTACTATTTCCTTTTCCAGTTCATTTTACAGAGGAGGAAACTGAGATAAATAGGGTTAAGCAACTTGCCCATCTACTACTAAGTATCCGAGGCCGAATTTGAACTCAGGTTTTCCTGACTCCAGCCCCTGCACCCTATCTACTGAGCTGCCTGTCTACCAATAATAAAAATACTGTTTCTAAAAATTACCAGGAGGAATTAGGTCTAAGATCAAGATCTTGCCTTAAACCGATTTCCTTGAAATACATACAAAACTGGACACATTGGGAAATAGCACTACCTTGAATATTTTGTTATAAAATTCTCTTAAAAGTAGATCTGCTAGTAGTATCTTTAGTCAGCCACCTTTCCATTTTTAACATTAAAATCTTTTTTTTATCTCCAGTATTTACACTAGGAATATGTTCTAACAAGAGGAACCAATGATAAAAAGTCATTGCCCGAAGATGATAAGGAAAAGCAAAGTCAGGTAGAAAGTAAGGCATGAAACTTAAAACAATATTCAGCCTGGTTATCTAACTTTTAAATGAAGGTCATTTTAAAACAATTGCTTTCAAATATATCTAGATGTGGCAAATGGAACTAAAATTACTTTAAAAAAATTACTTTGTGCACAGTAGAGAGTGAAGAAATGTGACAGTTACCCCATCAATATGACACAAGACATGGCCCAATCAAAAAGTACAGGCCCCAGGTCTCTGAACTATTAGTTTGGCTATTTATACTGCTTCATTTTGTTTTGTAATTTTCAGATGGTACTTCATGCTTTAACCATATAAACATGAGACTAAAGTACCTAAAGAAAGAATCCTTTTCTCAATTCCCCAGCATGAGAGACAATTCACTAAAACTGTAATGACTATTTTATTGAGTGCTGAGAAACCTTAAAGGAGTAACCCCTGCTTCTTATATAAACAGTAGTTACATATTCAATGAGATGGTGAGATTAAAGAAGTAATTGGGATTCAGGATCCCACCAAGATACAATTCACATCCCTGTCCTTAAGACATCATTCTGCTAAACGAAAGCATGAACAGAGACAGAATTAACTGACTCCTTTTAAGCTGGGTAATTGCAAATGCAAAATGAATATCGTTCTGCAGCCAGAGAGCCAGAGGACAACTTGAGCCAATGAAATAATGGGAGCTGTGATAAATAATGTATGCACAATATCAAAAGCTGAATGAGAGAAAGAAATGGAGAACCCATTTGAAAATTTGGAATTTGCTCAAAGCTGCTCCTAGAGTGACTCCCAGGAGGAAAAGAACAGATCAGTAATAAACTCTGTGGTTCTGTATAATTTATAAACTTTCTTCCTTTTCATTTCTAACATTGACCCTTTATGACTAACCAGAGAGACAAAAAACTAGATAGCTTCCATAGCCATTTGATGGAACGATTCTAAACATACTAATATAGTCTCTACTAACAAATGGTATCTGTTTTCCTGTTAATCTACACGCCTATCCCCTCCTACCCCTGCTCTGTGTTAAATTTGATGCACAAGGAACACCGACTTCCATGCCCTTATTGACATGCCCTTCTTCATTTGTTTCATTTTCATTACAATTCTCTTAACCAACCATTATAACCAAAGAAAAGTTAATTCTTTATGACAATATTAGATTGCAGTGCTCAGTTAATTTTTAAAATGGGATTGCTGCATGTTCTCTGACAGCAGAGAAAATTGAAAGCTAATCAGGGAAATCTTTTCTCAAGTGCAAGTATCTTTCCAAAGAGATTTTATATCTTATAATGAGAGGGTTATTTTTCACTTCTAATAGTGCATGTTTGTCATACAATTATATTGAAAGAGTTCAGGTCTGTTTTTAAAAGCAGACAGATATTAACAATAAAATTCACTAAGGAGACGTGATTATTTTCCTGCATCCTTCGGCATTGTCTCACTCTTTCTCAAACCATTCTTTGTTCTCACCATGGCTATCAGTCAGTCTCTTAAGTCCCCCTGTTCTTTGGGGCTCTGTAGTTCTGGTTTCACTTCCATTCCATTATTACCAACCTTGCAGTGAAATATTCTTTTCTTTCCTTTTGCTGTTCTTACCCTGCCTATCTTCAGTTTCTGACTCTACCATCTGCATTCTCAACTCTCACTTATGAGATGTTAAGAATTGACAGGGGAAGTAAAAAAACCACAAAACAAAAATTATACTAACCAGATCTAGTATAAATTCATACAATCTAATCTAAACCCTCCCCACTATAGTGTTTTTTCACATATTTTATGTTTGCTGCTGCAATTTAAACTATACAGGTATTGTGGTGTATTGGTGAGACTATCGACTATCCAACTAGAAGTTAGAAGACCAAGCTTTTAGATCTGGTTCTGTCATTTATTGGTTGTATGATGTTAGACAGGTCACTTAAACTCTCTGGGCTTCAGTTTTCTCTTCAATGGAATAAAAAAAATATTCCTGCTTCCTTCCAAGGATTCTTTTGCATATAAAATAAGTTGTATTCACTATGCGGAAGATCCTTGATTTGTGTTGGGTGTTTCCTCAGATTGCAGATTTAAACATCTCTATGGCTTAATAGTGTTGGACAGTTAGTATAGCCCAAAAAATCCATCAGCCGTATGTAACCAACGTGACACTGGGACTTTTCTGAACTTAGATAACTGGTTCTTAGAAAACAGGAATGCAGTCAATCACTGTGCCCATGTCTAATGCTTCCATTTTAGGGGACTTACAAAAGCCTGTGCTCTGCTGGAATAGTCTTTAATAAACAAAGTGTCACTACCACACCCTGATGAGATACTAAAAGAAGAATTTGGTGGAGACATTCTGTGTCTCTGAAAGCACTTGAAAACTCTGAATTCCTGTACAAATGTAAGGTAGCATTTTGGGTAAATAAATGTTTTGCATCAATATTCATTGAATTAGAATGCTATACATACTAGAATCTGTGCATGTTTGGTTAGAATTTATTGGGTTAAAGGTTAATGTTATAGTTAAAACATAATGTCATTTGACTTTGATGCTTGCCAGTCTTTGAAATGGTCTGAGTGGTGGGAAGAGATTAAAAAAAAATTCTTCTCATATTTCCTCTTAACTTTCATTAGGTCCCCCTCCTCTGATCAATTGTGTACCTACTCAGAGCATTTACCACCTCCCTTTTGTTTTCATTTTTTCTTCTTACTGGCCTCTAAGTAATAGATGAAATGATGAGAAATGTAAAATTATGGAATATCTGTCTATTTTTAAGGCATCTCTGAACTGTGAAAAGAATAATTCTCAGATGTGGGTTCAGAGTCAAGATGTTGAAGTAAAATTAGCATTTTTGCTGAGCTTGCTTAATATATCCCCTCTATAACAACGTAAAAATGCACCAAACCATTGGTGATCAGGGAAAGCCAAGAAAAAGTCATAGTGAGTCATTTTTCCAGCCCAGGGCAGTTTAGGAAACTAAAGACGTCTGCATACACTGGTGTGAGGGCTGATTTTTTTCTTAAGATTTTATATATATCTTTTTCCTTTAGTAGTTTGAGGAAATAGTAATTATTCTGATTTTTACCTACAAAAATATACTTAAAGATTGATAAAAAAGCAATTGTTCTAATTATCCTTTTCAGTCTTTGTTTTTCTTTTTTATTCTAGGAAAACATGTTAGTATCCCTTCTCTCTTCCCCCATGAAAAGTTTTCCCCTTGAATACTTAACTATTGTGAATATTACTAATATACTAAAAAGTTAGGAAATTATTCTTGGAATTTTCTACATAGTCTTACGCAGAAGAATTTGCAATAGTCCAGGCAGTCAGCCTATATTGGCCATAGAGAATGTTACCAATTCCCTGGACATGGCACTTCAAACTTTTGTCTGTGTATTTCAGTACAGCAATGGTGAATCTGCAGTCCTATCAATGTGATACTCACAGCTACTAATATAACCTTACATTTTCCACATTGAACAGTTTTTGTCACTCGGTACCTCTTCCATAGGCCAGCCAAACAATATCCTAAGAAAATTCCTTTAGATCCCTTGATATTCCAAAGAAACAGTTTGTTAATCCCTTATCTCTCACTTTAAATATATGATTAATCTATCTCTTTCCTCCTTCATATATTTCTATGATAATATCTTCCATGTTCTTTCACCTCTGTAATTCTTCATTGGTGATACAGTATAATTTTTTTGTGCCCACCACGAATGTCTCCATTGATTCTTGGATGATCTCTAATTTTAATTCTCTGGAAGGTGGCATCCCATGTTTCATACTTTTATAGAATCCCTGAAGGATAAGGATAAGGGATAGAAATGGACCTATGAGTCCAATATCATTGTTGTAAGGAACTCTCAAGGGAGAAAAGTATCTGTCAATGCAAGTCAGTACCTTCTCTGTAACATTTAGTTTTTGAGAGCTGCCCAGGGCACTGACAAGCTAGGTGATTTCCTCAGGGTCACATGGCCAGTATGTGTTAGAAATGGGACTTAAATTTAGGTCTTCTTGGTTTAGAGAGTGGCTTTCTAGCCATTACTGCACATTGTCACTGGAAAAATATTGGTATTAACAAGATGTCCCTTTCACATAAGGAGACACTTCTCAAAAGCAATTCAGCGCACTCTTCATCTTGTTCCACAATTTGGGGCTCAGTTCATTGTTTATTTCTAATGGCCTTGCAAGATATATAGATGATGGAACAGTTCAATATATTGTCCCTCCACCTGAATATCACTATGTGGAAAATTCATATTGTTCTTCCTCTTGGTCAGTCTTGTGTGGATAATTAGCACAAACTTTTAAAGGATGGAGAAGGTTTTGCAATGGCTAGGGCTTTAATGAAATCAACACAATATCATCCACACCTGGAAACTCTAATAGACGCCCCCTCCAGCTCATCATTCTAATGGCCTCTTCCAGGATTTTCTGGTGTTTAGAAAAAATGAAGTGACCCCTTCTGGGCTGAATCGATTGAGAAGCTTCCATTTGCCAAGACATGTTAAAGTGAACAATTGCAAAATCACTTTAATTGTTACTTTCAGAGAGAGAGAAAACTCTTAGTAATGTATGTAACCAGAAGGAACTGTGAAACCACTGGTCCAGCTTTCAGAAGGGACCAGTAATATGGAAACCAGAATCAGTGTTACGTTTTGTAAGTCATGTCACCCTACTGCATCCAAGTAAATATGAACTTACCAATCCACTCAACAACCACACCTTCCAATTTATTTTATTTGTAATTAAAACAGGAGGTGGTCTTCCCTCTTCCTAGTGTAGCACACCTGAACCAGAGATGTGTGACTTGACTTGTCAGTAAATTTGTTATCCCAGGAAGCTTTGTGTTCTGCCTGCTGTAGATGCCCTCTGCTAAGCAGGGTGACAAAGAAGAATGGTGATCGACTGAGTCAAGTGAACAAAATCGAAAGTCCAGTAATAAGAGCTCACAGGTCTACGGTGGCAAAATTATTGAAGACCAGCATTCTGAAGGGTCTATTAATACTATGAACTGCTAAAAAGAAAACCACCAAAATCCTTAAGAATGAGCTTACCACTTTTTCAACCCCATTACCTTATCAATGGGAGCTTTAGCACTTATTTTACTCGTTTCTTCTTCAAAGTGTATTGCGAAGAATGACTAATTCTCCTAGCACCCTGAAGGTAGGTATTATTAGTCCAATAAACAAATGACTCACTCCATGTCTGTTCAGGGCTCTGCCTCCACTGGCCCCTCACTCCAGTTCATCCTGTACTCTGCTGTCAAGATAATCTTTCTCAAACACTGTGAACAAGTAAAGTCAATAGGTATTTATGAAGCACCTGCGGTGCTAGGCACTGTGGGAAATACAAAAGAAACAGAAGATCTGATGCCACCCCTGGAAGAATTTGCCATCAGTGGAGGTGAGGAGATGTGCCTATGTGAAACACTGGGGGGGTAAAATCCAAGGCAGTATATGATCAAGTGGAACATGATATGGCAGCCCACTATAATAAGGGCTTGTGTATGGAGGAGGTGGGGCTTAAGCAGGGCCTTCAAGGAAGTGTAGGATTTGGATTGGCCAGGTGAAATGAAGGAGGCATTCCAGACAGAGGGAAGCCCTTGAGAAAGAGCACCAAAGCAAGATTGAACTTGTAGAGAACTATAAAGAAAGCAACTTGACTGGAGTGGAGGGTTCAGGTTGGTAAGTACTTAGAGATAACATCATTCTCTTGTTTTAACTTCCCAGTTAAAATAGAACTTCTTTTGGAGTTGAGTAAAATGCTAAGTACAGAGCATGCATACTACCTGCTGCCCACTCTGTACCTGATAAATGAAGGGGACTGGTTAATGAAGAAATTTGAATTGAGAGGATGTGATCAGTAGGCAGCAGGAAACTATTATATTTACTCTTTAGCAGAAGATTGATAGAATAAAAATATCATTTTAGTAAAATTAACTGAGGAAAAGTAATTAGGAAGGTGTGATAGTGGAAATTACACTCACAGGTTGAGAGTGTCATAAGATTTTGTGCTGGAAGAGACTGTAGAGATCATCTATTTTAGCATCTTTATAAAGAAGGAAACTGAGAAGCTGAGAAGTTGAATCAACTGCTTGAGGTTAGAGAGCTATTAAATAGAACCCAGGTCCTCTGATTGCAAATCCAGTGTCCTTTCTGCTACTACAGCATGCCTCTGAGCTTGTGTTTTAAAGACAAATCATAGCATTTAGGAGCTGGAGAGAAGCAGAAAGAACTTTTATTCTAAGTTGAACATTTTCACAGATGAAAAAAAGGTGGCATAGTCTAATAAGCATAAGATTGTAATGAAATCAGGGTTTTAAAGTTTATAAAGTGCTTTCCTCAGATAATCTCTGTGAGGAAATAAAAACATGTTCCCAATTTCCGGATGGGGAAACTGAGCCTGAAAGAGTAAATGTCTTACCCTGAGTTACACAGATTGGAACTGAAACCCAATTCTTCTTCAGATATGGTGAACCATATAAGCAAAACCAAAGGAACTGGGGAATGAGCCAAATATATATGGAAAGAAATAACGACTGAAATGGAGGGTATGTAATAGAGAATTGTAAAAAACAAAGCTGAGTAAGTAAGGGGTAGAGAAGGTGAGGGAGAACTGGTTTTCTTATTAGACTCCAACATAAGAATTTATTGTAGGTAATGTTATACATTGAGTGAAGTTTATACTTTATAAGATGAGTCTCTCCATTTTGTACCTATAATAAGATTAGACTTGGTGGTCTTGAGACCAACATAATAGTCTTCCCTTAAGGAAAACTGGAAATCACTGTTATATGATCAGGCCTGATGATCTTGAGCTTGTCATGACAGTTCCTTTCCCACCCTTTCAACCTCCTCCCTCAACCCCCATTCCCCACCTTGAGGAAGGCTGTAAGGTTACAGACTCTGCTCGTGGAGAAGTAGTATCTAGATATATCTATATCTATACACACGACAACACATACGTATACATGTGTGTATACGTATGTGTATATATAGTATGTATATATGTTGCATATGTGTATATACATATATTTTTGTATAAATAAATAATATATGCTATAAATATATTACTATAATTAATGTATTATGTTAAAAATAAGTTATGTTGCATGTGTTATTTATACTATTTATTATATATTTAATTATACATGCATATAAAAGCTTAGTACAGCTACACGTTTCAAAATAATCTTTCAAACAACTGCTTGTGTGCCTGTGTATACCCCCAAATTCCTTGTGTGTCCTGAATCTTGACATACAAATCAGCCAACTCCACACAACCATCAAAATCAGATTTAAGTATCCTACTCTCAGAAGGGCACTTTATAGAACATCTCTCCTCCCTAGGAGCATAACACTCCCTTGAGACCAAGCCATCACAGATGAATGGACCTGTGTCTGTGTGATCTCCAATTCAACACTGCCCTTATGTGAGTTTTACTCCATGTTCATGTGTGTCTGAAGTGGGTTTCCCCTTCATCTTCTCCTTTTCTCCCTTTCTCCTTCCCCCAAACTTTCTTATTGGTGGCCAATAAAACTAACTATTGAACTTGATACCCATTATTTTATTCTTGGCATCTGAACTCATTAAAGAGTTTCTTTTCTGCCAAATCCCTGCTTGGCCATGAGCCTCTTCCTAGATGTAAATTGGCTGCCTATATGACAGGTAGTCACAGGAGAAGGATCTAGTTTTGAAACCAACACCTCCTGGATTCAGATCCTAGTTCTTCAACATACTGATGTGTCCCTGAGTTAAGTCACGTAACCTCTCTGCATTCTAGGGAGCCCCCTAGTTTCAGAGAAAGTTCTAATCTGCTTTGGTAGAAAGAATTTCCTTACCTGGGAGCTTGCACTTACAAGTCTGCATCAGAATCCCACAACCATATGAAAGAATTCTCCAGATCACTAAAGATAAAACAATGGCAAATCAAACATCTCTGAGGTCCTATGCCATACATAGTCAACTGGCAAAAGTGAATGAAATAGCCAGTGCTGTAGGAAATGCAGAAAGACAAGTATACTGATTTACTTTGGGTAAACTAGTAAATTGTTCTGGTCACCCTACAAAATAATTTGGAATTATGCTTTTTAAAAAAGTAATCAGAATACCCATATCCTTTGATTCAGAGATCCCACCACCAGGAATATATTCCAAGGAGAGAAATTACAGACAAAAAGAAAGTTTCCATATACACCAAAAATTCTATAGAAGTACTTTCTGTCAAAGAATTGAAAACAAAGTACAGTAGATAACCATTGATTGAGTAATGGGTAAACAAATTGTGTTACAAAAATATAAATGGAATATTATTGTGCCATAGCAATGAAGATAAAAAAAATACAGTGAAGTATGGAAAAACAAACAGATTTATTCAGAATGAAAGAAAATAACATACATCATGACTACAACAATATGATGGAAAGTACAAAAATCCTATATTTTATAGTTCATATGGAACTTATTTAAATTTTAAGAATAAGAGCCATTGCTCACCTTATAAAGGCTCTCACTTTATACAAGTTCTCAAAAGAACAAGTATGAGCTATTGACAGCCATATGAAAAAAATGCTCCAAATCACTAATAAATAAACAAATGCAAATTAAAGAAACTCTGAGATTCTAAAGACTATCAAATTGACAAAACAGGGAAATAGGCACATTAATGCATTATTTGTGAAGTGATTATCCAGTTATTCTAGAAAGGAATTTGGGACTGGGCCCCCAAAAATCATTAAACTGTATTTATCCTTTGGTTTAGCAGTACTTAGGACTTTAGCACTAAAGAAATCAAAGAAATAGGAAAAGGCCTTATATGTACAAAAATATTCATAGCAGTACTTTTTATAAAGAAGTACCATTCATTTGGAGAAGTCAATGAACAAATTATGGTATTCAAATTAATGATGCTATAACAAATGACAAATTTGATGGTTTGAGGGAAATCTGGGGAGATTTCTATGAAATTATGAACAAATCAAGAGAACTAGAAGAAAAATTTATGTTATAATAACATGGTAAAATAGAACTTTGGAAGACTTTTCAACCCTTAACAATTCAGTGACCAACCAGGATTCCAAAGGACCTGTGATGAAGAATGCTACCTTTCTTCTGACAAAATGGTAATTGACTCAAGGTGCAGATTCATACATATATTTTTTTAGATGTGGTCAATATGGGAAATTAATTTTGTGTGACTGTGTATTTGTTACAAGGACTTTGTTTTTCTTTTTCTTTGTCCATGTATTGGCAATGGGAAGTAGAGAAAATAAGGTTTTAAATACTGAAAAAAATTAAATTGTAATGTTAATTTGTCCCATAAAAAGAGATGACAAATCCATCTCTGTCCTTTCATTGAAAAAGTCCATAGATATATGACTGTAGGAAATTGCAGATACTTTCAACTTTAGTTTTATACGTTGCTTAGTTTTGCTAAGTTGCTTTTTTTCTTCTCTTTTTTATTTTTTGTTACAAGACATAACTTTCTAGGTAATGGAGGGGGAGGAATATATTTAGAAATGGAAAATGATATAAAGCAGAAAAATTTAGAAATTACAGAAAAAAAGGAGGGGGAAAGTTACCCTTCTTTACTGGCTACCAGGATAACCCTGTGGAAAGTGTTCTGAGAATGAATGAGATGCATTAGAAAGAGTATGAGACTATTCTGCTTGACCTTGCTGAATGACCTTGAACAAGTCACTTACCTCTTTAAGTGGATTTCTGTTTCCTTACCTATAAAATGAGGGATTGGACTCTGTGACCTCCAAAGTCCCCTCTAAGGCATGACATTCTTATTCCATGAAGTTAAGGTATTTTCTGGAGACTAATACTGTCTTCTTCCATTACCTTTTTTTCCATTAAAAATATAATTAAAATAACATTAGTATGTTGAAGATATAATATGGCTAGACAGAAATTTATCTTTTCGTGCTCATTCTGTTCTTTGAGATAAAACTATCAAATGACAGACAGCAGAGCCATTCAGATCTCAAGTTGCATGTCTTCTTCTTCCTGGTAACATTTTTTCACCTGAATTGATTTAGAAAAAATTATGTGATTGCTCTATATTGCCATTTACTATGGACATTGCTGAACAGTTTCCAACTTGTTCATTTTATTCCTTATGTGTGGCTCCTAATCTTAAAACACCGTGTTTTTTTTTCTAAATCTTTGCACAGGTCTAAAAGTTTGGGATCCTTTCTTAATTCAGGGGTAGGGTGGAGGACATTCCTTTGTGGTGTGTGAGAACCAGTTGACTTTCTGTTAATCAATATAAATCGTTCATGATGTCACCACTTGCTCATGAGTAGTTTCTATGTTTTGGTCTGTACAGATTTAAGAAGTCCTGAAGATTGATGGAGGGCCATGCTATTCAAACAGCAGGCGTTGCTGAGACAGAAGCTCTTTGTGCTGGGGAGTCTTGCTATTGGAAGTCTTCTATATCTAGTTGCCAGAGTTGGGAGCTTGGATAGGTAGGTTGAATACATTATACCTACACACACACACACACGCGCGCACACACACATTCATAGAGATACATAGATACACATGTGCATGTAATTAATGTATGTATACATTACACATATGTGTGTTCACATGTATGTATTGTGTGTTTATACATATATGTGGGTATACATTCATGTGTATATATGTGTATACTATGAAGTCAATACCGACTTGTGCTTCTGTATGACATCTTTTTAAGCATATCCATTTGTTTTCTTTATCCAAAATTCCCATGAAATATATCTTCTGCAGTTCTGAATTTGATTGAGCCTTCAATCAGGACAGAAAAGAAAGGAAAAGAGTTTCAAGTTGCCCCAAGCCCTGATATTTGCCCATATGCATTTATATTCTGCAGGCACTGGCACTTGTTTGAAAAGGGAACATAAAACAGTGTACAGTAAAAATGTAATTCCAGGAGCTTATTTGGGCCTGCATGCATCTGTGTATTGACCTTTAGCCTTAACAAAATGGTGATGATGTATTTATGTATCTCTCCAAATTTATGAGTGGGCAATTAATGTGCTACCGTAATAGTTAAAATTATATATGAGCCTGCAAAGGAACTCTGGCAAGTTTGGAAATTCTCTTGCACTTGAAAGATGGCTGCAGGCTTGGAGAATTTTAACTATGTTAATTAGCTCCAGCTTTCAATCAGGCTCTGAATGCACCAGGAGAGGTGCCTGTCTCTCTGAGAGATTACCCTGAGAGTCCTGGAAAATCCAAAGCGAAGAAATTAGAGAATAAGGATATATCTCTGAGCAGGCAAACACTTGAAATGCTATCAAGGATGTGAGAGTCCCAACACTACCAGATGGCTTCTGAATAACTTGGGAAAGTCCTGGATTCTCAGTGATAGGGGAAGAAGAACAGAGAAACTAATTTCTGAAATGAGAATAAGCTTAGAGAAACTCGGGTCCCCAAAGGTTAAGGAAATATTGGTTGGAATAGACAAGCTGTGCCAATCTCCCTTCTTGACTGTAAAATCCATTTCTTCCACCAGAGAGATTGAAGTTCTGAACTCCTGCTGCTTCCTCCACTCACCCAGCAGCCATTGTTACAGAAAATGCAGCCAGGTTTAAAATTGGTATGATAGCCAACTTGCAGCTTTCCTTTTCTTACCAGGACCTGGAATCAGACCTATATGTCTGAGTCCTCACACTCTAAGCAAAAAAATACCTTTAAGATTATCCAGCCAGAGCAGAGTCTGGGATTCTTTTGAATTGCATGGTGAGTCCTTTTGACAATTTAATACCAAATACCTTAGTAGGCTCACCACGAATTAGAAACAAGTCATGACTAGTGATCCTGTGAGCTAGCAAGGGACAGTAGTTTCATAAGCTGATGCTGGGCTACCAATAAAATAGCATAACCTGAAGGCTGGCTCTCTAGCTGCTTCATTGTTTTCTTATTATTGGTTACTCCTAATAATTTGCCTTTTTCTCCTGTCATTTCTTTTTTGTTCTCCCTGATGCAAATATATCTGATCTTTTTGTAAGGGTTTGCATTGCCCAGTGGAATTCTCCAGAAATTCTCTGCTTAAAAGCATGGCCAGAATATTTCTAAACCCTGGGAGTGGTGAAGTTTCTCTGAAGGTGTCTGTCACTTTCCTGTCTATCAATAATCTAGATGACCACACCCCACAGTATATTTACATATGCTACGAATATAAATATATAGTGTTAGAGTACCTATATCCTGAAATATTTTTCAGGATCTTTTAGTCAGATATAATGCTGTGCTAGTGTCTCCCTCATGGCTTCTATGTGGACAGAATATTCATGCTTAGTTAAGTACTGACTTTTTCTATCTACCCATTTACCATAGGTTTTACAGTCTGAGAAGGTTTTGGGGATCATCTAATCCAAACCTCTCATTTTTCAGATGATAAACTGAGACAGAGATAAAATCATTTCCCAAAGCCACACAAGTAGTTAGTTAGTAATTAACAAACTCAGGATTTGAATCTAGGCCTCTAGTTTCAAATCTAATGCTCTCTTCCCTGTACCACACTGCCTGCTTGTAAACAAAGGAAAGGCAAGCAACCTCTAAATGTTTGTCTTTTGAGAGTAGCAGTTAAAGGAAGAACAGTTCAACAGAGGCTTTGCATTACCAGAGTGACTAGAAACTTCATTCAATAGGATTTAATTAAATGTACTCATATGGCCAACATTATCTCCTCTTAAAAAAAAGGCTTAATTTGATTTGTTAGGTCAACTTGGGAAAATTAAGATTGAATTTCAGAAATGTACCATACCCTCAGGATGAGGCAATTATTGGATTATAGGATCATAGATTTAGAGCTGGAAGAAACTTTAGAGTAAATTTGTCAATAATCTACTAGCCCAGGCATTGTGCCAATACTAAAGATACAAAAAAAAAAGGCAAAAAACATGGTTCCTGCCTTGAAGGGGCTCACAGTCTAAAGGATGATATAAAATATAAACAACCATGTGAAAACAAAATATATGCAATGTAAATGGAAGATAAACTTAGAGATAAGAAACTAGCAGAAGGAAGTTGGGGTGCATGAATAATGGGAAAGCCTTCTTGCAAAAGGTAGAACTTGAAATGAGTCTTGAGGAAAGCTGGAGAAGTCAGGAAACAGATGTAAGAAGGAAGAGAGAGTTCAAGGCATGGGGGATCGTCAGTGAAAAGACACCAATTGGAAAATAGCATGTCTTGTCCAAGGAATATAAGGTGGAATGAAGTATAAAAAGACAGGAAAGGTAGGAAGAGACCAGGCTGTGAAAGGCTTTAAAAGTCCCTTAGTAATTATCTAGTGATTCTAGTCCAACCACCTCATTTTATAGTTGTAGAAACCGAAGCCTACTGGGATATAAATTAACTAGCCCAAGATCATATAGGTGCAAAGAAGCAGGATCAGGGTTGGGATCCCTGTCTTTTGGCTTCAAATCCATTCCTCTTTCCATTTGCCATAGCTAGTGGAAATTGTCTATCTGATCAATTTGTTTTACTGACCATTTGTAAAGTATATGTTACATTGACTGCCTGGTGCTTGTCCAAGAGATATATTCAGTCTCTGTTCTGGAGGAGCTTCATCTAGAGAGGAGAAGCACCAACACAAATACCCATGCCACAAAGTAGACTGTGCGCAATGCATGGGAGAACTATATGATAAAGTGTTAGGAAGAAAGATCATCTCTTAACAGTGATCATAACCTCCTCCCTCAACAAAGGTCCCAATTCGTTTTGCAGAACTGTCTAAGCAGAAACTTTGCTTCTCTACTCCATCCTTGTTATTAGTTTACATTAGTCTTAGAAATATAAGCTAATAATAAACCAACATGTGGCTGAAAACCTCACAAATGTGGACCGAACCAGGTTAAGATGTAATTGGAAAATGTTTAACAAAATAAATAAAAATATAATAGAACATAGATAACATTAATGTGGGTTTTACTAAATCAGCATGTCATCCTGATTGCAGAAGATGTGGGGAGAGAAGGGAAAAAAGGAAATTTACATGGTAACTTTATTATGTATTTAGAAGTAATAGGAAGTTATATATAAATAGATTCGAAGTTTCATGTGTCATAATCTTTTTTAATATACTATGTAATGGAAATATTTGATTTATTCTATAAATTAAAAATAAAATAAATTTTAAAACTTTTTAAATGAAATGAGCTTAATTTCCCCTACGTTTATACGTTGTTACTCCAAATTTTTGTTCACAAGCAGGAAAGACATGGAGCTATCCAGCTCCATCCTTGAACTAGCTGACTCCAGGTTTGCACAGGTGCTCAATGAAACATGCTACAATTGCTGTGGAAAGTTGAATTAGTTTTAATATTCGTACTTCGAGGCTCAAGAAGTCTTGTGGCAGTGAATAGAACCAGTCTTGAAACCAGGAAGACTTGGGTCTGAGTCCCGCCTCTGACGCATACTCTATGTTTGAACCTAGAGGAGTCACTGAATCTAGGAAAGCACACTGATTTAGTAAAATACAAATGAACATGACCTACATTGAATTATATTTTTATTTATTTTGTTAAGTATTTCTCAGTTACACCTTAAAGTGCTTCAGTCTGCAGTTATGAGTTTTGCAGCCACATGTGGGACCCAAGAATGACCTTTCTGCTGTAGACATCTCTAAGTTCATAAACTGGAGAGAAAGAGCCAACCTGCATTGGGAGAGAGAAGTTTCTCCCTTATGAATTACCTATAGCAAAGAAATCACAGGTCCAAGCAGTCAGCTAGAATTTGTTAAGTTCCTGCTATGTGCCAGGCACATTGCTAAATCCTGGGGATACAATAGACAAGAGACAGTCTTGCCCAGCTTACAGTGGAGAAGCTGACAATAGTATTGTCCCTATCTCCTACACTGGGTTGAGGAAGGAGAAAATCCTGGATCTCTCTCGATAAGTAGACAAAGAGAAGCAGAGAAAGCCATAAACATCTCTGCATGTCCCTCATCTTAAGTACAAAAACTCTGCCAGGTTCACATGTACTGGAGAGCGTAGTGATTTTTACAATTAATAGGTTGCAAGCTGTTGCAGATGATTAAAGGTGAGGCCCAGGACTGCTATTTTACTATTATTGTTTCCAACCTCAAGTCAAAGCTTTGACATTTTTTCAAAGGGAAATTGGGCATCCCAAAAACACTCATCAGAAGATTTTAAATCTGCCACATTTGCACATTTTCCAAATGATGCTAACCAGCAAGCTGTTTAAAAAGCCATTAATATGACTTATGTTGTTTGTCCATCTCTCACTGTAACTCTGTAGTCAATTAAGAGCTTGGTGAATAAAAAAAATTAAGGAGCAATAATCAAAAAGAAAGCTCATCAATTCTATGCGCTCTATTAGATGTTAGGTTCCCGAAAATAAAATTCCTCAAACGTATAGGCTCATTGTGGATTTCAGCAGTCTGAGAGGTCAGTGGAATATTTTTGTTGTACTTTTAAGTCTTTACTCGCTCTCTCTGACTTGAAAACCTGAAAAACGAAGAGTTGATTGTGATGAACGTCTTAAAGTTTCCATTTGTTGCTTGCAGACTACAGCCCATTTGCCCAATTGAAGGTCGATTTGGAGCCCGCAGCCAGGCTGAGATCCCACTCCGGGCACTGCAGTTCAAACGTGGCCTTCTCCACGAATTCCGGAAGGGCAACGCCACCAAGGAGCAGATTCGACTCCACAATCTGGTCCAGCAGCTCCCCAAAGCTATCATCATCGGGGTGAGAAAAGGAGGCACGAGAGCCCTGCTTGAAATGCTGAACCTCCATCCTGCTGTGGTCAAAGCTTCACAGGAAATTCACTTCTTTGATAATGATGAGAATTATGCCAAGGGCATTGAGTGGTACAGGAAGAAAATGCCATTTTCATACCCTCAACAAATCACCATTGAGAAGAGTCCTGCCTATTTTATCACAGAGGAGGTACCAGAAAGGATTTATAAAATGAACTCATCCATCAAATTGCTGATCATCGTGAGAGAACCCACAACAAGAGCTATTTCTGATTATACTCAGGTGCTGGAGGGGAAGGAGAGGAAGAATAAAACCTACTACAAATTTGAAAAGCTGGCCATAGACCCGAACACCTGTGAGGTGAACACTAAGTATAAGGCTGTGAGGACCAGCATCTATACAAAACATCTGGAGAGGTGGCTGAAATACTTTCCAATTGAGCAGTTTCACATAGTAGATGGAGATCGGCTCATTACGGAACCACTGCCAGAACTCCAGTTAGTGGAGAAGTTCCTCAATCTTCCTCCCAGGATCAGTCAATACAATTTATACTTCAATGCTACAAGGGGGTTTTACTGCCTGCGGTTTAACATTGTCTTTAACAAGTGCCTGGCAGGCAGCAAGGGACGCATTCATCCGGAGGTAGATCCCTCTGTAATTACCAAATTGCGCAAATTCTTTCACCCTTTCAATCAAAAATTCTACCAGATCACTGGGAGGACATTGAACTGGCCCTGAATGAATATATCCTACAACACTGTGTGTTGCACCAAGAGAGGCACAGTGTCTTCTTTAGATTCAAATATGCACTTTTCCAAAATACAGCTATCCAAGTCTTTTTTTTTCTACCCCATGAATACTTGTACATATGCAGTGTGTGACCAAATATACAGTGGGACCCATTTTTTTCTACTGAAAAGTAAACTGAAAATAAGTTAATCTCTACATAGTTGTATCATTTTTTTAAGACTATTTAGAGAAAGAAGAGGTGGTATTTGGGGGGGAGTGGTAAATGAATTCAGCTCTTCTTCAAAGAGTTAGTCTTCCTTTGACTCCAAGTTTGTCACTTGCCATTTTCATAGATCTAAGCCAAATGATTAGTATGTGAGAATATACAGCTGGTTGTGAAGAGATCAGCAGGAGAGATCAGGAAGTTTAGGATGAAGTATACATATGGTATGCATATTTCTAAGGGAATACTGGCTCTTAAATCAGATGCTGAATTAATGCCGTGAAACTGGGTCATACTGTTTTCATCTTATTTCCAAGAATGTCTTATCTCATAGCAATTTGACATCGTTCCAAAGTTCCCGTGGTGAGTTTGCACTATTGTTTTCTCGTATGGACTATCATGTCACCCGTAGCATGTCAATCACATGTCCAAGAGTCCAATCTTTTGCCCTCTATGTTATATGTCAGCAAAGAGAAATGTTGTGTACATAGTGTATATTGCCTGTAAATATTGGTTTCACAATAAGCAATTCTATTTTGTAAACTGAATATGGCTATTTAATTTATTGTGGAAATTAAATTTATTGTGGTATTTAAAACGGGAATGGATTAAAACGACTATATGTGAACTTTCTTTTCAATTTCTTTTCCCCTACCTCCTGCTGGCTCCCTAGGCTATCAGTGTGTGTCTGCAGATGAGAGGTTATAAGAAGTGTGTACACTCCTTTTAATTTTTGTACCCTTGAGGAAACATATTTATGAAGTGAAGCAAAGTATATTTAAAAATCTCAACCATCTGGATATCAGATCTAATAACCATCTCACATAACACTAGTGCTCATTAGCTACAACTTTGCAACAATTAATTCATTCCCTCAAATTTGCTTCTCCTGTCCTAGAAGAGCAGCAAGGCACATGTGACTAGAACCTAGGCATAATGTTAACAACAAAGCACTTTCCTGGATGCTCAAATCAAAGTCAGCCCAGCAGAGAGATTAGATCAAATAAGATGAGACCATTTCTGCAGTCTGTTTAGACCAAAAGCTGCTGATGTTTCAGAAAGGAAGGCGGGATTTCAGTCTTCACTCTTTGAAATGAAAATATATTAGGCTGCTCAAAAATGATCAAATTGCAAGCAGTGTCGTTATTACCAGCATCAACATATGGCTCATTTTTTCCATCCAGGGAAATGAATACTAAATTACGTGTCTTACAAACATTAGACATACTGTATTATGCTTAAATATGTATCAGAAAAACAAGGAAAGAGGCATAAACAAAAACAAACTACATTTCCATAGTTCGAAAGGATCTTAGATTTAGAACCAGAATGGATGGTAGAAGTTCTCACTTCCTTCTTTTACAGATAAGGACACTGAGACCCACAGAATTCAAGCGACTCACCCAAGGTCACACAGATAATAAGTGGCAGAGGAGGAATTTGAACTGAGGTCCTGGGACTCTAGCTGTGGGACTCCTTTTCCTTGTACAATTATATCTGTCTCAAAAGTTATGCAAGAATTGATGTTTTAGAGAGCATGGATCAATAGACATTGGTAGTCACTATAGAAATAAGTAAATCATAACGATGTCCCTCTGGGCTATGATAAGTTTGGAATTCCCCAAAGGATCTTTATCTTATTCCAGGATTTAACCATGTGCTTTTGTAAATAAGTGGCTTTTTCATCTCTGATGGTATTCTACCATGCTAGTATAGCAATGACATTTTAAAGAACCTATACAACTTTAATTAGCAAGAGATGCTGTTTCTCTCAGGGTGAGAAGAGACATGTCCCTCAGGATACATATGTAAGGCTAAGGGCTCACCCCATGTATTCTGCTAGGAGGACTCTAGATTCCAAGATCTAATTTATAAGGAATTTTTCTTCTTGAGCCATTAACAAAGTCATATTGAAGTAACAGAGTCAGATTCTTCCAAACATAAACATAAGAGAGTGATTTCTGAGCATGGAGGCCTTCTTGGTGTTCAAATACATCTTTCATCCTTCTACACTCCACCAATCATGCCCCTACATGCCCCCCAAAAAATCGATTAGCTACCTATTTGCCACAATTACAAGTGTTTTCAAAAGTTTGCTGGTAAATGCTTAAGAACCAGATTTCTGGGTGGGAAAAAATATGCTAGCACGACAAATTTTTAAGTTCAACCTGCACTGTTACCATGTTCTCCATCACTTTCTTAAATCTAAACAATAAATGAAACCAAAAAAAAAATAGATCAAGCTCTGATTTGTAATGTTCATCAATATTCAAAATATTAACATTCATGATGAAAATTTAACAATCAGCCCTCATGTACGAGCCAGTAAGAACTAGCTCCAGAACACCCCTGATTTTTGATCTCTATCCCATTTAATAGAGAAGCAATATGGCATTGTAGCTAGCAAGCCAATCTCGAAATCAGAACAGACTTTAGTTCAAGTCTTACCTGTGACACTAGGCACAATTTCTTGGTGCTCTCAGAAATCCCCTAAGACTATAAGTTGCAGAGAAGGTGCCAGCTTGGTTCATTAGAGATTTCTTCACTTCTTCTCTTGCAAACTCTTATAGCAATGAATCATAACATGAAATTCTGGACTAGTAAAGCAAAGATAATAACATTGAGTTCCCTATCACAGGACGTGTTCAGTAAGTGAGTGGGATGATCACCTGTGAGGAATTTTATGAAAGAGATTCATGTTCAGGTGTATGTTAGTCTAAATTGGTGATATCAAACTCAAAGAGAAATGGGGGGCCCTAATCTCTAATTAAGGATCCCTGCAGATTGCATATTGACTTAATTTTAAAATGTAGTATTATCTATGTTCTATTTTATTTTTATTTATTTTGTTAAATATTTCACAATTACATTTTAATCCAGTTCAGGCTATATTTGTGAGTGTTGCATGCAGATATGGCCTCTGAATTTGACATTTCTGGACTAAATGATGTCTAATGTCTCCTCTGATGTCTGCAAAGCAGATACTCGAGAATAAATTAGACTTTTTGAAAAAAGCATTCCTTCTTTGGGGCCACCAAGATGCTGGCTAAATCAGAGCTGTTTTTGATCTTGTTATTTCACAGAATTACATAGTTGAAGCCTTGGCCTCATCTGTGTGACCTGGGTGAATATCCAGTTTCACTTAAGACACAATTATATCCTTTTGCTCAGAAATTCAAATGGGGGAGGAAAGATTAAAAATATTCTGACTCATGTGGCCAAAGACCATAAAGGACCTTAAATGTTGTCCAGTGCAACCCATTTATTTTATAGACTAGAAAACTGTGGCCCAGAGAAGGAAAGTGATTTGCTCCAAATCCCACAGTAAGTGACTGAGCTAGTCTTTGGACTGTACTTCTTATCACACTGTACTCAGCTTCCTTCCCTCTATCCTTATCCACTAGAGATTTTCAGGACACTTATTTAGCAAAGCATTTCTTGCTAAAGATGAACTGGAATATAGAATCACAAAATTCATAGACAAACCCTAGTGAAACCTTGAAGTTATTCTAGTAGCATCCATAGGAAGAGATGTAATAAATTGCTGTTAAGTTCCGTTAAAGAATTCTCTCACATCTGCGTGACCCTACGCATGTAATTTAACCTCTTTGTCCCTCAGTTCCCTCATCTGTAAAATAAAGAGGTTCAGTGATAAATCTATGAACAGAATATAATAAACTACTTTGTAACCTTAGAAGACCTTAGAAACCATGTGACTGTACAAAAAACCAAAAACATCAGATGAAAAGAGAAAAATTCAAAATCACAGAATATTAGTACCAGAGGAGACCTTAAACATGTTCCAGGAGTTCTTAACTGGGAAATCTGTGAACTTATTTCTTTAATATTTTAATCACTATTTTTAAATATAATTTGATTTCCCTTGTAATCCTATTTGTTTGATTCATTTTAAAACATTATAGGTGCCCACAGAATTCTCCAGAATGCCCCCAAAAAAGGTTAAGAATTTTTGTGTTTAGTTTAACGTTCTTTTATAGATAAAGAAACTAAGTCCCAGAGAAGCCTAGGAATGAATGTCTTCAAATTCTGTACTCTTTCTGATACACCAAGCCAAGTCATCTGTATGTTTCCAAATATCTATATAACTCATTTCTTTCTTTCACTATTCAAAAGACTGATTAGGCATGTTAGATCTATAATCTATTAGGCTTTCTCTAGTCAAAAATAGGTTTGCCAAATAATGAAGGAAAGAGAAATGGAATTGGTTTGATTTAGTGACAGTTTAAGAGAGAAAAAATGACAAAATTATTTCTAAAAACTAAAAACAGCAGTTCTATCATTTCTAGGCTAAAATGCCAATTTGAGTAGCTCTCATCCTGAGTATCTCAGCATGGGAAACATATAAACAAGCTTTTTAAATTGAGATGAAATTTTCAGTGTCATATTTTAACAGTGAAAAGGGATTTTTTTCTTTTTTTGTTTTTTTTAATCTGCTCTTGCATTATGATGAATACTCAAGTGGTGTTACTTGCAATTTGTCACTTCATTTGAAGGTCTCCATGACACTAGTTTATACTTTGAGCATTGTCAAAGGCTGTGGAATTAGAGATTATTCTAGATTGTGTTATTACAACTAGCTCTATTGCTTATTATTTTTTCATACATTGAGCATTCATTATCTGGAAAGGAGAGGAACTTTGTGTGTGGTTGTGGTTGTGGTTTGTCCTTCATTCTCAAAGAAGACCATGACATCAGGAAGATAACATAACTTGCCACCTGAATTGGATTTAAGTGAGGCAGAGCTGTGCAGAGTCATCAGCCTCACTTTCTCCTCCAGAGCCATTATGGTAACCTATATATAAGCTAAGCAAAGAAAACTACTTCAAAATTTTCCTCTTAAGCATTTCAACATAGTAAAATCTCACTAATTTGGCCTAACCAGAAGAAATATCATCTAAATTAAGGAATGTTTTTAAAGAAATTCATTTTAATTGCTTTCAAGGACATATGGAAACACAAAGGTGCTGACAAAGTGTTGAAAAGATTCTTCCAGACTTGCTTTAATGCATAAAGTATCTGCAATAAACCATTGTATTTATGCAAATTGTTGTATAAAATGCTTCAAAATAGTTTGTTTTCTCCAAATCAAGTTCAATGAACCCCCCCCCTTAAATTATGTTTCTTTAAAAATACGGTATGATTTTATGAGAACTCTAAGTGTGGGATCAGAAAGCTTGGATTCACAGTTTCTGTCCAGCACTTGTGACCTTAGGCAAATCATTTAATATTGCTGTCTGTTTCCTCACTCATAAGTGATGATGATAGCTCTACTTACTTCACTTTGGGATTGAAGAATCACTGAATGTCAGGCTTGAAGGGCTCTCAATGTCTCTCCAGTCCAAATTATACCTAAAAAATAATTCCTTCTAAAACATCTTCCAAAGTGGTTTTCTAGCCTGTGTTTGAAGAGTTCCCTTCATAGGGGATTCTTTGCCTTCCGAGGTATCTTGTTCCACTTTTAGATAGCTCTGATGGTGGTTTGTTTGTTTTTCCCTGACATCAAACATAAGTTGCCTCTTTTCAACTTCTACACATTGCTTCTATATTTGCCCTCTGAGGCCAAGCAAAATAAGCCTGCTTTTTCCATATGACAGTATTTCCCACTAAATTTTGTTTCTCTAACATCATAGATTTAGGTATGGAAGGAATCTCGGAGCACATCTGGTCTAATATGCTCATCTTACAGAACAGGAAACTCAGGCTCAAAGGTATGAAATGACTTGCCCATGCTCACATAGATAATAAATGTTAGATGTGGGATCTGAATCCAGGTCTTCCTGTCTCCAGATCCTCATATTGCATGAACTTAGACCCTTCCCCACATTGTTTGCTTTCCATTTTCTGATTTATCTATGGCTTTCCTAAAATGTAGTGCCGAGACCTGAACACAGTGCTCATTTGAATTGAGCTGAAAGAGACCAAGAAATTATCTAGGCTAACCCCCTCCTTTTTTAATTATAAGAATCAGATTATATACATTATCATTTGTAACCATAAAGCAACATGGATAAATGTCATTTGCTGTTGTTTTCCCTTTAGTCAATTCTTTTCTGAGGTAGAACAAGTGTAAAATTTAGGTTGAATAATCACAAATTGAGGCCAAGGGAATGAAGGAATATTTTATAAATTGAAAATCTTTTGTACTTTTGACCACTTCTACATGTTTTTAGATTATATTTCCATGATTCTTTTGGAAATGATACTGCCATTTCACAGAGTTTAGAAATGACTTGATAGTGACATGCGTTCCCATAGGAAACAGTTATTTGCTATTCCCAAGAAAAGAAACTCTCATTTAAAATCTGGTCACTGGGATGGAGTTTCCTTTAAACGAAATCAAGAAGGACATAGTAAGCTTTTGTTATTTAACCTTGTTGTGACATTTTGTGATTAATACAGAAGAGATCTGCTGCAAACATGAATATGTCCAACTTTCATGACCAGTCTATAAACAGTTTTCATTATTTCCGAATACATGCTAACTGTGCATGCAACAGTATACTAGCTCCCAAAGTGTACTTATTGATGATAGAACAGCAAGGTAACCTACCACGGGCATCTCCATCCTCTCAGACCTCGGTGCTTAGTGTTAGTCATGAAAAGAAGTATAAACAGCACAGTCTTTACTGCTAAAAACAAACTACTGCTGGCATTGTTAGTAAGAATCTGAGCTTTAAAGCCCTCTGTGCTGAGCCTTAAAACAACAATTTGAAACTACAGGATTAAAGAATTTTTAGTAGCTAAGAGTCATAGAATCTAGTACCAGGGCCTGTAAGTTTATTGAATAGAAAATATTTGATGTTGAATTCAAGAGTCCCGACAAGATTGCTGTCAAAATTAGGCCTGATAGAGTTAATAATAGTAGCAGGAGCTTCCAGGATATGGAAGCTTCTGGTTGAAAAGAAGGTCTTTGCCGCTTATTTGAGCTATCTTTTGCTTTTAAAAGAGAGAATATCTACACTTCAGGTTTTCCTTTATGAAAGGCCTACAACTGGTGTGAGAGAACGGTAGTCAAGATGGGAAAAGACCTTAGAATCACGCCATGTGAGAATTGGTTAAAGGAGCCAGAGATTTATAACTTAGAGAAAGCTCGGTGGCACCACATGGTCACTGTCTTCAAGCATTTGAAGGGCTGTTACATCAATGAGCTCTGAGACAGATGGTAGAAGTTGCTAAGAGGCAAATTTAGATTTAATGATGTCAGGAAAAACTTCCTAGCAATTGAAGCTTTCAAAAAGTAGGACAGACTGCCTCAGGAGGTGGTGGGCTCCCCTTCTGAGGTCTTTCAGAAAAAACCAGTTGACCATTTGAAGAGTGTGTTGGAAAAGGGAATGTTTTTAGAATTCAAGTTGTGTTTGATGACCTCTGAGATCCTTTGCATCTCTGAAGTTCTGTGGTTCTGTGCTTACTCTTTACTTTTGCTTTTCTGCTTATTGTGGATGGAAACCATCCATGTCCTCACATGACTCCATGAAAAGTTTTGCCCTGCTTTACCTTGAAGCTAAAAGAAACTAAAATTTGTAGGCTGTCTTTTACAAGTGACTACAAGTTTAGGCCTAAAAACAGCTATAACCCTTGGCTGGTACCCAGTGCTTTGGGCCCAGAGAAAATGGGTTCAATCTTGGAGACAGTATCCACTGCAATTATCCGTAATCTTGTCCCCGTTGGAATTGCCTCTGAGAAATCTCAGAATCTAGCTTGTATGTATCTCCTGTCAAGGTCTTCACAGATGTGTGGAAAAGAGTCTGCCCTTCTCATGATTTAAGGTAACAAATTCACATCAGATACGGGACAACCTTTAGTCCATTCAACAGTAAATACAGAAAAATCATAAAGGATGTGCTGTCCTCTATAATCAGTTGATATAATTCTCCCTTCCTCCTCCAGTAAGACTGACTTTTCTTCCCAGAAACATTACATCCTTTGCATTCATAGCATCTCTCTCATGTTTATATTCTCAGAAAGGAAATGAACTTAAGGTTACTTTTATAAAAGTCTCCCCCCAAAAAAATTCTGATGAGTCTCATTTTCTTTTCTCAGAGGCAATAGGAGTTAAGCAATTTGCCCAGAGTCACACAGCTAGCAAGTGTCCGAAGCCAGATTTGAACTTAGGTCCTCCTGACTCCAGAGTCAGTGCTCTGTCCACTGCACTATCTAGCTACCCCTGGTGAGTCTTATTTTTACTGGGATGCACACAAGACACTTCCCTTATGGGACTATCTTAATTCTTGTACTCTCTCCAAAAATAAGACTAAGATAGGCAGCTGTTCAACCCGCACTGTCCAAAAAAGACTTGATAGCTTCAGAAGACACAATTTGGCTATTTTGTATGCCTGTATCATAGCTCAGTCCCTTGTGGTCCTTCCAGCTTCATGACCATAAGTATGACCGTTTTTTTCCCGCTACCCTGCCAAGAGGCTTGAGTTGCCTAGGAATGACTCCTTCCCTAGAAAGTTGGGGTTCAGAAGCTCCCACTGATCATCCGTGTGATTCCCCTTCCTACTTCTATGTCTCAGGCTAAAAAGGTCTATCAATCACTGTGTCTCCACAGCTAGGTCTTCCAGGACCGTGTGATTGAAAGACCTTCACAACTGTCCCTTGCTGCCTGCTACCTTTCAGTTTATGTGGGTGAGAATATATATAATGATGATGAATCTGTACCCAAATATATCATTCGTTACTCCCTAGGGAGAAGCCATGTGCATGCATAGGTTTCTCCACCCCTAACTCCTCCCCAAAACCAGGATAATACTTAATTCTTCTACTCTTTAATCCATGCTGCACTCTCTCAATACCTCTCCAAAAAGGGAAAAGATCAGATCTGCAAGGGACTGTTTTCATTAGCTCAACACGAAGGGGTGGTCCTATCCTACAACAACCAGAGCCAACCAATTCATTCCTATTCAGTCTGCAGCAGCCCAAGATGATTGATTCATCTCCATCAGTGAGACTAAAGGAGCTACTGTTACCTCTCAATAAGATGTTTCTGGACATCGCCCAATAGATACCCCCCCTAATGCTCTCAATGAGATTATCAATGGGCATGTCCATACCCTCCACAGGAAGATAAAATCAGTCTCCAAAAGAGGCTCACCACCCTATTAGCTCATCAAATTGATCAGAGCACTTTCCTGATCAACCCCCTACATAGCTGTACACTGTACTTCTGAATTCAATTTCAAATGATCAGTCTCTCTGGCCCCTTGCATTTTTTAAAAGATCTAGATAATTCTATCCCTACACACAAGTGTAAAGGAGGCAAAGTTGACAGTGCACATCCCACATGCTTCTTTGTCTTGAAATTTCCAAATGTGGTCATGTTATAGCCCCATGATGCCTAAAGACCCCAAACTCCAACTTGTGTAATACACATATGTCAACTCTTTCTCTTACTGATCCTATGCCAAGTCCCAATTCATCTAATATTGTCATCGTGATAGGTCTCCATGCTCATCCAACTGATATATGTGTGTGTATGTGTGTGTATCATCACACTGGGACCAAGATAATTCTATTTCAATTCAATTTAATAAGTATTGATTAGATGCCTCCTTGACACATGGCACAGTGCTAAGCATTGAGAATACAAAAAAACAAAAACAAAACAATCCTTCCCTTCAAGGAGTTTACATTCTTCTGAACGTATATAACATACACACAGATGATAATCTTCCTAAAACACAATTCATATTTCTATCCCTTGCTCCCAATAGCTCCCTCTTTTTTCTAGGACAAAATTCAAACACCCAACATGTCATTTAAAGCCTTTCCCAATCTGATTCCAGCCTACCTTTTCACATTTATTACAAATTTCCCCACTCTTCTTACTTTATCTTTGGCAAACTGGGCTGCCTGCTTTTCTCCAAACTTGGCATTTCAATTCATGCCCCATACCTGGAATGTAATTCCTCCTTCTCTCCACCTCAGGGAATTCCCAGCTTCCTTCAAGGCTTTTCTTTTGTGCCACCATACATTGGAGAGTTTCCTGATCCTCCTAGATTTTAATGCTCTTTTTTACCTCAAATAATCACATAGGGAAAGAGAAGACATGTGTATGTATAATTAATGTGCATATATGCATAATACATACACATACATGTAACTATAGAGCTGTATAGTTAGATCATGTATACACAAATAAGTATTTGTAGCCTACATTCTACTGTGAAGATACAAGATGCACACAGAATATACACACACACATATATATTATATATTATATATGCACATATATTCTATCTGCATGGTATATCCTTACAGTAGAATATAAGCTACTTGAGGATAGAAACTGGTTTTCATTTCATCTCTAGATCCCGGTAGAGGTTTGCTGAACAGGCCATACTACCATATTACCTTATTGACTCATATTGAATTTGTTGTCCACTAAAATCCTAAGATCTTTATCCATATGAACTGTGTTCTTGAGCCATGTCTCCATATCACTATGCTTACCTAAGTCAAAAAAAATATTTATTAAATGCCTGCTCTTTACAAGGCACTGTGACATGATCTGAATAGCCTAAGAAGGAAACCTCAGTCCCCCTCTGCCTATCTTCCTTAAACCTAGAGTAATGCCTGTCACCAAATACCTCTATCCTAAGACCTCTCTACTTCACTTATAGGACCATAGAAACTATTTTCCCAGTTATATGCTCCAAAATGTGATAAATTAAATTACATAGATGGAAATTTACTCAAATATAATATACTCACATTTTCAGAATAATAAATATGAAATTCAAATAAACAAATCACAGAAAAATAATTTGAATGAGCCATAAAGGAATTCCTAAAGGGGAAAAAAATATCAAGACCAGATGAATTTAGAAAGAATTCTATAAAATGTTCAAAGAAAAATTAATCCCAGTATTATATAAAGTTTTCACAAATATTATGTAAAGTTTCACCAAATTCTTTCTATGAAATTAATATGGTCTTAATACCAAAACTAGGAAAGAGACAAAATCGATGTAGACCAATATCCATAATGAATATTGATGGAAAAATATTGAATAAAATAGTAGCAAAGAAGTCAGAACAACATATTAAAATTATTATACATTGTGATCAACTTCAATGTATACCAGGAATATAAATTTATAGTTCATTAGGAAAACTATAAATATAATAGACTAAATTATTAAGACAATAAAAGAACATGTAATTATCAATAGATGTAGAAAAGTTTATTGGCAAAAGACAATTTTATATGATACACATTTCTATTTTTATAAAAAACATTAAAACCATAGGAATAAATGGACTTCCAATTATATAATAAATAATGTTGATAAAAAAACTAAGAACCATTTTATTGTATATGTAAAAGGAAAACACTAGAAGCCTTTCCATAAGATCAGGGGGAAAGCAAGCATGAACATTATCACCAGTCTTATTTAAATGCTAGCTCAAACAGTAAGATAAAAAAAACTAATAAACATATGGAAACAAAATTATCCATTTTTGAAGATATGATGATCTACTTAGACAACCTGAAAGAGTCAACTAATAATTAATTAAAACAACTGGCGACTTCAGCAAAGTAGCAGGATGCAAAATAAAACTGCTTAAATTATCTCCCTTTCTATATATTACCAATAAAATCCAGCAGGAAGATATAGAAAGAGAAATTCTGTTCAAAATAATTAAAGAGTGTATAAAGTGTTTGAGGGTTAATCTACCAAGACATACAGAAGAATTATATGAATATAACTACAAAAAACAAATACTTTAAAGAAATAAATATAGATGAAAAATTTGAGACATTGATGACCCTTGATTACCCATGTCAATATACTACAAATCATAATATTACATAATTTGATTTATTTTTTCAGTGTCATACCAGTCAAATTACAAAAAAAAAAAAAGCATAGAAAAAGATGGACATGATTCAACAGGAGAACAAAATGTCAAAATTCTCAAGAGATTTTTTTATTGTGATGAAAGCAGAGTAGTACCAAATCTTAATCATCAAAACTGATTAAATAATACTGATTAAATAATAAATTAAATAATAAAAAAGTTGATCAGTTTGATTAAATTCAGAAACCAACAAACATAGTACCATTATGTTTGATTAACCCAGGGACCCCAACTCAGTATTTGATGCAGAAAAAAAAAACTTTAAAAAACTGGAAAGTAGTCTGACAAAACAGACTTATGCCAATATCTAACACCGTATGCCACAGTAAGGTCCAAAGTAGACATATGACCTAGCTATTAAATTGCATCATAAACAAATTGGCACTTAGGAGGATTAGAATTTAAGAATATCTTGAAGGATCAACAGATCAATTGATGCAGTATATTTGTATATCTATGCCTGAAAGGACAAACTGTGTCAACTTATGCGGGATATTTTTTTAATCTACGAGGTAATGGAATGAAAATTTTTATTTCATTACAAAATTATTTTTTAAAAATTGCATTAATTAACATTCCTGATGCTTCTAATGTTTAAAGAAAACATGAAAGGTGATATCTTTTACAACTGTGAATAGAAGATGAAGAGACATAGCAGATCAAAAAAGATAAAATAATCAATTTTGTTAACAACAAATAGAATGGTTTTAAATACAAAAATGTCAATAAAGTTATTAGAAAACCCTTTACTAAGAAAAATACTACTTTTTCTTTCTATTACTACTAGTAAGAAAAGTGCTCCTACTATAGACTAGAACAGTTATCACTGAGAAAGCCCACACCTTCATTTCCTCTCTACAGTATTCTCCTTTTTCCTCCTGATCCAATCACATTATACATTCTCACAGAAATTATAGTCCTGGAAATTTCTGTCAGACATGTTCTTGAGGACCAATGCCTTATGGGAATGTAGTCCTGCACTACCTTATGACCATTATCTATACCCCTGACCCCACTGTCATGAACAGAAAATAAGAAATTATACAAAAGGTGGAACAGTTCCTTGACCTGTATTTAATACTTCAAAGGTTCTTCAGTAGTATTAGTATTACCTCCACAAACATAAATCTTAATCCTCCAGATGTCTTGGTTTCATGAGTTGCTATAGCCTATATTCTGTTGATGAACCTCTGCAAATACAAGGAAGGTAATCTGCAGAAGGTAGAAACTGTTACTTTTTCCCTGGGTCTGTAACTCTCAACTTTTCTAGTACTTGCTGATATTTTCACCGCCTTTCAAAACTTGGGATCATTTCCAAACAATAATAAGGTATCAAATAGTGCTTTACCATAGAAGTGATTCTATAGAAAATTATGGATTAGTCAAATAACATCTATACATATAGCATCCAAGTAAAATGTACAGATATGCATCTGGAGGAACAGAACTGTATTTATAACACTGTATTTATAGTATTTATAACACTGATGAAAGTAAATATTCAACAGTTACTATAATGGTTCTGTATGAGGATAATCAAGTCCATTCTTTTGTCAGTGGTTACCTGTCAAATTTCCATTGCTGCCTTTTGTTAAAATTGCATTTGAAAGGCATCGTTGGTCAACCAGATGTGCTGAATATGTGAAATAAAAGGCATAAAAATGCAAATCATTAACATTTCAAAAGCATTAACAACCAATTTGCAACAAATAGTTTGGTAAAGAAATATAGTCTGTGTAACTAAAGTTTCAGTGTTCCTAAATATAGCATAAGTCTCAATAGAAAAATACATCTGTCTTCCTAATTCAATTCATTTTTGTGAAAGAAGATAATGGAGATTTTGTTTTGTTTTGTTTTTACCCACTGAGCCATTATGTATGTGTCTTATTACTTCCATCACAGTGCATCCATCCCTGAGTGTGTGGCCTTGGAATTGCACTCGAGGTTCTCTTGCATTCCTCTGAAAGCACAATTAAATTTGGAGATGTTTACAAATGAAGCTTTTTCCAGTTATCATTATCTGTATATACTAGGCAAGGAGGTCTGCTTTATTAAAGTGGGATGTAATGAGTACACAAAATCTAATCTTCAATCCAGTGGTACTCAGCGGACATAGGATTAATAACTCCCTGGGGATTTTGTAATGGTCTTGAGTAATGCTCACCAAGCAGAGATCAGAACATCATTAAAAATACAAATGGGTGTTGCAGGTGAAGGGTCTGCCAAGGTCAGGATCAAATGACAGGGGCAAAACCCTGGCTTCACCCAGAAAACCTCTATTGACAAGCAAACCTGGGAGGGAAACAGATAACTGCTTATCACATTGACTATATACATACACAGACACACAACTTTGAAAAATCTCCACTTAGATTCAATTAAATATCCCTTTCATTTGAAAGCAGCCTATCAAATTTGCTCATGTAATTGGTTACTAATCAGTGGTTTTCAAAATAACTTGTTGCTTTAACTTAGCTAATTTCCTTTTCCAACTAATCTGTATATGTAAACACAACTGATGCTTGTTTTATTTGAGGCAAGGATCTTGACTATACTAAATTCATGTCTTCTCAAGTTTTATCATTCTTTGAATTGTTGATAAGATCCAATTAGTAAAATGTGATATTGGAAGGAGAAATCCTATTCAAAAGAACTGAAAAATGCATTCAAAAGAAATGAAAAATGCATAAAATATTTAGGATAAAATATTTATCAATTTACCCAAGCATACACAGTCCTTAAGTAGAGTCAGTTACAAAGTCCATCTTACAAAATTTTTTTTTTAAAGCAGCTTAAATAGTTGAAAGAATATCTAGTACTCATGGATGAAACATTCTATTCTAATGAAAATTCTAATACTACCAAGTTAATTTGCGTAATTGATGATATCCCAATCAAGTTACCAAAGAGATACAATACAGAAATTGATAAGATAATAAAATTAATTTGGAGGAACAGAAGATTTAGAATATCAAGGAAATTAATGAGGATGGGAAAAGGTAAGGAATTAAGTGGAAATAATACTTCCAACGCTTAAAATTTAATGCAAATCAACATTCATCAAAATCATTTGTTATGTTCGATAGTGAAATAGCACAGTAGAGTGCTGAGCCTGCAGTCAGGAATTCCTGAGTTCAAATATAGCCCCATATACTTACTAGGTGTGTGATCTTGGGCAAGTCACTTAACACTGTTTACCTCAGTTTTCTATAAAATAAGAGTAATAGTAGTATCTAATTCTCAATATTGTTGTAAGGATCAAATGAGATAATATTTGTTAAATAAAAAAGGGTACTTCACACAGTACCTGGCATATAGAGATGCTATATAAATATTAGCTAATATTATTATTAGTTAAATATGGAAATCAATGGAAGAAAGCAGACAAATGAGATTCAGACATAATGGAATTCAGTAACCCAGTATTTGATAAACTAAAACATAAATTGCTTAAAACTGCTGACCAAACTAGAAAGTAGATTGGCAGAAATTAGGCTTAAACAAACATTTTATAATACATAATATATTGAAAATGGATGCATGACCTGAATATTAAATATGAGAGAATAAAAGATCTTATACCTTTAACAGTTATGGGTCAGAAATTAATAATTAAGTATATGAGGGATAGAGGCAATTATAAAAGATAAAATAGAATATTTTGATTACATGGATCTAAAATGCTTTTGCACAAAAATTTAATGCATCTTGAATAAAAAAGGAAGTTATTAACTAGGGGAAAATAGTTTGTATGAGTTTTCTCTAATAAGGATTTGGTATTCAAGATACATAGACAACTAACAAAAATATATTTTAGATCAAAAACCATTCCTCGATAAAAAAAGTAGTCAAAAGATATGATCAAACAGTTCTCAAAAAATAACATACTATTAAGAACTATATGAAAGACTGCTCTGAAACACTAATAATAAGAGAAATATAATTGAAACAACCCAGTGTTTTGACTTCATGCCCAGAAAAATCAACAAAGATGACAAAAGATGAACCTAGTCAGTGTTGGAGGGCCTGTGGAAAGACATACACACTAATGCATTGTTGATAGAACTGTGAATCTCTAAAATTACTTTAAAGCAATTTGAAATTTGCAAATGAAGTAATGTCCATATCCTTTGACCTATAGAGTCTTCTGTGAGGTATATAGTCTAAGGAATTCATATCAAAAACAAGCTTTGCCTCAAGAAGAGATATAAAAAACATCTGATCTTTTCCTGAGTTGTGAGTTTTGCAGGTATGAAACATCACCTGTAACGTCATGTTTTTTCAGTATGTTGATTAATTTTGCTGATTTTCTTTCCCTTTCTTCCTCATTTTCTTTTCCTTTTTTTAATCCTTTGTATAAGAGATGATCTTCTGCCCATGGAAAGGAAAAATGACACTGAGTATAATATAGGTTGCTTTAAAAAATAATAAATGACACTATAAAAAATCTATTTTTTAAAATAAAAGATCCACTAGGCTTTGTGATACATACCTATAAACCCAGCTACTTACTAGTCTGAGCTGCAATGAACTATGAACTTCACATCAAGTGTCCAACATAAGGTTAGTATCAATATGCTGAGCCCCTAGAGCCAAGAGGGCCCTTGGACTGCTAAATGGCCAGTTGCCACCAGGACCTAGTTGAGACACAGAGCATGTCAGAGTCCTTTCTTGATCAGTTGTGAGAGTGGATTAGGCCCTGCTTTTCCAGAACATTGACAAGATATGACTACCAGGTGTCAATAAAAAGGAAAAAAAATCTAACTGGTAAGTATCATAGGTTAAGCAGCAGATTTTTAGAAACCTCAAATCATAAGATCACCATAATTTCAACTTAGAGGGAGCTCAAAAGTTATCTAATCCAGCACCCTCATTTTATAATGAAGGAAACTGAGGCCCAGTAAAGTTATTTGACTTGTTCAAGGGCATACAGGCAATAAGTAGCAGGGGTAAAATTTAATCCAGGGCCCTCTGACTCAAAAATCAATGATCTCTACCATAATGCTTTCCTAACTCCAGGAAGCAAATGGAGATACAGCTTATGGTCTCTGGGCACCCATGTTCTTCTCTTTCTTACCTGCCACTATAAACTGGTAATGGGAAAGGACTCATTTAGGTAAGATAGATAGACAGCATCACACCCTGTACAAAACTTCATGTTCTAAACTGTACATTAGAATGAATAGAATTAGATATTTTGAAAAGGCAGTCTAGACCAGCCCCCTCATTTAACCAATGAGGAAACTGAGGCCCAGAAAGTTGAAGCAGCTTAACTCCTTGATTCCCTGAACTGGTTCAATCTATCAAGCTCAGATTTTAATTGTCATTTGGCTCTCTGACTAAAATTGTCCCTCTTGTGAACAAATGAAAAGGAAACCCAAAAATCCAACTAATTGCTATATTCATGAGGGCAATTATAGTGCCATGATTCATCTCTGTTTAAATGCATACAGGAGGAAAGCTGGACTGCTCAGTCATTGATGAGACTTACAGAAGCCTACTTTATAAGAAATGTAGTCTGAATTCTGCCTGTTTCATCAGTTATTTGCATTTTAATGGACTCAGTCTGTGAAAGTGCAGGCCAACATATTGAGCTATTCAAAGCAGAAGTGGGAAATTCAGATGCTCAAGGACTTAAGATAAAAATAAGGAAATTCAGATGTATACATAATACCTCTTCAACCTTGGATTAGGAGAAGTACTCAATTTGATTTGCTATGAGGATAGACTCTGGTGATGTGCTGCAGCCTACTCAAAAAATACCAAGCATCACTCTGTTGCCCTTTTGGGTGAGGCATAATTTTGATTCTTTGCAGTTTGTGGTGTTCCATAATTCACAGCCACCATCTAGAATTACCAAGAGAAAACCTATGAAAAAATTATATGTAGTTGGTTGTTGTTGTAAAAATTTGGAAAAAGTAGGGGAGGAGGGTGAAGATTTTTGAAAACACACCATTTTTTTCCCAAATGTAATCTGGGCCTCTCTCTCCCTCCCTTTCAATTCTGGGACCAGCTCATGTCCTTGTCAAGTGTCTGACCAAGTTTTCCAGAACACTAGTGCCAAATCACCAATTGTCTACTAGAAATCACTGCTTGGATGTCCTATGGTGTCTCAAACTCTATGTGTCCAAAACAAAACTTTATCTTCCTTACCAAACCTGATTCTCCTACAAATTTCCTTATATCATGCTTCTGAAAAATCATATTCATATCTTTGTAGTCATTGTTAGCTCTGCTTTTCCCATTCTACCCCTCACCTTTTATCATTTTTCCAAGCTTTATCAATTCTACCTCTAAAATATCTCATATCCCCTCCCATCCCCAACCCATGACCCTTATGCTAGTTCAGGAACTACTGACCTCTCATGTAATCTATTACAATTGCTTCCTAAGTGATCTCCCCATTTTATTTCTTTCCCCTTTTTAATTCATCTTCTAGAGCAGGAAAAGTTGTGTTTGTGGTGGTGATAGTGGCTAGATCTGTCAAGCACAAGCAGATTCCTTTCTCTCTTTCTCAAAGTGCCTTGCTGCTTCAACTGAGCAGGCTTCCTTCCCCACCCCCATCCCAGGTGCCCATTGCTTGGTAGCTAGTGGATATGGCAGAACCTGTTTCCTGGATGATGGGCAGTAGAACTAGTCTTGAAATAGGACAGGTGACTTGAAGAGGTGCTGCTATTCCTAAGGCTCTTCAGGTTTTCTACCCAATGGTGACAATTGGTCAGTGGTTGGTGTTGATGGTTGGCAAGGAAAATGGGCCCCTTCTCCACAGCAATTGCTTCCCTCAGTTACAGATATAAGGCTTGGGTCAGGCTCTTCAGTTTAGAGTCTTAGACTGTAACTATCAGGGCTTTAGAGGAAGAGATAGTCAAGATAATGGTGGTGGTTTGACTCACCTGGCACATGTCACCTCTCTTATAGTGACCTATCATTTCAACTAGATGGGCTTGCCTGTACCCTAGGCAGTTGGTGAGAATTTGGTGGGAATAGCTAATCTTTCTCCAAAGGATATATTCCTCCAGGGATGTTTGCAGAAGTAGAGACAAGCCTGGACAGGCAGAAAGCAAAGTACAAACACAAATCAGGGGACAAGGCAAGACCTAGAACCCAAATAGCAAAGCATGCATCTTAGCTTCCTTCAAGGTCCATCTCAGATGCCACCTCCTATGGGAATTCTTTCATCATCCATCAATAAAAAAGTTGTTATTCTATCCTAGAGATCAAAGGGAGCCTAGGGAGCCTTTCGTGCAAGGGAATATTGTCACGCCTGTCCTACAGCTATAGAAAAAAAAGACCAGATCACTCAGTAGCAATCCTTAAGTATCTGAGGGAATTGGAAAAATTCACTTAAATGAAAAGGCAGCAATGATGGCTAACTTGGATGATACCATTAGCTCCTTAATCATTGATCTATTTATATCAACAAACTGACAATTTTTATACAAACCAAATAAAAAAGAAAGTTAATTAAAATAAGAGCACAAATCTCTAATGTCTAGCATAAGCTAAATGATTCAATAACTTTGTGAACAATAATTTAAATAGATTTATAGATCTCCAAATTACAGTAATTTTAGTTTCATATACCTAGTCCATCAGACTAATTCAAATAGAATGGATACTATCTTTATCTCACTCACTTTTGCCTGTCCTTGTAGATTCAGTCATAAAAACAACAGAATGAAATCCCGTGGGTCTGAAAGAAAGGATAACACTCTTAACTAGAGCTAATACTGAATGGTAGAAAGTACAGGAACACAAATCCATATTCCTATAGAAATGCTCTAGTTTCAATTTTCCTCTTGAAAAGTGTCTCTAGCAGGTTGGTCATACTTCAGGAGGAATTAGGCTTGAAAGATAAATGAACATCAAAAGCCAAAATGAAAAGACCAGACCTTAGTCTGTGAAGGGCATTCAGTAGAGAAAATGGATTTAACTCAGCTTTCTTAGCATGTTCTAACTCCTCTTTTAAAGTTTCTAACACTTCCTTAGTTGCTGAAATTTTTCCCACCTATGACATCTTTGATCAGAAAATCATGAAATAACAAAAGATTCTCTCTAGGTTTGATGGGGTGGGGGGAGTTTCAAAATGAGTTAAAATAACTTGCTTTTTGTTCCTATACTTAGACCTGCTGTAATTAATGCCTCTCAAATCATCACCAAGAAACTTGCTCCAACCCCATATTAGCCTTGCTTGTAAAACTGAGATCCAGACAATATGTGAGTCACTCTGAGGTCAAAGTCCCAGAAGGAAAAGAGAGGGTGGTCAGTTTCCCATATTATGCTTTTTCCTCAGCCATCTGCCAGCTAATTGCCAAAACTCCCATTCACTTGTGACATATCTAAGGAGTAGAACACTAGATTTTTATTAAATTAACACTGCATTTACAGATTTTAACAGTTCACAACTTGTGTACTAAATCACTAAAACCTCCCTCAAAAAAATGACTAGAAAATATTTAGCTAGAACTCGGATCTGATTGTTTTTCCCTATGTAAATAACATTTTAAGAAATTGCAGCCTATTGGCCATAGCACATGTAGGAGCCCTAAGGCTTTTCACCCTGTGAAGTCTCCCAAACTTCTGTGATGTTGGCATTACAGATACAATCTTGGTCTACTACTCCCTCTGGAATAAAATTAATTTGGTACCAATGTTGCTAATAACATTTTTAAGATGGCCATTGAAGCTGACAGATAAAATTAGCTTTAATAGAACCTAGGATATTGGAAATATTGAAGGAACCCTAAGAGTTAGGAGACTTGAGTTGTAATTCCAGTTCCAGCTGCTGCTTCTGTTATTGTATACCTTGGATGCATCAATAATCTCTCTGAATTTCAGCTTCCTCATATAAAATGAAAGGGTTGGACCAGATGCCATCATCAAAAATTATACAACAATATGGCTTGATCTGTATCTTTTTCCAAGGGAAGAACTTGGTTTCTGATATCACCTTATCAGCCTTCCTCTCTGGGCACACAAATTCTGTTTTGGAATCACTTAGCATTCTCCTTTCAAACTCTGAATTATTTTTGATTCATCTCAATTCAGCAGATGTCATGTTCTCATTAACCAACTCTGTGTAGACAAGCTACAAGCTTAGAACTGCAACCAGTGCTCCCCTTTCACTCATAAGAACAATTGTAGTTGATTTTTTAAAAATGTAACTCTTTATTAGAAACTTGATATTGAGCATTGATTTTTGTAGCTATTGTTGCTCAGTTATTCAGTTGTGTCTGGCTCTGTAATGCCATATGGGATTTTTCTGGTCATAGATACTGGAGTGGTTTGCCATTTCCTTCTCCAGTGAATTAAGGCAAACAGAGGATAAGTGACTTGCCCAGAGTCACTCAGCTAGTGAGTGTCTGAGGCTGGATTTGAACCTAAGTCTGTCTGACTCCAGAACCAGCATTCTTTCCACTGAGATACCTAGCTGCCTCCAAAGTATCAATATGAACAGATTTTTTTTATTGAACCTATGATTATATTGATTTGTGGAGCCCCAACCCCAACCCCAATCTCCCTCTAACAAAACAGATCATCACCTGGTTCAGGGCTAGCACAGGCTCTGGAACATAGTAGGCACTTAATAAATGTTTATTAATTGATGGACTATTCTGAAACATATTCTTAGAGAGTTGAAAAGCAACTGTACTTGATTAATTAATTGATTTAATTTTAATATATAATAGAAGTACTTTTTCAGTTCTCCCCCAATTTTTAAGTCCCCATCAAGACAATTTATCTATTCATTCTCATTCTTTTTACTTCATATGATGTTAGTGTATACTCCATTTTTCCACTTTAGCTGTTTTTTTTTGCTTTGCCTCCCCTGTACTTTCTGGAATTCCAGATTCATAATTAGCAAGCTTCTTTTTATCTTATACCACTTTCTGTCTTGCTCCTTCCATTTTATGATATGCAGTGAGACCCAGGCCCAGGCATATGCTTGACATTTATAGATAAATGTTGACATTTATAGATAAGTTATCATTGTGCTCACATCAGAGGTGTTCTGGAGCCAGCTCACACCTGATCTGAGAGCCAGTTATTAAATATTCACTGTAATACCTCAGAAATCAGTAAATGCTACAAATCAGGGCTTGACTTACTATTCTGTTCATTGTCTAGCCTAAAAATGCAGGAGAAAATGTTCATAATGCTTATTAAACTTAAAAAAGTATGTCATGGATACATGATTTGAGGGCCAATCTGATTGTGAAATATTTATCCACCTCCTCCTGGATAACACTGAATATGTTCAAGCTGGGCCAGATTCTGGATGGTCTGGGGATTTAGGTTCAAAATTAGAATAACATGAGACACTTATAGACCATCTAACACTTAACAAAAACAGGCTTATTTAATCATATCATAGAAAGAATACTTATCAAGGATAAAGCATGAATTTAATTGAGCCTAGCTATGCTGTCTTGTGTTGACCACATAGGTAATACTGGGCAAGCCTGAGAGAGTAATTCCTGCCTTCTCATTGACTGGCTTTTGTCCTTCAGTCAGAAGCCCAAGTTGTACTATGTCAACAACCCAAATCTTGGAGTCAACACTCAATGAAGTCTCAAGCTTGGTATCAATAGTAAACAAGAACTAAGCCTTCTTTCACATTTTATACTGTTTATCCCTGACAAAAAGTTAAATGGAAGACCATAGTGACCCGCCAGTACCCTGGTCTTGTTTTTCTATAAAAAAAAAAGACTGAGCACAAGAGGGGTAGGTGGTTTTCCTTGTGCCCTGATCATCTACCTGCTTCCTTTTCTACCCATCCTCACTCCCAAACACATAAGGGGGAAGCACTTTACCTACCTCTGATTATCTAGAAGCCATCAGGCAACTTTGCTGACACTTAGCTATCTAGACTTCCACTGCCAGAATTTGTTTTTCATATGTTTTCCTTAAACATTTTAAAACATATTGAAAATATAATTATTTTTAGAAAGTGAGTTTTCACTCAAGTGAGTTTCAACTCAAGGATAAGTTTTCTCCTCATTCTGCTTTTACTGTCTAAGTTAGAGGGGTGAATATTTTGGTAGTGCAGTGAATAGAGCACCCTGGAGGCAGAGACAGGAAAATCTATGAGTTCAAATCCTGATTCAAATGCTTACTGGTTGTGTGACCCTGGAAATCTCCCCATGCCTTTGTTTCTCTTGTCTATAAAACTGGCTTAAGAATAATACCTACTTCCCAACATTGTTGTAAGGCTAAACTAAGACAGCATTTGTAAAGTGCTTTGCAAACCTTAATGTTCTATACAAATGTTACTTATTATTGTTGTTTTCAGGGTTTAGCATCTTGCTTTAGTGACTTTCAAATCACAACATACAGACAAGTCCCTATGTGCAGGGTGGATCCTTCATATTCCATTGACTTTACCACATGCCATGCCACATAAGGTAAGGGATCTTAATTTTATTTAACTGATGGAATAACATAGTATAGTAAAAAAAAAAAGATGATTGTACATGAAATTCCAAATCCGCTATCTACAACTTACTGTTCCTTTCAAATATACAACAAAATTTTCATGTAGATTTCTTTTTTTCTTTTTATTTTCTTCCCTAACCTCACCCCGCCCTAGAGATGGCTACCATTAGACCATTTTTTGTGCCACAACTCCCTTTGTCAGTCTATGGACTCTTTCTCAGAATAATGTTTTTAAATTCATAAGATACACTGTTTTTCAGAAGAAACTAATTATATTGAAAGGCAGCTATTGAAATATTAAAGAAAAAAAATACTTTCAATAACCCCAGGTTAAGAACCCCAGTTTTTAGGTGCTGCTAAGAATGTTACAAGTACATTTTAAGTACATGTGTCTTAGCCAGTTCTGATTCCTCTCAATCCATATGATCTCTCTGTTCACAGAAAATAAACTTGTCATTTTTACACAACAAAGATTCTTGGGTTCTGGTTCTCGAACTGTCTGCATCAGGGTCTACAGAGGGGTTGAGGTAATGGTGGCAATTTGCTTGACTGGCACATGCTACCTCTTTTCTCTTCTACCGGATGCCATTTTGCTTCAGCTAAGCTGGCTTGTTCACAGTGGGAACTTCTTTTTGAGCATCACCCTTCTTGGGATGTTGGTTTTAGACCTTACTGACCAATGAGAACTTGGCATAAGCTTCAACCTGAATAATAGCTGTTGCTTTGTGGCCACTCTGATAGTTGTATTTTGGCTCTGCCTGTATCTACTATAAAACTTTGCCAGATTTCTGTTTAGACAATCTTACACACATTGGCCTATAGCAAAACCTAGACCAGGTTCACATACACCAAACAAGCTCCCAACAACCTTGGAATTGCCACAGGAATTAGAATCAACTAACTTATTGCTCACTTAGCAGGGTCACTAGTCTTGGGCTCCTATACTAAGAAAAAAGGCAAGGAAAATACTGCTTGTCTATAGGTCATCGAGCTGGGCAATTTGCAATATTTTTAAAGAATTTATTCAAGCATTTCCCTAATAAAACTGCAAATGGTTTGGTGAGGCTGAAATTTGCTTAGTCTCAGATGGACTTGGTGATATATATAGCATTATAGGAAAAAATGTACTACTATTATTTGAGGTTTGTAATGGGTAAAATATAAGGCACCTATAGACAAGGACGTGAATAGAAAGATATGCACAAATACTTCTTAACATGTTTGACAGACTTGGTCTTTTTAAAAAGCAGTTAGATTCCATAAACCTAAATGAGGAGTCAGCAAGACAGGGCAGGTCAACTCTGAAGAAAACCTCCTTAGGGATATAAAAAGGTTCACTTATTCCTATTCAATTGATGCCAAAGTATTTTGAAAAGGAGCGGTCGAGGGCCATTCTGGCTTCAATCAGGTTTTGGAATGTGCATCACAGAACCATTTACCCAGAAAGAAAGTTCTATATTCTGCATTTTAGCCAAAGTCTGCCAGGAATCATTCCTACTAGTGGGAAAAACCTCTACCTGTTCAGACCTCTCCATTAACAAATTGTTGCCAACAGAAGTTGGCTAAAACATCAAGTACAGAGCTTTTCTTCTACACCATCTAGTGGTGACAACTTTGAATTATCAGCACTATGGTCACAGGGAAACAGAAAACAGGTACTAAGGAAGAGGCATAGCTTATACAAACCATATGATTATGTGTGCATGTGTTTGTATATGTATATATTTACAAATCTACATGTGCATTGTCTATATTCTGACACATATCTGCATTATGTATGTGTGTATGAGTATGACTAGCACATAGATAAAATTAAGACCTGTGAGGGCAAAGACTTTTACATCTGTCATTATATCACCATCATCTAGCAAAGGGTCTAATCCTTAGTAGTCCCTTAATTAATACTTGTCCATTGATTGACAGATTTATTTATATGTATATATTAATAGCATATATACACATATACATATATTATTTTCATATATATGTGATTCTCTAATGATCTTAGTCTAGTTTTAAGCTTTAACATCTTAAAATTTAAGTAATAGTAGCTATTAAAAACTTAAAACTGCACCAAAATTTTTGGAACACCCTCTATATGTATGTGTGCATGTGCATATGTGTGCATATGTATGTGTGTGTGCATACATGCTTTGTGGCAAGGCACCAAAATTGAGAAGGCTCTGGACAGCACCATCCCTAAGGTACTTCCCTAAGGAGGCCACACTTCAAGTGAGTTCCCTATTCCCTCTGTACTTCCCTCTACCTGTTTCCCATTGATTCCAGGAACAAACTTCTAGTTGCAGCTCTGTGTGTGAATGTATATGTGTATATGTATATAATGCATATATATATGTTTTTGCATATGTTAAGTGTATTGTTATTTGCTGGAAATCTAGGTCTGTCAAAGGCCCATTTAACCTTTGTTAATGTGGCACAGATTAGTTAATTGACACATTAGCTAATTGTCACTTAGAAAACACAAAGAATAAAAGACCTGAGGGGCTAGGACATAGGATGATATGGATTTGGTAATTTAGTTTGTTTTATTTTGGTTTGGGGGTTCTTCTGGAGGGGTGGAAGTGGGGGAGAGGAAGGTAGCTACAAAGTAATGGTCTGAGATATGACTGAGTCCCAGGGTGTAGTCATTCCTCACCAACTGAGGGCCAAACCACAACTTCTCAGTCCTTACCACATTAGTGAATGAAGTACTGGACCTGGAGTCAGTAAAACATGGGTTCAGACCCATCTCTGACACTTACAGACTCTGTGACTGGACAAGTCATTTAACCTCTCTGAAGAGAGAGTTTTCTCTCTTCAGTTTTCCCATCTGTAAAATGAAGATCATAGAATTATATAGCACCTGGATAATAGGCTTGTTGTGAGCCTGAAATGAGATTCTATATGCAGTGTCCCAAAAGTATTAGTTCAATTTTAAACTTTAAGAGCTTAAAACTGAATAAAGACTTTTGGGATGCTTTGCATAAAGTGCTTTGCAAACTTTAAATCATTGTCCATAACTCTTTTACTATCTTTTGTATCCCTAGTTCCTAGCATAGTGCCTGATATACTGTAACACTTAATAAATGCTTGCTAATTGATTGATTATAAATATAATTATTCCTAGACTATCATTTCTACCTCTTCTTTTTAAAATCACCTTTTCTCTACAATGTGTAAAAGAGAAGAAAAAGGGCCACTTGATAATCTCTTTGAACAGCTTTGAACAGCCAAAAAATGCTTTTTCAAATAACTAACACCAAGCAAAAGAGATGGTTAGTCTTCTTAGCTCTAAAACTTCATTAATTACTGCAATGTTTTACATAGAAACACAAAATCCTGGGCTTATTATGTAATGTACATAACAAAGCTCATCATGGCTACTAATACCGTGGATTCTCCTCTATCCTCTTAATATATAATTTCACTTTTTCCCTCTCTTACTCTTACTTTGTATCCCCTTTATCTCTTATCTCACTAGAAAAAAAAAAGAAGAGAGAAGAAAACTGAGGATCAAAGAATGATCCTTGATCATTCAAAGAATTATCCTTGGGTAAACCAAGGGTAGGAATGGAGGTAAGAGCAGGAGAGAAGAGGAATATGATTGCCCTTTAAAGCAGAGGTGAAGGGAAGAGCCATATTGTGAGTTATACTGACACTGTGATTAAAAGGAATAGTGTGTTCTCAGTGACCTTGGGCAAGTAGTCACCTCTCTAAGCCTGTTTTTTCACCTAAAAAAATGCAAAGGTTGAACTAGATGATCATTTCAGACACTTCAGTTCTAAATCCTCTGATCTGATGTGATATTGCACACTAGAGACACATGAGGATGTGCCAACCTACAATAGAATAAAAAGCTTCCTCAGTAATAATAGCTTTGAAATTTCTTTACTTCTTTCACTTATGTATTTTAACTTATTGGATTCTTTAACCAATGACATTGGTATGTTACTACTCCTGCTAATCAGATTGGACATCCTTTCTAGATGTAAGACTTTTTTTTAAGATATCCATAAAAATCCTCCCTTAAAAGAGAAGTAAGATGGAAAAGAAGAGAAAAAGGAGAAATGGTAAGGAATGGAGCAAAGATAACACAGAGAGGAACCCTGAACACAAACTCTGCCTTTCTGCTTGCTGTTCAGTCATTTTTTGGTAATGTTCGACAATTTGTGACCCCATTTGGGATTTAATTGCTGAAGTGCTTTTTGCAATTTCCTTCTCCAGTTCACTTTACAGATGAGGAAACAAGGGCAAACAGGGTTAAATCACTTGCACAAGGTCATACAACTAGTAAATGTCTAAGACTAGATTTATATTCAAGAAAATGAGGTACTTTATCCAATTGTAATGAGTTAAAAATCTTCCCCCTCTATTGATAGGCCTCAGGTAGGGCTATTGAGGGAAGCTTGATTGGGGGAGGCTTGTTTTGTATGGGGAGCCTACATCTTTTGCAAATTGGTGGTGAGGCACTGAGTCACAAGGGGTCATGCCCTCTGGCTCTGAAAAGAATACATGTACTCAGAGGTGAGGTTTTTCTTTGAGGCTTAGTTTTTGGAATAAGGTTCATGTACCCGATGAGACTCTGGGTAGCCATTAAGGAGACTCTGGGCTTTGAAAACCCAGATGTTGGTGCTTCTCTCTCTGGTAACTATGTATGTATGTAATGGTCAGATAGTTGGGTCTGTCTGTTTATCTGTGATGTGTGTATTGCTTATGATTGGATAGTTAGAAGCCCTGTCTGTTGGTCCTGCTTGTATTTTCTCTGTTAATATATGTGTTGGATTAAAGCAATTGTTGACCCCTCAAAAGTTGCTTTCCTTTCAGATAAGCAGATCTAAAACCCTGTGCAGTGGGCTCTCCTGTGTATGCTGGGGTGGTTAGTGCTACATCAGTGTACCACCTAGATGCCCAAACTCTTCTTCCTTCACCATTTGCCTAAGACACACACTGTAAATATTGGTTAGCAATTTTTATAGGGTGTAAACAAAATGAATAGAACTTCACATTCACTATTTACAAACCTAAGCCTTAAGTAAGACTGTACCATATTAGCATTACTGACCCTTTTTGGGAGATCCCAGAGGAGCCAAGGGCTGGACATGGGTCATGACATTGTTCCCACCACTCTGTGCTGACCATCAGTTGAGTATACATACTCACAGTCTTCAAATATAGCAGTGGTATGCTGGTAAGAAGTTAACAATCAGGGTCCCCAGAAAAAAAAATTCAAATATATTTTCAGTTTGCATTAATAACACTTTCTTAAGTCTAGACAACCAACCAAACAATACATCTAGCCATCATTTGTGAATGTGGAGGATTTCTAAAATAGAAATACTCACACTGAAAATATAAATTGGGCTTGCAAGTTGGTTAGAGCTGGCTCCAACACACTCTTGATAGCATTACAATACTAAGGATGATTACATATTCAGTCACCAATTCAATAAAATATTTATTAATTGTGTGCTAAGACATCTGCATGACTGTTTAATATCAATGTTAGTATATGAAGTTCTTTTACAGTAAAGGGTCATTTACTTCATTACCTGACAGGTCACCTGAATGTGGCTCTCAGGTCAATATCTTAAGCACTCTTTATGCCTCCACAATCCAGTCATGCCCAAATGCATGAAGTGTAGACCTAGCCCTGGTTCCTGCTGCAGAACAGTTAGATGGACTGCAATCCTCTGCCTAAAAGTTCTGTGGACTGGGATATCTTCCAACTTTTATTGCTAGCCCATCATTCAATTCTAAACTTTATAATTCTACACCCCCCCCATCTTTAGCAAAGAATTCTGGATTCAGCACACACTTAATGAATGTTTGTTGAATTCAATTGAATAGGTAACCCCTCCTACTATTGAGAAGATATTCTTTGTGTTTAAATTACAAGCTTCTTGATGCTATTTAAGCCCATTTCTGCTTACTCTGTCTTCTATATAAGAAAAAAAGCAGTTTACCCTCCTTCAGAAAAGAAATTTGCATACTTGAAGGCTGTTATTAAATAGCCATACGGAATTCTTTCCATAGTCTAAACAATACCAATTCCTTTATTTTTTCACAATTTCTTTGATTATCCTAGACCTCTTTAGGAACTCTGTTTTCCACATGCTTCATAAATTTGGACCCATAAAACTATTCCCTCCCTCCCTCCCTCCCTCCCTCTCTCTCTCTCTCTCTCTCTCTCTCTCTCTCCCCCTCCCCCCATTAAATGACTTGCCTAGGGTCACACAACTAATCAAGGGTCTGAGACCAGATGTGAACTCAGGTCCTCCTGATTCCAGGGCGGTGCTCTATCTACTATGCCACCTAGCTACCCCATATTTCTCTAGCCTCAATAAGCATGATTGATCAGAATGTTTTTCAGATAATTGATTTGAAGTTAGAAGGGACCTTAATATTCTCCTAGTCCAACCTCCTTTAAAGTATAGATGAAGAAACTAAAGTGAACAGAGGTTGAGTGAATTATTTAAGGGCCCAAAGCTAATAAGAACCAGCACAGAGGGCTCTCATAGAAGGTTCAGGATCACAGACTCAGCCCTGAAAGGGGGTCCACCTCAGACAGTCATGCCACTTGGCTTAGAATAGATCACGGGAAGAATGACTCTTTGAGAGAGAGAGAGAGAGAGAGACAGCTATTTGTGAGGCCAGGGATTCCTAAGACACAATCCAGAAGAGAAGAATAATTCTAACCTAAAGAAGATAGCAACGAGTATTAAAAAATTATTGTCTAAAAGAAGAAAAGAGGCATTTAAATGTCTACTATGTGCCAGGCACTGTGCTAAGTGTTATATAAATATTTCCTTTGGTATTCAAAACAACCCTGGGAGGTAGGTGTTATTCTCATCTTTATCTTCAGAAAACTGAGTCATGAAGAGGTTAAGAGACTCTCTGAACATTAGTAAAGATCTGAGGCTGGATTTGAACTCAGATCTTCCTGACTCCTGACCCAGTGCTACAGGATGGCTTTATCACCTAACTGTCAGGGAAAACTAGTAAATGACAGACCAAAAATTTGAACCCATGTCTTCTGATTGGAATAATATTATTACACTAGCTTACATAATTACTAATGTGCATGTAGTAATTGTTTGTCTAAATATAGAGTCTCCCTGCTTACCCAAGGAATTGAAATGTACCTGAGATGGATGCCTATACTTGGCCACAGAAATCATTAGTGTATTCTGATCTAAGATCTATTGGAGGCTATTATTATGCCTGAAAAGGTAGTCTCCTCTCTTCATTAGAAAGAAGGAGGTGAAGAGAAATGCTCAGAAGTGAGAAATGAGCAAACAGGCTAGCGTTAATGACTGTAGCAGACTGTTTCCTGAGAATGAAAATGGTACCACTCTTACCTCACCGACCCTTTCATCTCTCTGATTCTAATAGCTCATCTCCTTAATCCTTATCTCATGAGAGTTTTTTTTTCATTTTTTTATATCTGCCACGTGTTCTCAAAAGAAATTGGCTTCTCCAAGATATCATTATATTTGTGTCTTTCTGGGAGGATTTAAATGCAGATGAGGAAGACTATGGTCATCCAAGTATAGAGAAAGATTAAGGGACAGCAACAGAGAAAGAAACACAGAGAGAAATATGCCTTAGTTCTGATTACCCAGGTTACCAGGTAGGGCATTGAGATGAACCAAAGATATATTACTGGTTCGTAATTACTTTTTTCTGAAAAGCAGAGAAAAGACCAAGTGAGTCTAGGACAGGATGAGCCAGCAGCCTTCTGATGGGACAAAGCTTGATGAATGGGCAGGAGTTGGTTCAGTCTGAGTGAAGGGCCTCAAGAAATTTTTTCTTCCAACCTCTTTTCCAAAAGAGGTTTAAAGAAATTTGCACACACACACACACACACACACACACACACACACACACACATACACCTCAAATACCAGGTTATTGACTATAGGGAAAAATCATACCTAAGGAGAAGGGAGGAATTGTGAAAGTAATGACTGCACTCATAAAGGGCAGAGGCCATTAGTATTTTACAGCTTGTAAAGCATTTTCCCTACAACAACCTTTGTTGTTGCATTTGACAGATATCAAACTTGTATTTCAGATTGTTTTGTTTTCCTTTCCCCCACAAAAAATAAAACTTCACTGCTTGTGGTATAAAGAGCAAAATCATTAACTTGGTATTCAAGACCCTGATCCCACCTAACTTTCCTGTCTTAGCACCCATTATTTACTAACCATCAAAAACATGGGGTGGCTAGGTGGCACAATAGATAAGGTGCTAGGCCTGGAGTCAGGAAGACTCCTTTTTCTTAGTCCAAATCTGGTCTCAGACATGTACTAGTTATGTGGCCCGGCTGCCTCAATTTTCTCATCTGTAAAATGTGTTGTAAAAGGAAATGCAAACCACTCCAGTATCTTTTCCAAGAAAACACAGGAGAGGAGGAGGCAGAACCAAGATGGCAGAGAGAAGCCTGGAAGTTGCCTGAGCTCTCCCCAGTTTCCCTCAGGAACAACATTAAATTGGGCCTCTAAATGGATTCTGGAGAAACCAAAGCCACAAAAAAAATGGAGTGAAACTACTTTCTAGCTTAAGATAACTTAGAAGGACTTCAAGAAGTCTGCCTCACTTAGGTAAAAGGGGAACATAGCCCAGCACAAACAGTGTCTGCGCAAACCAGCAGGAGTCTCTCAGCCAGATATCAGTAATGTAGGTCCCTCTGTCCTGGCTCAGCAGTCTAGTAGTACATCAGACCAGTTGTGAGGCCTCCAACCCTGGTTCAAAATGCAAATTTCCAGCCCAAGAATCCCAACATGACAGGCACAAGTAGGCCAGACCACCCCAGTACAGTGGGCAAGTCATCAGCACTTGGGGTCCCTGAATTTAAAACCAGTGATGATGTCCCTGGTTCCCAGCACAAGAATCTTGGGCCAATAATGCCTGTACCCCAGGGGCAGAGCTTAACTTTTAAGAAATGAGTAAAAGACTAAAAAGAGCCCTGACCATAGAAAGTTAGTATGGTGACAGGGAAGATCAAAACACAAACTCAGAAGAGGATAACAGTGTCAAAAATTCCTTAATGTGAAGCCTCAAAGGAGAATATGAATTGATCTCAAGACCAAAAAGACCTCTTGGAGGAGAGCTCAAAAAATCAGTTAAGAGAGATAGAAGAAAAATGGGAAAAGAAATGAGGGTTATGCAGAATTATGACAAAAGAGTCAACAGTTTGGAAAAGGAAGCACAAAAATTGATTGAATAAAATAGAATTGATTAAATAGGGGAGAAGGGGGGGGATATCCAAGGAAGAAAACAATTGCTTTAAAAGTAGAATTGGCCAAATGGAAAAGGAGGTACAAAAGCTAACTAAAGAAAATAATCTCTTAAAAATTATATTTGGGCAAGTAGAAGCTAATGATTCTGTGAGACATCAAGAATCAGCCAAACAAAATTTTTAAAAATGAAAAAAATAGAAGAAAATGTAAAATACCTCATCGAAAAAAACAAGTGACCTGGAAAATAGATCCAGAAGAGATAATTTGAGAATTATTAGATTACTTGAAAACCACAATCAAAAAAGATACTGAGCAGCATTTTTCAAGAAATTATCAGAAAGAGCTGTCCTGATATCATAGAACCAGAAAACAAAATAGTTCTTGAAAAAAATCCATGAATCACCTCCTGAAAGAGATCCCAAAATAAAAACTCCAAGGAATATTGTAGCCAAATGCCAGAATTATCAGATCAAGTAGAAAATACAGCAAGCAGCCAGAAACAATTCACATGTGAAGGAGCCACAGTCAGTATTACACAGGACTTAGGAACTTCTACAGTAAAGGATTAGAGGGAAGGGAGAACCAAGAATTAATTACCCAGAAAAATTGAGCATAATCTTTCAGGATAAAAGATGGACATTCCATGAAATAGGGTATTTTCAAACTTTTCTGATGAAAAGACCAGAACTGAACAAAAAAAATTTTGTCTTCAAATGCAAGTCTCAAGACAAGCATAAAAAGGTAAACAGGAAAGAAAAAAAAGTTATTCTATAAGATTAAACTGTTTCCATCCCTAAATGGCAAGATGACACATAACTCTTGAGAACTCTATCTCTATCAAGGTATTTAGAAGTATATATAGAAAGAAGTATGGGGATAAGTTGACTGACGTGATGATATATAAAAATTAATGAGTGCAAAAAAAGGACTGTATTGGAAGAAGAGGAAAGAGAGATGCAGAATAGGCCAAATTAAATCACATGAAGAGATACAAAAAATCTATTATAATAGAGGGAACGAAAGGAGGGGATAAGCATTGTTTAAATCTTTCATCTGATTTCGCTAAAAGAGGGAATAGCATATACATTCAGTTGGTGATATAAATGTATCTTACATTATATGGAAGTAGGAGGAGAAAGGGAAAAGAAAAGTTGGGCTGATAGAAGGGAGGGCAGATTAACAGAGGTGGTGGTCAGAAGCAAAACACTGGTAAGGAGGGTAAAAGAGAGAAAAGCATAGATGGTGGAAAATAGGATGGAGGGAAATACACAGAAATCATAACTGTGAATGTGACTGGGATGAACTCTTCCATAAAACAGAAGCAGATAGCAGAGTGGATCAAAAACCAGAATCTTATAATATGTTGTTTACAAGAAACACATTTGAATCATAGTGATACACATAATTTAAAGATAAAAGGCTGGAGCAGAATATATTATGCTTCAGCTGAAGTTAAAAAAAAAGCAAAAACAAGAAAGTAGGGGTAGCGATCCTGTTCTCAGATAAAGCAAAAGCAAAAATAGGTCTAATTAAAAGAAACAAGAAAATGACATCTTGCTAAGAAAAGTACCATAAACAACTAAGTAATGTCAATATTAAACATATATGCACCAACTGTTGTAGCATCCAAATTCATAGAAGAGAAATTAAGAGAGTTACAGGAAGAAATAGACAGCAAACTATACTGTGGAGTACTTCAATCTCTTCCTCTCAGAACTAGATAAATGTAATCACAAAATAAAAAAGGAAGAAGTTAAGGAGGTTAATGGAATTTTAGAAAAGTTAGATATCATAGACCCCTGGGGAAAATTGAATGGGGATAGAAAATAATATACCATTTCATTTTCTCAATGGTACATGGCACCTACACAAAAATTGAATATGTATTATGGCATTAAAACCTCACAATCAAATGCAAAAAAAAAGGCAGAAATATTAAATGCATCCTTTTCAGATCATGATGCAACAAAATGTGTATAATAAAGGTCCATGGAAAGATAGACTGAAAGTTAATTGGAAACTAAATAATCTATTCCTAAAGAATGAGTGAGTCAAACAACAAATCATAGAAACTATCAATAATTCATCAAAGACAACAACAATGAAACAACATACCAAAACTTATGGGATGCAGTCAAAGAATTTCTTGGAGGAAATTTTATGTCTCTCAGTGCTTACAGGAATAAAATAAAGAAATGGAGAGATCAATGAATTAAGCATGTAACTAAAAAATCTAGAAAAAAATCAAATTTAAAATATCCAATGAAATATCAAATTAGAAACTCTGAAAATCAAAGGAGAAATTAATAAAATTGAAGAAAACTTTTTAACTGATAAATAAAACTAAGAACTGGATTTATGAAAAAAATCATTAAAATAGATAAACTTTTTTTTGAAGGGGGAGGTGAGGCAATTGGGGTTAATTGACTTGCCCAAGGTCACACAGCTAATATTTGATTTGAACTCAGATGCTCCTGATTTCAGGGCCAGTGCTCTATTCACTGTGCCACCGAGCTGCCTCAAAATAAACCTTTCATTAATTTGATTTAAAAAAAAAGAAAAAAGAAGACCAAATTACCAGTATCAAAAATGAAAAGGATAAATTCACCACCAATAAAGAGAAAATTAAAGCAACAAAAAGGAGTTATTTTGCCCAACTATATGCCAGTAAATCTGACAATCTAACTGAAATGGATGAATATTTAAAAAATAGAAATTGCCTAGAATAACAGAAGAGGAAATAAGATATTTAAATAATATCATTTTAGAAAAAGAAATTGAACAAGCCATCAATGAACTCATTTATAGTAACAGCAACATTGAGAGATAATCAACTAAGATAGACTTAGCTCTTCTCATCCATACAATGATCCAAGACAATTCTAAAAGACTCATGAAGGAAAATGCTTTCCACATCCAGAGAAAAAACTATGGAGTCTAAATGAAGATCAAAACATACTATTTTCACCTTTTGCTTTTGTTTTATTTTTCCTTTCTCATTTTTTTTTCCTTTTGTTCTGATTCCTCTTTCACACCATGAGTATTTGTGTATTGGAATTAATTGTTCTTTAAATCTTTGGCAGAATTCACTTGTAAATCCATCTGGCTCTAGAGATTTTTCCTTAGGTTCATGGAGAAGGGGTAGAGAAGGGAGGGAGGAAGAAAAATTTGGAACTCAAAATCTCACAAAAAAAAACGAATGTTAAAAATTATCTTTACATGTAATTAGGAAAAAAATACAATTGAATGAAAAAAAAAAACACCAGAAAGGGGTCATGAAGAATCAGACACAACTGAAAAATAACTAAACAACAATAAAACAAAAACGCTCTACTCAAAAAGGTCCATACTACCTGAACATACATTGTGATTTCCTCTCCTTTGTCTGACAGATCCTTTTTTCCTTTTCTCTATCAGTTTTACTCATCCTTCAAAGCTCTGTTCTCACCCTCAAGAACTCTTCTGAGATCACTCAAATTCATAGTGATTTCAATTTCCTCTAAACTCATAGTGTCTAGTGCTTTTCTAGTATAGTAATTAATCCATACCCATTTTGTGACCTGGAAATCAATTCAATGCCATAAGCATTCATTTAGCACCAGATACATGCAAAATTCTATTCTGGGATGAGAACTGGGGGAATACAGATCACAATGAATCTCAGAATGTTACAGCTGAAAAGTAATTTAGTCTATTTCCATATGCCTTCAATAAATATTTGATTGTGTAGCACTATGGTGCCTTAGGTTTTTCGGGACATCAGAAGTCTATTCTTGCCTGTGTGCACATGCTGCAAAGTAACTTATGGCCTAGAAACTCTGGCATGTCCTAAATTAGCTTCATTTCATCAGAAGTTGGGTAAGTGAACCTAATAAATATAAGATAGGCTGTCCCAATCTCTTTTTGTGAATTTGTTTTCACAATGTACTCCCAAATGTCACAACTCACTATTTTAAATTAGCCATTATAAGGCACTCACTTCATTGATGTTCAGAAAATTCTAATTTCTAAGAGAAGAATAAAATGTCAAATGATATAAAGAGATGTATAAAGCTTAGGGTAAAAATAAGCTATTCAGTGCCACAATGTGACTAGAGCTCCATGTCCCTAAAGGGAAAAAGCAACCCACCTACTTTCAATATGCAGTGCTTACTAATATTTTCTGCACATCTTTAAGGAACATCAAATCTTTTGGACTGACAGTGGAAACAGGTAGGAATTACTTTTTCATAGTCATAAATCATATTTATTGATTCAGCAGAAAAGAAGTCAGGTGAAGCATCAAAATTCCCTGATAACAATGTCCAAATGTATTTCAAGCCATGGGGGACAAGTAGCAAATGATTCTGTGCAAAGCCAAAGGATTGTATTCAGTTCATTAGGGAATTTAGAGCATTGCATTAGTGAGGATTGTACATTGTATTTTAATGCATTTTCAGTAAATTCAGAAGAAAATTGTTAGACAGCATAGAAGAATTGGATATTAAGCAGCAAAATCAAGACTTAGTGATGCCCTGAAAATTATAGAGTGATTAGTTTAGCTTCAATTTTAGAAGTCAGTCAGAAACATGAAAGGACAAAGCTTACTTTGATTAAGGGGAACTAGCCTGGTTGCAGAAAAATACAGTCATGTTTCACTAACAGGTAATAAGAGATGTCATTTGAAGATATTAAAGCTGAGATCGACAAAAAGAAGATAGCCAACATTATAATTAGATTTTCACAAAAAATATGAGAGTTTCACACCTGGAGCTAAAGGTTGAAAGGGCAAAGACAGGGAAATGTTAGGGAGGAGACACAGCATGCATGTAATGCTTGCCTAGAAGATAAAAATAAGTAGGAGTCATTGGATTATTCGAGGCCTCTTAAGCTAGTGTCTTGAATATGAATGGATTTCACCTTTAAGTGGCGTTTTATTTTTCAGTTTCAATAAGGAAATTACAATTTGGGTAGAAACATCTTGGAAGCAAAGTAGTGCAGTGGCAAGAATACTAGCCCTGGAATCAAGAGACACCTAAGTTTGAATTCTGTCTCGTTATTTTTTTATTAACTGTGGGTCCATGGGCAAGTCACAACCTTTCAGAGCTTTAGTTTGTTCATCTATGAAAATAGAAATGATAATAACCTTAGTACCTACCTCAGAGTGGTGCTTACAGGCTCCACAGAATGATAGATAGATAGATAGATAGATAGATAGATACTTTATGAACCTTAAAGTCCTATGTCAATGAAAACTACTATCATTTGTTATTTCCCAAGTTGGCAGGGGTTAGTAAATTAAGAACCTCAATGAATGCAATGAGGAAGACCAAATACAGTCAAAAACAAAGCTTGTTGACTCAGTATTTCAGTCTTCTTAGAGACAGTGATATCGTTGGAAAGGGCACTGAACTTAAATTCTGGAGAAAGGATATAAGGCTAAAAGTGCCTATGTAAGCATTCTCAGATGTGACCAACATGATGATTTATTTTGCTTAACTCTACATAGGTTGTTAGAAGGGAAAGCTTTCTAACTCAAGTAGGAACATGATGGAAAGGAGTTAATAGATAGCAACAGAGATTTTAAAAATATAATCAATACACATCTTAAAATGCACAGAAAAAAGGGCAGAAGAGGTCAAAAATAGAATAATTTTGTTACTTTCTTATTAAACTCAATATAAGTTGACAGAGTAGAAGGAAACAGCTGTCCCTTTATCTACTCCAATAATATTCTAGGAAGAACTCTGAACCAAGTAGTGGTTGAGGGAGAAACTACAGTGGGTAATCTCACCAGTTGAACATAACAAATAAGACATAAAGAAATGTGATGAGAGCCCATATGATGAGGGAATAAAAATGAACCAGGATCCAGGGACGCGCTGCCCAGAGATCTTCACCAGGTCAGAAGGGCAGTGGTTATGCAATTTAGTTCCCAACTGATGCCTTAACTCTAGTTCCTAAATTTTGTCTCATGTTGCCAATAGAGTGATACTTCCCAAATTGAACTGTGGCCTGGATTGGCCAATACATCCTGCTTTGCTCATTGGTTACCCCAGGATAGAATTGTCAGGGAAGTAAATATGAGCCTAAGACCAAACAGAGTTCCATCTCTTCCAAGTACTGGTTATCACCACCTAACACACATTGGGCTGTTCCTTTCAGCTTGATATTTTTTCAGCTGCAGGTCAAAAGTCAAGCTGTTAGAATCCCACTGAGAAAAATCTATTCTTGCCTTTCTAAGAGTGAGAGAACTATTTTCTCTCTGTTAGTAATGCCAGAGGGACTTTTATTCTTTCATGACTCCAGTAGGAACAGTTTTTGACTCCTATAGAAATGGGAACAGGAGCTTGACTTATTTCATTACTCAGATGGTGAGAGTCAAAACATTTCCCTTCAAATTCATTAACACTGATGGGGTGCCCTGAAGATAGGAAGAATAACAAATGACTCATTTACTTTTTCTTAAGAGAAGAGGAGTAAATCTGGACCAGTGACTTCACTGATATAAGAAACTACCAATTGGAAAAAACCCCATTATAGACAAAAGTCAGTAATTTCCCTGAAATTTATGTTAATAGGAACTTATTTTACTGAGAGGTTAAAATAACTTGCCCAGGGTCACAAAGCAGGACTTGGAACCACGTGTCCCTGGTTGCAAGTTCAGCTCTTAATTCATTTTGCCATACTACCTCTAATATTGTTTTTTACAGTACTAAAAATATTCCAAAAAAGACATTTCTTTCAAATTGTATGAAAACATTTATACTGTTGCATACACATTCGTAGCAAAGTACACTTCCCAATCAGAAGATCTAATAGAGAGAAGCCAAAAATCAAGCACTGTTATCATTTTTACTAGTACTTTCACCCAAAAGGCAGCTTGGCTTAGTGAATACTGGACTCACCTTGGAATCATAAAGACTTGAATATAAGTCCTCCCTCTAACAAATGTATTTTTTTCATAAATGTAAGCATTACTAAAAGTTTTATATTATCAAGGTCACATGTACCTAATCTCAAATAATATTGTAAATATTCTAAAATATTCTGTCTTCAGGGAAGCTAGGTGGAGTAGTAGATAGAGTACTGGTCCTAGAGTTAGGAGGACCTGAGTCCAAATCTATCCTCAGACACTTGACGCTTAATAGCTGTGTGACCCTGGATAAGTCACTTAACCCCAATTGCCTTGCAATAAAAAATCTCCGCCAAATTTCTGCTTTTATTTAAGTTTCTAGAATATTTTCTATATTCATAATAGAGGTAAATTGTTAAGCACAGAAACCATGTGTGTTATAACCAAAACCACAGCCTCAGTAATGTATGTTGTATGTATGTGTATGCTTTGTAATTATTAGAAGGGAGGGTCAACCTCCCTTCAGTTGATATAGTAGTAGAGTTAGTCACACATGATGAAATTTTAATATATAAACAAAAAGTATCAATGTCCTGATCCCTTTATGTGATGTGAACCCCTTCCTTACTGAGTCAAGAAAGAGGCAAGACTGAGAAAACACATTAGCCATTTCTTTAGAGGCTTTAAATAGCTAAGCCTTCTAATGACCTCAAGACAGTCAAATCCTAGAGCAATTGTGGAGACATGGTACTACATGATGGGAGACCTCTCTTATTCCCTTCTACAATGTCTAGCAACAGAGGGGGAAATATCTATCCAACAGTTGAAGAGTTGAAGACATTGCAAGCTGGGAGCTGCCTGATCCAATAATGTGGAAAAAAAATTTCTTTCTCTAGTCTCTCCCCCTTCCACTAAACACATGCATACCCCCCACATACTCACACACATACATGCATGTGACATGTATATACATATATGTGTGTATATACATATATATGTGTGTGTATATATATATATATATATATATATATACACACATACATACATACATTCCAGGCACATAGATACAAAGATACAGGCACCTAAGAAAAGAAGCAAATTCAAGGAACAGGACCTCCAGCAATCAAAAATCAAGCTGAGTAAAACTGTTTCTGGGAGCATAGATGAGCAACTAGCCAACTCCCAGAAAAGTTGTATGAGTAAGGAGAAAAAGGACTTCCAAACTCTTTGTCAGTTGCCTTTGTTACATGTGTCCTTCATGTGTGCCTGACTTCCATTATATTCCAAGCTTGAGTCCATTTTCCCTATAGATGATGTATATATTTTTGAGACAGTGTATCCCAGGTTTAGGAGGGAATATTTTGTTACTACTGTTCTTGCTACGTCATTTCAGTAAAAGCCTTTGCAAATAGTTAAATGAGTCTGTTGGCTTATTGTTAATGGAAAATGCATTGGTGGGGGCTCATGAACTACAATTAGTAGGAAGAGTTGCCTACAGGGTTGTCTCTGGAGCATAAGATAATAACTCCCCTTTAAGGCTAGTTTAGAGGGTTCTCTTAAGGCAATACTTTGCCCTTTCTTGGCATTTTTTCATCTAAAAAAGGTAAATCTCCTTAAAAATATTAAGTTCCTTCCCCTAGCACAATTATACACAGAACAGACCATTCTTGACTCTGTATCCCATTTCCTAATCTATAATTTTCCTCAGATTGAAGAACTTTTAGTAATAATAATCTAGTTCTTGACACTTACCATCAGCCAAAAACTTTCCATTAAGGGTGGCCTGGTCTCTGAGGACTACATTTTTCAAAGCATAAATTGGGACACATGGTCTAACAAAGGATATTCCCTTTGAAAAGCCTTTTTAGAAATGAACTTTCTTTTTCTTTCTTTTCTTTTTTTATAACAAGGCTGTCCCAGAAAATCCTGTACATGTGATCACTGTAGCTCTAGTCCAAGCATTTTGCCAACCAGAACATTCAGACTTTCTAACTAAACAAAAGGTACAAACATGTTCACTCTGAAATCCTAGGCAGAGGCTCTTTTTTTTAGGTCACTTACTTATTAAGCTATTGTCCTAGAGGATGAAATTGTCACCCAAGGATGAGGCAAAAAGAAGGCCTCAGAAGCCTGCTATATTTAGCCTTTGGATGAATGATTCTCAGGGTTTAGATGAAATTTTTTTTAATACAATTAGTTTTAGTGACAATGATGCATAGTAAATTCTTCAGAAGGCCATGACACACTTGTAGTCTGTGACCTTATACTTACTGATTTACAGTTTCAAAAATTCAAACTATTTCCCTCTGACCCTTTCTCTTTTAATCTTATTTTTTTTCATTCCAATAATATTTTACAGACAGAAGCATGTCTTCTACTGGACACTAAAATAATCCTGTGCTACAATTTTCTTCTCCATCCTTTTTTCTCTCTTCTTACCATCTTCTGCTTACTGTAGTGAATGATATAATAATCATCTTAGGAGCAGGTTTGTTCTAGAACCAACTCATATATGTTCTGAGAGCTGATTGTTAAATTTTAGTGAATGCATTTGTACATTAGGAATTGCAAATAGTACAAAGCAGGGCTTGATTTATTGTTTTGTTAATTGTCTAGACAAGAAAATGATGAAGAGTTAATAATACAGATTAAATTTAAAAGTGTGTTCTATATATAAATATTTTTAGAGAGCCAGTCGTTAAATATTTACTAGCACACCACTCCTTAAGATCCCATTTACCATTTCTTAATGCAAAGATTACTCTATATTTATTTGTAGGAGGAGTAAAGAAGAGATTTTGACTGCTTTTTAGATGTAATGAACTTGAAAAAGGAAACTCCAAGGATTTAATTGGAAGAGATGTAAGAAATCATCTAATCCAACCTCTTATTTTCTGGTAAGAAAAATGAAAACAAGAGGACAGACAGGTGAAGTAATTTTTCTAGGATTATATAAATAACTAGTGTCAGAGCCAGGATTTGAACACAATTCCTCTGAATTCCATTGTCCTTTTCACTATCTTAAGGAATCATGCCTGAGATTCTATACCTTGGGGTACTATTGAAACATAGTTCCTTGAAGACATTAATTATGTTTTTTATTTTGTCCATCCCTCTCCCATGCCTAGCACCATTCCTTAAACTAAGGAAGTCTTTGTAACTTGTCTCCTTCTGTTTAAGAAATCATAATTTTTCTAGTCATCCAGGTTCATAGCCTCATAATCATCCTCAAGGCTTCATTCTCTCTCACCTCACATAGCTAAGCAGTTGCCAAGTTTTATTGTTTCTATCTCCACATCTGTCCCATTCCTTCTAACATAAAATAAAAATTCCTCTCTCTGACGTTTAAACATTCTGACTTCCCACATATTTAATGTTCTATCACCTTCCTGTACAGTAGGTGACTCAGTGGATAAAGCAGTGGATATGGAGTAAAGAAGATTTGAATTCAAGTCCAGTCTCAGCTATTCAGTAGCTGTGTGACCCTAGGTAAGTCACTTTACCTCTGTCTACCTCAGCTTTCTCCATATTAGTACTCATCGGGCTGTTGTGAGCATTAAATGAGATAATATTGTAAGCCCTTAGCATAGTACCTGGCACATAATAGGTACTTAATATTTTTTCTTTCCCTATTCTAACATATTCTTTGTTTCTTACAGCACAGTAATATTCTAGTACATTTATTTGTTACAATTTGTTTAGCTATTCCACAACTGATGGTCATCTATTCTATTTCTAATTCTTTGCTACCAAAGAAAGTGCTGCTATGAAAATTTGGACATATATGAGGTCCATCTTTTATCAGTCATCTCCTTAGGCTATATGCCAGGTAATCTTCCAGTCTAAAAGTTAGACAATTTGTTTGCATAACTCCAAGCTGCTTTCCAGAATAGCTGAACTAATTCACAGTTCCACCAACTATGCATTGGTGTGTTTGTCTTTGTACAACCCCTCCAAAATCTACCATTCACACTTTTTGTCATCTTTGTCAATTTTCTGGGAGTGGGGTAAAACCTCGCAATTGTCTTGATTTGCATTTCTCTTATTATTAGTATTTTAGAATATTTTTCATATGGTTGTTAATAGTTTGCAATTTTGAGAACTATTTATTCATATCCTTTGATGATTTACTTCTTGGGAAATGACTTTTGGTCCTATATAGTTCTGTTGCTTGTCTATATGTTTTGGGTACCAAAAGAAGAAATATAAGAAGATATCTCCTCCACTCCTTTGCAGAGGTATAGGAGAAGGATGGAGAATTTACAGGTGTAGAACACTGCATATATTATGGTTTTTTGATACAATGATTAATTTTCTCTACTCCCTCTTTTTCTTTTTGTAATAGCAAAGACCCTGACATATACAGGAGGGCCTTCTGTACAGGTACTTAGATCTGTTTTTCTAAAAGGAAAACAGCGTTTGAGAGGGTCAACAATCAACTTTAATCAAGTACATATATCATTCACTTAGTTCAGGGGGAGAAATCAGCACCCTGAACTTCAGCGGAAATACAAACAGAGGAAATAAAGACCAACAGACAGGGCTTCCAAATGCCTGACCATAAGCAGTACCTACATCACAGATCAACAGGCAGATCCAACTGTCTGACTATATAAAGTTAGTGGAGAGAGAATAACCAATATCTGGGTTTTCAAAGCTGGTGGGGGGGAACGGTGCAGTTCCTTACTCACTACCCACAGTCTCATCTAGCCAAACAAATACTTCTAACGAGTAAATCTCAAAGTAAAACCCACCTCAGAGTATTTATACATTTTTCAGAGCTGGAGGGTAGGACCATCGGACTTGGTGCCTCAATAAAAGTTGACAAAAGGTATTGAGGCCTATTAAGGGGCAGGGAAGATCTTTAACTCTTCCCCTCACCCACCATTAACCTTACATACCATTATACTTTTAAAAAAATCTGTAATAAGGAATAGATCTCTGGGAAAGGAAAAATTTAGGCAGTATAAAAATGAAAAGTATCAAAAAGGATTTATTTTTTAAAAAGAGTCAGTATATCAATAGTACTGACTTTTTTCTTTTGCAAAAATATAACAGTAGACATATAACCTTTAACATTTGAAAAGTTCATTGTATACATTATCACACTGGAACCTCACAATAATCACATGAGGTGGATGATATTATCTTTACTCAACAGAAAAGGAGAACTGAGACTCAAAGGTAAAAATTACTTTTCCGCTTAGTTTTTTTTTCTTTTTAACAAAAGAAATTTATTAGCTACATTGAGAAAAAGAGGTTCTTCAGGGAATGTGAACATTAGTCCCAGGTTTTTTCTCTCTACCAGTCCAGTGTTTCTCTTGCTTTTTTTGAGACCTTTGCATTCCTCGAAGTATGTGGAATGGACTGGTGTTATCAATGACATTTTTTGCTGCACATCACAATTCCTAAAAGTGTCAACTGAATTGATTGCCTAAGACAGGATTCAAGTCAAGGTCTTCTTGACTCTAAGACTAATGTTAACATTATGCCATCAGTTCATGAAATATAATTTGGATAAAATTTACTGAGGTGTCTCCCACCTGCTTGTACTCTGATCAATTTGACTGGTAACATAAGAGAAACATATGAATTCTGTGCTTATGTAATTAATGCAGTTGATTTTAATTCTTCTCATTAGAGTTCAAACTAGCCACACAATCCTCAAGGATTGGCTGTTTTTTTCCATGGTCTTTCTTTTTAGCTTATCTTATTTTTCTTAATTTTTCAAGTAATAAGAATGTTAAAATTTATCTGTCCCTTCCCCTGCTCCCCCCAAATTGAGCAAAAAAAATTAATCCCTTAATACATACCTACATAATCTAGTAAAAAAAATTCTCATATTAGCCATGTATTGTGACTTCTGAATAAATGAGAAGCACCTTGATAGGGGTTTGTGAGCTACAACAATGTCATAGGAGTGTATCCTGCCCTGTATCTCCTTTTCTCATACCAGATTATCTCTAGCTTCTTGAGAGAATTTAGGTTGTAGTCACATGACCATGATAATACCTAGTTTCCTATCTCTGAGAACCCCTACAACAGACTTGCTGATAGGAAGTATAGATTGGGGTGAATGAAGTAGGACCATTGCAGAGCAGGGGAGTATGTCATGTCATTTCTATTCCCCAGATCATACCTAACAATGTCCTTCCTAAAGAGTAATACCCAGAACTGAACATAATACTCCAGGTGTTTTCTGACCAAGAATCACACCAGGTTTCTTGGCTGTCCTGTCACACTCTTGATTCATATTGCACAATTGAAATCCACTGAAACTTCTGTCTAGCAAGTGTCCACTCTTACTTGGTAAGTTGTTGTATTTTTCTACATTTAACCCTATTTAATTCCATATAATTTGCTTCAGTCTAACATTCTACTCTATTAATATATGGTTTAGATCCCCTGTCATCCAGTGTGTTAGCTATCCTTCCTAGCTTTATGTCACCTGTAACCTTGACAACCATGCTATTGATATCTTTATTCAAGACATGATAAAAAATCTTAAACATTACAAGGCCAAGCATAGACCCTTGGGTCACTCCACTGGACACCTCATTTTAAGATAGCATGCAACCATTAATAACTACTCTTTAGGTCAAGACCAGTTCCAAATATAAGTAATTAGTCTATCATCTAGCCTGCATATTTCAACAAGAAATTTCCACAAGAATAACTTGAAGGACTTTTATCAAATACTCTATTAAATCCAAGCCAATACTATCCACAGGCTTCTCCTGATCTACCAGTTTAGTAACCCTGTCAAAAAGGGAAATGAGGTTAGTCTAGCATAACCTTTTTCTTGATGAAGCCATGTTTGTTGAATAAATTGAACAAAAGTGCCTTGATATGGTTGGTAAGTTTGGAAAGAAAGAAGACTACTAGATGTTCAGCCTCTGTACCCCACCATGTAATGAGTGAGTGAATTTCTTTTCACAAAAGAGCCTAATGAAAAAGAACTGTAATATCTGCAAGAGAAACAGATTTTACCCAGTGACCTGCCATAAAATGCAATCAAAGCTTTCCTTTAATGGACTGAAAACCCAAACCAATTAGAAAGCTGTCTGACCCAAAGCTCCGTTTAGCTCACACGGTGGCAGAGGCTTTTGTCCTTAATATACTTCACCTCTTGCCATGAATCAGGTGCCCACTGCTTTTGAAAAGGTTAAAATTATGTCCACACAGCAAAAAATATGCCTTTAAAGGAATAGGCATTGAAGTATCTTGAATGTTCTTTTTAGTGACAAAAGACACAAGACAGCCAGGAAACACAACTTTTTTATTGTAGGCAAAAATGACCAAAACAATAGGGTAAGAACTGCTTTTCATGAACAGAACCAGAAAAACATTGTACACTGTGATCAGCTATGAATGACTCAGCTCTTCTCCGAACACAATAATCCTAGACAAGTATGAAGGACTCATGAAGAAAAATGCTATCCACATCCAGATAAAGAAATAATGAACTCTGAATGCAGATCAAAGCATATTTTTTTCATTTACTTCATTCTTTTTCATATTTTTTTATTTTTGATCTGTTTCATCTTTCACAACTGTGACTAATATGGAAATATTTTTACACGATAGCACATGTATAAACTATCTCAAATTCCCTACCATTTTCTGAAGAGGGGAGGGAAGATAGGGAGAGAGAAAAATTTAGAACCCAAAATCTCGTAAAAATGAATGTTAAAAATTTTCTTCACATGTAACTAGGGGAAAAAGTAAAATACTATTAAACTTGAAAAAAGAATTGCTTTTCAAAAAAGTAATTTAAATTGAATTTGTCATAAGAGGGAATTTGATGACCAGATGTGGCCTTTGAGAAGAATTAAGAAAATGCATCTACTCTGTCCCTTCTTTTTCATTAATTTTATTTTTAATTTATGGAACAAAACAAGCATTCTATAACATAGTTAAATTAAAAAGATGGTTGCATATGAAACTGCACATTTATTATATACAACTTGCTATTCCTTTAAAAATATAATAAAGTTATCATGCAGATTTCTTTTTTTTCCTCTTTTTCTTCTGTCCCTTCTTTATAGAAATGAGAGATCATGGATGTAGAATATTGCTTATGCTATCCAACATTATTAATATATTGCTTAGTTTGGGTGAACTGCTCTTTTATTTTTTACTCTTTTAATCTTTGTTACAAGGAATGATTCCAAGGGTGGATGGTGAGAGAGGGTTAAATTCAGAAATGAATATATATTCACAAATGAAGATATCCTACCTTCACTCATCTCCTAGCTCTGTTCCTGACTCTCTGAACTTCTCCACTATGCCCCAGCAGCCTTCTCACCCTGAAAGATGCCTCATTCCATGGAGCCTCCTCACTGCAAGATCCCTCTGTTCCTGTCTCCTTCAACTAATATGTTTCTCCTATTACTCCCATTCCAAGAAAGTGTCAAAGTCAGCCATGCTGTCTCCTTTACTCCTCTATCCACTCCTTATTCTCTGGATTTCTCCACTATACCCCAGCAATCTGCTCACCCTAGAAGATGCCTCTGTCTCTCATGACCTTCTTGCCCTGGAAGATCTCTCCATCTCTATGCCCCTCTCCTCCATTTGATGAGTTGCTTCTAGCACTTCCATTTTGAGAAATTGCTCACTCCTTCACTCCTGTCCAGGCTCTGCCCCTAACTCTCCACACTTCTCTCCTTTCCTACTCTTCCCACTCCTGTCTTTAATGTTATCTTTCCTCATTAGACTCTAACCTTTTTTATGGTAGGGACTATCTTTCTTATGCTTATTTATATTCCTAGTGCTCATCACAGTGGCTAGTATATCATGTGCTACATATATAAGATGATATGAAAACAAAAGATGCCAATAAAATAAAATTTTACTTAAAAGAGAAAATTTTGAGTTATGTTATGCTAAGATGGGAAAGGTCATGAAACATCTCTACACCCACTCATAGAGAAAGGGATTTTCTCCCTTCCCATATGAGGTTTCATAAGATAAAAATATTTGCCTTCATCAGTAGTAAATTTGGCTAACATGGTATGTATATCTGTGTGTGCACATGAACTATTTAAGTCTGTGTCAAGATGAAGACTTAAGAAATGAAATGGAGACAGAAAGAAATGGACAAACCAAGTCAAAAAAATTGCTTTCCCAACTGCCCTTATAGATACATGAGAGTAAACATAAGGAATCTTGTGAGACTAGAAAAACTACTATGCATGTCAAAAAATATTCAAAACACAGAGATCCCTGTTTATGAAAAGGTTTAGTATGTAAAGCTTAGGAATTACCAGTGACATTTTAATTGCCAAATCAAATCATCTTTTTTGAGTTTTCATTTTTCCTAGCCTTTCTACGACATTTGACACTATAGACCCTTTCCTCCTAGATGCTCTCTCTGAGGGTTCGAGTTACTATTCTCTCCTGGTTCTCTTCAGAGCTGTGTAACCTCTCCTTCTCAGTCTCCTTTGCTAGTTCATCATTCAACTCACATATTCTCTACAGGTCCCCTATTCTTCCCTATGTATATTTCTCTCTCTCTGATCTCATCAGTGCCCATAGGTATGGTTGGCTTAATTATCATCTCTAGGCTAATGACATATGTATGTATGTATCTATATATAATATAAAACATTTTATATGTATGCAGATATATACAAATACACACACACGCATATCTCCAGTATCTTCTTTATTAAACTAAATGTCCCAGAGACATCTCAAACTCAGTACATCTGACTAACTCCATAGTCACTCCTCTTCCAAATTTCACTATTTCTGTCAAAGGTAAAAACAGCCATTAACCACTCTTAAAGTCTCGCAGTTTCATAAATTTGACATTATCCTAAATTCCTGACTCTTACTCGCCCTACATATCCAACAAGTTGCCAAACCATGTGATTTCTACTATCACACACCTCTCAGATTCTACCCCTTTTCTCTACTCATACTATCATCACTTTAATTTAGTCCCCATTAATCACAACCCAAATTATTGCAATGCTTTCCTAAATGATCTCCCTGTGAAAAATATCTACCCACTCCAGACCTTTATATACACTGTTGCCAAAGTAATTTTCCTAAATAGAGTTCTGTGTCACTATCTTACTCAATGAACTCTAATGGTTCCCTATTGCTACTAGAATTGAATATAAATTCTTCTATCGGCTTTTAAGGACCTTCACAAAATGAACTCAACCAATCTTTTCAGTCTCATTGCCTTTTATTTCCCTTTCCTCCCTCAACAATCCAGATAAACCATCATTCTTTCTCTTCTTCATTCATGATACTCCATCTCTTATTGCTGTGCCTTTGCACTGACTATTCTCCGTGCCTAGAATACATCCCCTTTTACTTTTACTTTGTAGACTACCACTCTTCTTTCATGATTCAGCTCAAGTACCACCTTTTACCCTTCTCAAGCCCTTTAACAGCAAATGTCATCCCTCTCAAACTAAATACACACATGCATGTGTATTTGTATTCCCAGGACCTAGCACAGTGACTGACTTATGGTCAGTACTTAATTTATACTTGTTAACTGGTTGATTAAAGAGGGCATCTAGTGAGTCAACTTAGAACCTTTAAGAATGACCTTTCAGTGGTCTCTGACAAAAGTGTTAGCTTTAGAAACGTTCAAGCTTGAAACCAGAAGAACATGTCACAGCACCAAGAGCCATAACAATGCTACAAAAGAAAAAAAGAGAAAAATAGGTTTTTAAGACCTTGAACACTGAAAGTGAAGCTATAAGATGCTTCATTTGCCACCTAGAGATAGTGTCTTTCCTGATTTTGCTCCTTTCTCTTGGAATGACTTTTTCTGCCATCAATATGAAACTGAGGGTCCTTCAAGACAATCTTGGGATGTGGGGGGGGGGGGGGGAGTGGAGCCAAGATGACATAGTGGACTTGCTAAATCTCTCCCCCACAAGTACATGTAAAAATGACTCTAAACAAATTCTGAAGCTGCAGAATTCACAAAATGATGGAGTGAAGCAAATGTCCAACCCAAGACATCCTAGAAGGTCGATGGGAAGTGTCTATTACATCACACTGGGAGCAGGGCTCAGTGAAGTATGGTCTGTACCAACACAGACAGGACATGAGCAGGCCTTGGGGGACTGAATCTCTGGCACCTATGGTGGTTTCCAGACTTCCCAACCCCAAAACGCCAAGATCAAGTTGGAAGGTCAGCGAAAAAAGCCTGTCAGACCTGGTGAGAGTAGAGTGGTTCAGCCCCAGCTCCAGAGTGGCAGAGGCCCTGGAGGAACCTTCAGCAGCCCAACAACAGCAGGGGAAATGGCAGTGACTGGTTTTGGAACTCTAGGCCCACAGAATGTGGGGGGACTGAGTGACTTAAAATATGCCCCCCACCTGCACTGGAAGCAGAAAACTACCTTGACAAAGAACTCAAAAGTCAAGTAAAGGGCTGGCGAAATGAGAAAAATGGGAAAAAGAATCAGACTATTGAATCTTAGTTTGGGAACAAGGAAGAGAAAAATATACAAACAGAAGAAGACAACAAAGTCAAAGCTCCTATATCTAAGACCTCCAAGAAAAATATGAATTGGTTTCAGGCTATGGAAGAGCTCAAAAAGGATTTTGAAAGTCAAGTGAGAGTAGAGGAAAAATTGGAAAGAGAAATGGAAGTGATGCAAGAAAATCATGTAAAGCAATTCAACTGCCTGCTAAAGGGGCTGCAAAAAATGCTGAAGAAAATAACACCTTAAAAATGAACTAACCTAAATAGCAAAAGAGATCCAAAAAGCGAATGAGGATAAGAATGCCTTATAAAGCAGAATTGGCCAGATGGAAAAAGAGGTCCAAAAGCTCACTGAAGAAAATAATTCCTTAGAGATTAGAATGGAGCAGATGGAAACTAATGAATTTATGAAAAAATCAAGAAATTATAAAACAAAAACAAAGGAATGAAAAACAGCAGACAATGTGAAAAATCTTATAGGAAAAACAACTGAACTGGAAAATAGATCTAGGAGAGACAATTTAAAGATTATTGGACTACCTGAAAGTCATGATAAAAAAAAGAGCCTAGACATTATCTTTCAAGAAATTATCAAGAAAAATTGCCCTGATATTCTAGAACCAGGGGATAAAATAGATATTGAAAGAATCTGCCAATCACTTCCTGAAAGAGATCACAAAAGGAAAGCTCCTAGGAATATTGTAGCCAAATTTCAGAGCTCCCAGGTCAAAGAGAAAATATTGCAAGCAGTCAGAAGGAACAATTTTAGTATTGTGGAAATACAATCAGGACAACACAAAATCTAGCAGCTTCTATTTTAGAGATCAGAGGGTTTGGAATATTATATCCCAGAGGTCAAAGAAGATAGGATTAAAACTAGGAATTACCTACCTAGAAAACTGAGTATAATACTTCAGGAGAAAAATGATCATTCAATGAAATAGAGGACTTTCAAGCATTTTTTGATGCAAAAACCAGAGCTGAATAGAAAATTTGACTTTCAAATACAAGAATCAAGAGAAACATGAAAAGGTAAGGAGGTAAGAGAAACCATAAGGGACTTACTAAAGTTGAACTGTAGAGGGCACAGGATGAGTTGCATATGAAGGAATGATATCTAAAAAAATAAAATTAAGAGATGAGAGAGGAATATATTGGGAGAGGGAGAAAGGGAGAAATGGAATGGGGTAAATTATCTCTCACATAAAAGAGGCAAGAAAAAACTTTTTCAATGGAGGGGAAGAGGGAAAGTTACTAGGGAAAGAGTGCCCTTTATTCAAATTGGATTTCATGTATTTAAATTGGATTTCATGTAAGGAGGGAATAACACGCATACTCAATTTGGCATGAAAATCCATCTGACACTACAGGAAAGTAGAGAGAAAGGGGATAAGCAGGGGGTCAGGGAATGATAGAAGGGAGGGCAAATTGGAGGAGGGGTGATTAGAAGTAAACACTTTTGAGGACGGACAGGATCAAAAAAGAGAATAGAATAAATGGCAGACAGGATATGATGGAGGGAAACATAGTTAGTCTTTCACAAGATGACTGTTATGGAAGTGTTTTGCATGACTTCACATGTATAACCTATATTAACTTGCTTGCCTTCTCAGTGGGGATGAGTGGGAAGGGAGACAGGGAGAGAAGATGGACCTCAAAGCTTTAAAAACAAATGTTAAAATTTGTTTTTACATGCAACTGGGAAATAAGAAATACAGGCAATGGGGTATAGAAATCTATCTTGCCCTACAAGAAAATAGAGGGTATGGGGATAAGGGAAAGAAGGGGTATGACAGAAGATAGGACAGATTGGAAGAAGCAGTAATTAGAATGCATACTGTATTGGTGTGGGTGGAGGGGAGAAATGGGGAGAAAATTTGGAACTCAAAAACTTGTGGATTAGTTGAAAACTAAAATTTAATTAATTAATTATAAAGAAAGACCATCTCAGAAACCACTTTCTCCATAAAGATTTTTCTCATTATACTAGTTTTCATTCCCTGGGTCTTTCCTTTATTAATTAATTCATTCATTTCATTCATTCAACAATTGTGTATACCCTACTATGCCACAAAGCCTCCACTATGGTCATATTTACAAGTCTTACCAAGATATGAAGGTGACCCAGGGTTCTCAAAGTCAATACCAGAAAAAGTTCTAGCTGTGGCAGATCCTAATAAGCTGGAAGAGAGCAGCTTTGTATGTAGGTCTGTTATCTGAGAACCATCTTGGCTAAGCTTCAAGAGTTTTTTCACCAGAGTGTGGATCATTAGGTGATTATTTTTTCCCATCATAGCAATTCATGAAACCGTCTGCTACTGTAAGTCATGTAGGGGATGATAATCCACCACAATGGTGAAATTACATTAATATTTTGAAATATTAAAGTATATACAAAGTACTATGATAGCCATTAAGTAAATATAAAGGTAATTATGATGTAGTAGAACCCTCATGAGGTTTGCAATGTAGGAGGTAGGATAGCACATATGCTAATATACAATATTATTATATTATACAACTATATATTTATTAGTTCCATTCCATTCACATATATACCACAGTTTATTTTTGTTGTTATTGTTGTTCAGTCATTTCAGTCATGTCTGACTCTTCGTGACCCCTTTTGGGGTTTTCCTAGGAAAGATATTGGCATGGTTTGCCATTTCCTTTTCCAGCTTATTTTACAGACAAGAAAACTGAGGCAAATAGGGTTATATGACTTGCTTAGGGTCACTGGCAAGTATCTTGGGCAGATTTGAATTCAGGAAGATGACTCTTCCTAACTTTAAGCCTGGCACTTTTTCTAATTTGTCTCCCAATTTAGTCATTCTTTAATTAATGGACATCCCCTTAGTTTCCAGGTTTTTGTCACCATAAGAAAAAAACTTGCTTTAAATATTTTTGTACATGAAGGACCTTTTATTCTTTTTTTGATCTCCTTTGGGTATAGGTCCAGCAGTGATATAAATGGAATGTGCTCTTTAGAATCTTTTTGTTTATAATTGCAAATGCTGTACCCTTTCACAAATCCCATAACAGTGCATCAATGCCCCTGTTTTTCCACAAATTCTCCAATTTTTATCATTTTTCTTTTTTATCATCTTTGTTGCTCTGATCAGTATAAGATAGAATCTCAGAATTTATATAATTTGCATTTCTTTCACTAGGCAAGATTTGGAACTTTTGCTTTTTCATACGGCTATAGTTAGCCTGCATTTCTCCCCTTGAGAACTTTCTGTTCATATTCATAGATAATTTATCAATGACAGAAATAGTTCTTTTTCTTATAAATTTGAATTACTTCCTATTATATTTTGGAAATAAAACTTTTATCTGAAAAATTAGCTACAAAGATTTTATTCCCATTTGTTTCCCTTTTAATCTTAACTTTATTAGATTAATTTGTGCAAAAGCTCCCAATTAGCACAATTGTGATCACAATTATCCATTTTATCTTCTGTGAGCCTTTCTATTCCTTGTTTGGTCATAAACTTTCCTCCTATCTTTAGATCTGATAGCTTTTTTCCATGTTTTTCTAATTTGTTTATAATGAAATATTTTATATCTGGGTCATCCCATTTGGAGTCTGTATTTGTATAAAGTATGAGGTGCTGATCCAAATCTAATTTCTTCCATACTGTTAATCAATTTTCCCAGAAATTTTTGTCAAACGCTAGCCTTTATCCAAGTACCCAGGATCTTTCTATTTATGAAATCATAGGGCACTAGATATATTTGTGTCTGTATACTGTATAGACCTGCTCTGTTCCAGACTTAATTTCTTTATTTTTTAACCAGTACCAAAACAGTTGAATAATTACTGTTCTGTAGTATAATTTGAGACCTGGTAGTATTAATTCCCCCTTCATTTCCATTTCCTTCCATGATTTCTCCTGAGATTCTTGACCTTTTTCTTTCTTTATGTGGCTTGTTTGATTTCTTCCTCTGAGACTGGGTTGTTTAAATTTTCTATTTCTTATTCTATAGATTTGATAAATGAGTGATTTCCAAAAAAATAAGGTGAGATGGCATGTTAACTGATACTTAGTGAAGTAATCAGAACCAGAAAAATAATCTATATTCTATTGTATTACAAAAGTGAACAATTTTAAAGACTTTTATAGACTAATGAATAAAACAAGCAGAACCAAAAGAACAATGTATGTGTAATAGTTATTTGAAATGGTAAGATCTTTCTTATTAATTAGTAGGTCCATATGATCTGCTTGGATCTCCTGGAAGTCTGGGTCACATGTGGTGGGAGGAGCTTGTTGGAGAGGCAGAACAGAAAGGGTGGCGCAGAATGAGGAGGAAGTGAGTGAATAGGGTCAGGTCAGGTCAGAGGGGAAGGAGCACAGGCAACTGATACAAGGTCAACTGACATTGTGATAGTTGATGGTGAGAAGGACCTGGCTGGGGGAGGGGAGGTTTGAGAATAATTTTGCCCCTTACAGTGATCATGTTTATTAACTTCTTTGCCACCATGTATTTTGCTTTCTGGTTCTGGGATTTGGCATTCTAGTGTTTAAATAAATGTTTTTCCTCTGCCTTCTATAGGGAGAGTCTTTTATATTCTGAGATTGAGAACTATGCTGGCATATTCATAGTCACCACCGGTACTGTGAATATTGCCTTGGCAATACAGTATATAATGACAATACTGTGCAACTTTGAAAGCTGTAAGATCAGTGATCAATACAATGGCCATTCATGATTCCCAAGGACCAATGATGAAACTACTATCCATAACACAGAGGTGATGGATTCAGGGTACAGAATTAGATAGATAGATAGATAGATAGATAGATGATATAGATAGGTAAAGATACAGTTATCTCATTCAAAAACAAATACCCTCAATAGCTGTATACAAATAATACATGTGTGTACTTATGTTGTACACATATGTTTGTGTATATAAACCAGATATTTTATTTTTAATAATTTTATTTTCCCCAATTAAATGTAAAGACAATTTTAACATTCTTTTTTTCTATTTTGAGCTCCAAATTTTTTCTCTCCCACCCTTACTTATTCCCTCCCTGAAATGATAGACTATTTGATATAGATTATATATGTTCACGGTTCTTTTATTTCATTCATATAGGTAGTGCCTGATAATGAAACTACCCCCTACCAATGTATATAGGCATCTTCTCTGCAGTTTATAGTCAAGCAGTTGCCTGGAGCACTGAGAGGAAAATTGGTTTGTCTAGGGTCGCAAAGCAAGTATGTTTCAAAGGCAGAACTTGAACTCAGGTCATCCTAATTCCAAGTATCTATCCAATGCTCTCTATTGCTATGTACACAGAGGCATATATATATATTTTACATTGCTTATTTTTATATGTGTAGAATGCATATCTAAATGTGATCTTAAAGAATAGTTCATATATATGCATGTACATACATCCATATATATTAAATTTGATCTGGTAACTCTGGTATTATGCTTGGAGATCCTGGCAGGATGTTGATGGAAAATTGCAGCATTATGAAATATAATACTACAGATGTACTGAAAAGTACAATTCTTTGTATAAATTTTACCAACTATTGTGTCCACTCCCTGGTATTCTTGGCTTGTAGAAGAACAATTCAATTTAGACCATACCCTGCCTCAGAGAACTTTAGCCTTTTTCAGCTAGTCATGATTCAAGAATGTTACCTTCCCTAAAAAGACAAGCAATAACCATTTATAGACAATAAAATGTTCAATCTTAACATTTTCTCTGGTTTGGCAGTTTCCTTTCACACCAACCATATGCTCAAAAATCACCTACCTTTCCATACTGTTAACACACTGGCACTACCAGGATGTCTTGAATAAATGCATTAATTAATCTAAATCAAATGCAATATGCATCCATGTTATCTCTCTTTCAATGGGAAAAGGACCAATCATCAATGAGCATTTAAATTAAATTCTGTCAAGAAAATATGCTTCTTGGATAGTGTAGACATTTGCATTTTATACTCTTCAATTACCATCTGCTAATGGCAATTTAATTGTTCAATAAATAACACCAAAGAGAGTAAACATTAATGAAGAATGGAGAAATTTTTCATACAATGAATCATTCTTTTTTTCATTTTCAGATGACTACCGCCATATTCAGCGATAAAAGAAAAATCATCCATCCAAGACAGAGAATAATCAGGAAAGTTTGTAACCGTGTCTCTGGAATATTAGATGACCAAAGGAGATAGCTAATTCTTTTTAATTTTTAAAGTAGTTATGGTAGAGTGAGAAGAGTAGGCGAAATTGATCCGTACTTTAGTTTGTGATCTAATGCTGGTGAAACTGGGACAGTCAAAGGGAGACTTTGGGTACTAGTTCTGACTTGACCACTATGTAACCTTGGTCAAATCCATAACCTCACTGGGTCTCAGTTTGTCATCTGTAAAATGAGAGTTGGACTAAGTAATAATAACTAACTGTTACATAATGCTCTCCAGTCTGCAAAGTTTGCTACCTACATGATCTCACTGGAGTCTCCTAACAACATTATGATAATGTAACCACAGTGACGATAATATTAATAATAAACTTTAAAGTTTCCAAAACTCCTTGCATATATTATCTCATTTGGTCATTACAATAACTCTGTGAAATAGGGGCTGTTATTATTCCTACTTTACACATAGGAAACCAGACTTATAGATGAGGGAACTGAGGCAGAGCACTGAGATGACATCCCCATGGTCATAATGCTAATAAATGACAGAACTAAAATGTAAAACCAGGGATTCCTGATCCCCAAACCAGCACTCTATCCCCTCCACCATCTCTGCCATTCCCAGAGAATACATACCAGAATATGTATCTAGAGAGAGACTAGATTGAGTTCATCTGCAATCCTATTGCCCATTCACAGCTGTGAAATAGAACAACAATCACTACCCTCACATCCAGGTTAAAAGCTAGAAGACAGAGTGAACCAGGAAAGATGACAACAGTGATCTATGAAAGTTTGTAAGGCATAGTAGAGAGATCTTCAAATTTAGAGTATAGAAGATCAGGGGTCAAGTCTGACCCTTGGCTTTGTGACCCTGCATGACTCAATTCCTCTCTCAGTGTCCCAAAGAACTCTAAAATTGTAAGCGCTGGAGCAGTACTCTCTTCACATCAATGAAATCATAGGAAGAAACCTGGAGAAAAAAGAGACAGAGAGACAGTGAGATAGACACCGAAACAGAGACAGAGAGACAGCGAGAGATAGAGACAAAAAGAGAAAAATTCTGAGAGAATTTTTTTTCTGCTATATGCCTCTACCTGACAAAGCAAAAGCAGATTTGTAGAATCATCCAAGTGAATGTTTCAGGTCAAAAGCAGTGCTCTTTGGAGCCTGAATTATCTGGGTCATGTGTCTACATTGCTCAAAATAAATTGGATAAATAGCTAATCTTCACGTCATGCTACATGGTCACAGCCCAAGTCTGTACTGTTGTCCTTGAAAAATGGTTTCTAGTGCTTGCGAGAGTCATTTGACTAGAGAAGCATGTCCATGCTTTGTCTCAGCCAAGTTGTCATATAGGGAAATTCCAATCCATTAGAATTTACCTCCTCAACCATGCCCAGGAGAAACCCTTTTTCCACTTTGGAATTCATATACTGTGTAGCAGTCTGACTTGTACATAGTGCTTTTGTCTGTGAGTTGCTGTTTTTGCTGAAAGAAGGGACAGCTCTTATTTATTGTTTGTAATGAATCCTACCAAAGTCACAGGGGTATTGGGAGAATTACTGTCAGGTCTTGTAGAGTGCCTTGAGCTCTTCCTAGGGAAGGTACTATATATGATAATAAGAGTAATAGCAATAACATGCTTGCACCCCCTGACACTGTGCTCATCTTTGTCTTAAAGAGCAAGACGGTTCATCTCTGGGCCTTGTGGGAATCCCTGAACTCACTCTGCTCTAGGAACGCTGAGACAGTTGAAAATGATGCTCATTACATGCCCTGTCTGTGATTTGTGAACTCTGCGTGAATGTGCCAAGGTGAGTTGTTTTCAACGTCTTTTAAAAACATTTTTGTGGAAGAGAGAAAAGAATGGTGTCATTTGAATGTGTATGACACACTTAATGTGAGTTGAAATATGGCACTTTATTTAGTAAAATGTTCAGGAAAGGGTAGGTAAGAAAATTCTCACCCAAACTATCACAAGTTTATCAAGAGTTGCAAATACAAAGTTGTAAGAACCTATCAGCACACACATAAGAAAAGACAGAGGCAAAGGAGTGCTATAGATAAATATAAAAATGTTTGTAAATATGAATAATCATAACAAGAACTGAAACTCCCCCTTACTGCCTCATGGCAATAGATCATGAGATCATTGATCTAGAACTGACAAAGACCTCAGAAACCACCTTCTCTCTCTTTTTTTTTTTTTTTACAAATGAGGAAAAGTAAGGGTTGTACAGATTAAGTGACTGGTCCAAAGTCATACAGACAGAAAAAAAATTAAAAGGAATATTTGAATCTTGGTCCTCTGAATTCAGAAGTTAAGCTTATTCCACTATACCATCTGACAGCATTTCCTCCTGTATGTAAGGTGGATTTTAGTGTGTGTAAGGTGGATTTTTGTTATTCTTTCTTAGAGTTTAGTTTCCCAGGATCCATGACCATAACAATCTCTAGTTCCCAAGATCATGACTTGTAAACTTCTCCAGCACACTTGTGCAGCATTATATAATGATAAATAATATAAACATTTGTGCTTAAAATTGTAAATATTCAGTGCAAGTGTGCAGTGAGATATAACTGTGAGATAATGTAAATTTGTGAGGCTAAGCTGGCAATATGCCTTCTTTGTCTGTTGCCCTATAAATCAGGTGGGCACTGGTCAGTGAATGGGGAATATGACAGCCCCCATCAAGGCTTGGGAGGATTTAGAATTTCGGATTTGGTTAATGTGTAGAGAAATCCATGTACCTACCTTGATTGGTCACCATCAAAGCTTGGGAGGAGTCTGCAACCTCCTCAACTGGGCCCCATTGAGGTTTTGGGGACCTGTAGGAGTTGTAGCTCCCACTATTCTTGCACACCCCTACAAGAAGTGTTGTAGGGAAGCTGTAGGAGTTAGTGCTCTCATTATCAGCAAACTCCCTTTGAGAAGAATAGACTAGAATAAGGCAGCTATTAGATCCTTTATTATGACTCTCTTCCTATCTTCCTGTTTGCCCGGATCAAGAATGAACCTGTTCTAATGTCCCCACCTGTCTTACACTGCCATAGCCAATGTGTTAGAGGCTGGAGTCCAAAAAACTCCAGTGCCTTGAAACACCTCCCTATCCTTCTGCCACTAAATCAGTCCTAAACCTTTATTTTCAGTCAACAATATTTAGATTTGGAGTTAGAAGACTAGGGTTTAAATCCCTGCCCCAGGACATGACCTGAGTGACTTTGACTATAAAGCAGAATGTCTATGGTCTTCTTTCCATATGTGTGAAATGAGAAAGATGGACCAGATGATCTCTAAAGGGTAATCCTCTCATTCAGGATTCAGTACCCACAGATCATGAAAAAAGGTCTCTATAGAGGTAAATGAGGCAGGAAAAACCAATCACCTTTGTTGCCCTAGAGTTCTCGTGGCCAGTAGCACCACTGTCCTCTTTTAGGCTGGGAGAGACTCCTTTCTCTAGAGATGTGGAAACCATAGCACAACCAGAGTCTAAAGTTTGATTAACGGTGACTTTCCAAGATAACAGTCCTTCAGAAAAAAAAATCTATAAAAGAAGGTTCATAGTCACATTATGTGTGATGTCAAAGACAACTGGAAACAGAACATGCTCCAAATAATCATGGCCACACAAATTATGGAGAGGGTTTTGGTGGTAGTGGTAGCAGTAGCAAAAGCAGCAGCATTTATGTATAATGTTTTAAGGTTTGCAAAGCACTTTACAGTATTATCTCATTTTACCCTCACAACAACCCTGGGAAAATAAATGCTGTAATTTTTTTCATTTTGTAGATGAGGCACATAAAAGGCTTCATGATTTGCGCAGGTCATACAGCTAATAAATGTCTGAGGCCGGATTTGGAATCAGGTTTTCCCGATGAGGTGGTTGGAGTGTTCTGTCTGCCTAAGTATAATGTAAGATATAATGTGCATATATATATACATATATATATGTATATATATATACATATATATATATGCGATGTGTGTAATGTAAATATAAGAATATTTACAATGAGCAGTACAAAGAATTCAGAGAAACATGGGAGATTTGTGGAAGTGATGCTGAGTGAAAAAGCCACATCTTTAAGAATAACATACACAATGACTATAACAGTGTAAATAACAGAGAGGCAACGAAGGTCCATGTGACTGCCATACTGTCAAAGATAAAAGACAAATTTCTTCTTTCTGTTTACAACTCATTATTTGTTTTTCAGGGCATGTATCTTCGAGGAGGAGGTGAGAAAAGGATGGTATATATCACTCGTGGGGAAGTCTCAAAATAAAATGTATCAATAATTTTTTGATTAAGTCAATGGTTTAGGGCATCCAAATGGTAGGTTGTCTCAGATAATACAAGTATGTATTTCTGATGACTTTCCACTAAACTATGATAACATCTGTCATTAAGTTGGACAGGAGCCATGTCTAGCTAAGACAATGGCATCTGAATCATTTCTGGGCAATTTTCAGGACTCAGCCACAACTGAATTAATGACAAAAGCCACAGAGACATAGGTAAAGCAATTTGTGGAAGCCAGACTATATAGACCTCCAGAACTATTTGGTCCCTCTGTTCATTTCAACAGTATATGATAAGCTCCCTATCCTTCAAGATCAGGTTCTGACATTCACTTCCACAATCTATTAAATTGCAAACAAGCAAATTGGTTGCATCCAAATCACACTCAAAACTTTAGTAAATTTCCCCAGAGAAGCTTCCCTAATCCTGCCCCTGCAGAACTCCTTATCAATTCCACAAACACTTCCTCTCTCTGATGTCTCAATATCCCTCCTCTCCCCCTCCTGAGTTCTCCCTTTCTTCACTCTGGGCTGGGTCCAGCAAGGCAGCCTAGCCCTATTCTCCTTCTAGCAAGCTGCCTCTTGGCACTCTGCCATTTCTAAAATCTGATTTTCGAATTGCTTTCCTGGATTTTACAACTCTTCATCAGTTTGCTCCTCCCTCTCTTTCCAAATGCATTTCCCCCATCTTCATTAATCTGTCACCCTCCAACCCCACCCCCTCACTCTATTCCTTGGCTTGTCAAGCAGTTACAGTTTGAATGAAGAGGCTGAAAACCTCATTTATCACTTTAGAAAAGTCTTGCAGAAGCATATTGCAAAATCCTCCCTAACAAGAGAGAGAAGCACCTAAAAAATGGATTTCTGAAAGAGGGAGTAGCCCTCCAATAGAGCAAAACCACAAATTGCTTTTGCATTGCTTTCTGGAAGTCTCACGCTAGCACCTGCTTGTAAAGCTCTCAGTGCAGCAACCTTTTTCATATTCCTGAATTGTGCATTTGTTTTTAATGCTCTGTTGATACTTTTAGCTTTGACATCACAGTCATGTCCTGCCACTATCACTCATTTCAAATGAATCCCCCCAACAAAGAAAAACAGTTCAATAAAATCAACCAATATCATAACACCCATCTAATAACCCATGAAATACTGAATTTTTTAAAATGAAAACCCTATTCAAACTGAGGCAACAAACCCCATGGAAATGACTACAAATATTAAATGATTGACCCCCATATCTATTCAATTCTTCCTCAGCCCAAAGATGCCCCTGAAGAGATGATCATTTAGGTAGCTTTTCTGAGGCCTGTGCTTGTCATCAGACTTTGTGATTTTTACTCTCCACATTGGAGCCTTCTTCTACAAACCTAACAGATGGTTGAATTCCTAACAGGCTCAGGTGACATTTAAATGGGTTGAGACAGATACTGCCTCACAGGGCAAACACCTCTTTCTCCCCCTAGGCAATTCTGTGGTGCAACCATGGGAGGGAGAGGTGTGAGGCGATGGGAGGGGGTAACAGACTAAAGAAAACTACATATAAATGCCAAAATTTTCCAGATGCCAGAAACAACAGACTGTGGGTGCCTTGGTCCTGTCAAGCTCACATGCCTTTAGTGACAATGGGCAAAAGAGAAGGAAAACTTGAGCCTTCGCAATGCTGGACCAAGTGAGGTTTTTATCTACCTTGCTGCCTGTTTGGTTCAAGTTGCAATAATAGTACAACCAATGTTATATAAGCTTCGTAGAATTCCTTCCTTCCTTTGGCAGAAAAACCAGGTTCCCACTCAGTGGAAATCTCTCTAGTAACGATTGATATGACTCATGCTGACCCAGTTTAGAGGTCTCAGATTAGTAAAATGCCCTGGATAGATGAAGGCTGTTGGAAGCTGGGCCATTTTTTTAGAGGCACTCCTCCCAGAACAACAAAGTGGCCTGCTTTAGTAACGGCACAAAAAGATTATATTTAAGAGGCTAAGTATTTTTTTTGCTACCATTGTGGACAAGATGGTTACATGAATGCTACCTGTTCTCAAGAGAAGGACTTGACATGACATTGGTTCAATAGAAGGTTCAGTTTACAAAACTGGTATTGGGAAAAGGAGAGAAGGCCAGAAGTAGAGTCAGCCTTAACCCTCTAAAAGCTTTACCTTATCCCATTAACATTTTCTGGGCTCTTCTCTTCCTGGGACCCATAGTATCTCATTAAGGAGTTACAGTAAGCATTGGAGATATGGTATCTTGCTAAGTTGGACCATGATCTTATGTTACAATCCATTTTTTAAAAAGGATTTATGAAATGCTTAATATGTGCTGGGCACTTTGCTATATGCTATGAAGAATGAGGCAATTCCTATTAAGGAGCTTAAATTTTAATAGAAGAGACTTGAAATACATGTGTATACACACACACACACACACACACACACACACACACACACACACACAAAAGAGTTGAATGCAGGGTAATTAGGGAAGAAGACCTCAATATTTGAATGGGTCAGGAAAAGCTTTATGTAGAAGGTGATGCTTGAACTGCATCTTGAAGGAAGACAGAGATTCCATGAGACAAAAGTAAGAAGGGAATACATTTCGGGCATGGAGGACTGCCAGTGTAAAGGTATGGAGAGGGAAGATGAAGTGTCATGGGTAAAGCACAGATAAACTAGTTTGGCTATGTTATGGAGTTCAGGAAGGAAAATGATGTCCAGTTAGACTGAAAAGATAGGATGGGGCCAGTTTGTAAAGTCTTTTAATGTTAACAAGAGAGTTTTTAATTTATTGTTTCCTTTCCAAGGTGAATATAAGCCACAGGATAGTACTATGATTTATTCTAAAGGACGATATGGATTCCTGAAGAAAAGGTGGGTTCTCAATGGAAAGGTAGACTTGTCAGTTATTTATGAGTTACTCTGAGTCTCTAATGTGTTTCATCATGGGGTGAAATAAAGGCTGTCCTGTACCTGACATGCATTGTTAACTTAAGTGTTTGTATGGGATCTGGTTACCCTTTGTCAAGATGTGATAGATATGATATATTCAATTTATGTTCATATTTCAGAGAGGCAGTTCTGGGTGAGGATAAAATAAAACAAGAGATATCGTTTTTGGTGCCAACTTGAGATCATACCTAGTCCATGTCAGAGCAAAGCCTGGGGTGTAGGGCTACATAGTTAATTAAAGTTTCCCCAACAGAAAACTGACTGTTAACCACATAGAGTCTAAATTCAGAGATTGTAGGAAACATTGTGGCAATAAGAGTGTAAATTCAGGGATTGTGGGAAACATTGTGGCAATAAGAGTGTAAATTCAGGGATTGTGGGAAACATTGTGGCAGTAAGAGCCATAACATATTAGGAAAAAGAAATTTGCTAAAGCAATAGAAAAGGTAAATAAGAGTGAGGGAGCTTGTATTGAGGCTAAATAGCTTCCCTGTTGACCAGGTGACTGTAGGAGAATCTCCCAGCTTCATGAGTGTGACCTGAATAGAATCCTCAATGAGTCAGGAGAATGCAGAACTTTTTATACAAAACTACTTGTCTGAGATGTGACTCAACAATTGGATCTTTCACAACAGGTGTCCTTCATGTTTAATACTGTGGTATAATAGAACATGGAGGCATCTAGGTGGTTCAATGGATAGAGCACTGGGCTAGGAGTCAGGAAGACCTGAGTTCAAATATGACCTCAGATACTTACTAGCTGTGTGACCCTGGGCAAGTCACTTAACCTCTGTTTACCTTAATCCACTGGAGTGGATTAAAGTGGATTAAACCACTCCAGTATCTTTGCCAAGAAAACCTTCCCAGACAACATTGGCATGTTTTTTGTTATTGTTCATCCTTCAAAGAAAACCAACAACATCAGGATATTGGAGAATGTCTTAACTTGTGTGTGGATTGAATTTAAGTGAGGCAGAGTTGCACAAAGTCACCAGCTTCACTGTCTCTTCCAGAGTCATTAAAATCAACGGCAAGGCAAAAGTCAAGACAATTGGCAATGACCTTGGAATCTTTGATGTCTGACCAGACTCTAAGAGCCTCCCAGTGCCTGCTTCAGCTTCCTTGATGGCCACTGGAACAAAATGTTCGTATCTACTCATTCCAGTGTGGGAACTCTTCACATGATTGGGGTAGACCCCCACCCTAACTCACTGACTGTTTTGAGGGTTACCTTCAACCTAGTATATAGCCTGTCTGCTGAGACAGTTTTACTGGGGTTTGATCACTGCACATGCAACAACTTTTTGGAGCAACAGGTGAGAGCTGGGTGACAGGTGGACACCAAAGGTAGATAAGCAACCATAAAAAAGGGCTTAGAAAGCCCTCACACCAGAAGAGTTAGCCTTGCCTATATACCCCATACACCCTATACATTGGCATAGTAAGATCCACAAGGTTACAAAGAATCAAACACAACTGAACAAAATGATAAAGCACATAGACACACAAGGGGATTTTCTGGTAGACAAAAGTAACTGTAGTCTGAGGCCAAGAGATACCTTTTGTTCTATATAGCTTTGAGTAAATGAATTCTTCAGCAAAATTTCCTACCTGCTATAATTGGCAAAGAATATGAACAAACAGTGCTCCAAAGAATTATAACATGTGAATGAATGGAAGAATGAAAGAATGAGACATTTATTAAGCAATTACTATATGTTAAGCTATGTGCTTAGTTTTATGGATACAAATACAAAAGTAGACAATCCCTACCCTCAAGAAACTTAGGTTCTAGATGGGGAGACTATACTCAAAGGGAAGTGGTGGCCAGGGAGTGGAAGAACTTTTGTCTCTATGGTTATAGAGATAATGAACTGATCCATAGAGGAGTAGACTGGTATACCCCATATAGAAAGAATGGCAAAGTTGATTTGGTGATGGATTATGGTTCTAGAAGTTAAGAATGGGAGGGGAGCAAAGGTTGAGGGAGATAAAAGAAGGCAACTCACTAACAAGGTGGCATCTATGAAGAAGTTGATCTAAAAGGAAGGGTTGTTAAATAACTATTGAAATATTGCTCTATATCACTTATAATAAGATAAATTCAATTTAAAATAACCCTGAGTTTTCATTGCACACCCAGAAAGTTAGCAAAGGTGACAAGACAGTAATAATCAATGTCACTTTTTCTGTGGCAGATTTTATCTCATTCTTTCCCCCTTTCATTCCCCGGCCAGAATTCAGGAAACCCAGCACACCAATACATAGTTGGTGGTACTGTGAATTGGATATGTAATTTACTACCATCTTGGAAGCAATTTATAGTTATGTGGGAAAAAAAAACTAAACTATTCATCCATTTTAACCCAGACACCTCTTTGCTGAACTTAAACCCCAAAAAGGTCAAAGATTGAAAGAAAAATCTGATTTATACCAAAATATTCATGGTAGTACTTTTTGTAGTAAGTAAGAACTAGGAACAAAGTGGGTACCCATTGATTGAGGAATAGCTAAACAAATTGTGATCTGTGAACAAATTGAATATTATTGCACCATTAAAAACAATGTATATAAGGAATTTGGAGGAGCCTGGGTAGACTTGAGTGAAAAGAAGCAGAATAATGTAAGCAGATACAGGAACAATGACTACAACAATGTAAATGGAAAGAACAACAAAATGAAGCTGAATGTTTTATAATAATCAATCTTAGCCCTGGAAAAGAGATAGGTAAATATGCCTCTCTCCTTTTACTGGAGATATGAGGGACTATAGGTATGGAATGTTTCATCTGCCATCAAACAGATATATAGGATGATTTCATTTAACTGATTTAATTTTTTTCTTTGTTTCACAAGGAAATGTGCATGAAATTGAGTGAGGAAAAGGTAATCTAGAAATGGTTATAACTTCTTTGATTCTTCTGTATTTATTTTATTTTATTTTATTTTTCATCACCAACCAGGCACTGTCTTCTAAACATAAACAAGCTGTCTGGGAAGAATGTTTGGTGTCAGAGTATACAAATAGAAAGTATGATAAAGAAGTAAAATTATTCAGCTAGGATCCTGAAGACTTCAGTTCTAATCCTTGTTCTATAAAGAAACTGCTATATAACCCTAAGCAAGTTATTTAACTGCTCTGTGCCTTAGTTTCTTCCCCTGTATATTGAAAAGGTTGAATTAGACAGCCTTTAAGGACTCATGTAAGGGGCATGCAAATCAATGTGTTGTTCCAGAATGCCAGGAAACTCCATCACAAGAAACCCTATACGTGGTTCATACTGTAAAGGAGAACATGAGTGGGGCTTAAATTCATAGGACAAAGGAGTGAAAGTTGTAGTCCATGAAATTTGTTACTTTTGCTGCAACCTAGACATTGGTATCTCTGCTACCAGATGGGCTAAAAGATGTGGGACCAAAACTGTCAGCATGAATGATCATGACACCTGCAAGTCCTACCCTCATTTTGATAGATATCTTCTATATCTACCATTCCATGTGTTGTATATGATACATGAGCTGAAAATTTCCTCTTTGCTCTGGGCTATTTAATCAACATATTGAGACCTTTCTTTGGTGCCATTTAATGGGGCCAGAAATACTAATTCACTAAAACTCTGCTTCCTTATTATCTGAAATTCAGCATAAAATAATGCCTGTGAGTTAATACTGTTGAAAAAACAATATGAAGAGACTGTGCCTTTTGTGGTTTTCTGATACCTGGTGTGATGATGGAAGTTATTCCATTTCATTTTCATTAAGAAACTGATTCCTAGTTTTGGTAGGCACCACTGCAGTTGCTTTTAGAGGACACTAAAATATTTAGTTTGGATCTAGTATATATGAAGGTATTAACTTCCTAAAATTACTGTTATTCACCACTCAGGAGTTAGAGTTTTTAATTGTTTTAATCTGTTAAGTTCAACTCCACCATACTCCCCCACCCCACGTTTCTGTTTTGATTTCCTATTCCACTTTCCTGAGCCTCTTACAAATAACTCTTAACCTGTCCTATCCTCTAGTTCCCCTTCTCAGTTTCCTGGTCATTTTCTTATTTGTATTCCTTTCAGTATTTTCTAATGGCTTGTATTACTTGGAAAAACAGTAAATAATACAGTAAACTGTAAATAAGAAGTTTGTAGTATGTGAATCTCAACCCAGAAAAGTGTGACATCTGGAATTTATTCTATTTTCAGTGGCCCACACAAGATCTGGCTGGTATTCTCTTTTAAAAACCAAATGTCTTTAATTTTATTTTGGAATCAAAATCAATTGTGTTCTTTTTGGGAAACCTATTTTATAACTCTACCCATGCTGTTAGATCCTAGATCTGGGAATTATTTGCTAACTCATTTTACAGAATACAGAATTTGTTAAAGCAAATTTCATAAATACTACAAAAATAGAACCTCAATGACAAAAATAATTTCATTTTTATAAATAGGATATATCCTTTAGATTTTTTAAAAATATGAAGTACAGTTGAGATTTTTTTACTATTTAAATATGAAAGGACAAAAATAGTCTAATAGTCTTTTCCTGTCTCTAAGAAATATCCAAAGAAGATATTCTTCTCATTAATTGTTTCTCAAAAAAAATATACTGACAGGGGGTGGAGCCAAGATGGCAGAGTAGAAAGACACACATACTCTAGCTCTTCCCCCACAACCCATAAAATAACTGTCAAAAATGACTCTCAACAAATTGTAGAGCAGCAGAAGCCACAGAACGATGGAGCAAAGGAGATTTCCAGCCCAAGGTAGCCTGGAAGATCTATCACATGGAGCAGAAGGCAGCCTAGTCTTGCTGCACAGAGCCAGGAGGAGCAGGGCCAGATTAGGCCTTGGGGGCAGAATCCTCAGCAGCAACAGAGATTCTCAGATCCCTCAACCCACAGGCACCAAAGGCAGCTTCAAAGGTCAGTACTTTTTTACCTGGGTGAGGAGGGATCAGGGTCCTGCCTAGTCCTGCACTCAGGTGGTGGCCATGGCAGCTGCAGCACCAGTGGTGGCAGCAGCAGCATCCATTTGTGGAGCTCTTAGCATAAAGCCCCTGAGGGCATTGAGCAGCTGATCTGAATCTCATCCCTGAGCACAGTTCTTAGGCATGGAGTGCTGGAGATGGTTGTGGAGAGGGAATTCTACTACTCACAGATTCTGAGCAGAAAAGCTTTGGTAAGGGGGCAGAGCCAAGATGGCAGAGTAGAAAGACTCACATATGCTAGCTCCGAACCCACAGCCCATAATAACCTATAAAAAGAACTCCCAACAAATTATGGAACAGTAGAAGCTGTGCAGCAATGGAGTGAAGGAGATTTCTGTTCCAGAGAGCCTTGAAAAACCGATCCCAAAGGTCTGTCACGCACTGGACGGGAGTGGAGCCCAGCTCTGCCCTGACCGCTCAGCACAAAGAGGAACAGATCGGGGCTGGCTTCAGGGACTGAATCTCCAGCAGCCGTGAGGGTCCCTCCACCCACAGACGCACAGGTCAGTGAGAAAGACTTCTGGAGAGGCTGAGAGGGGAGCGAGGTGTCTTCATGACTCGGGCCCTCTCGGGAGGCAGCAGCAGAGGCGGCAGGCAGCCAGAGGCTCCCAGAGCAGGCAGGAGCTCTGCAGGAGCTCCATTGCAGAAGGTCTCTGCATAAACCCCCTGAAGGAACTGAGCCTGGGAGGTGGCCCTGCCCCCACCTGAGCACCAGAACTTAAGCTCCCATTGAATAGCAGCCAGGCCTGCCACCAAAAACACTGAGGCTGGGGAGCAGCACTTGAATCCCAGACCCCAAGCACTAGCTGGGCAGACCTAG
>CM053770.1:391748157-391793069 GCA_028658325.1 Potorous gilbertii | reverse complement strand
ACAAATGGGGAGAAAATTTTGGAACCCAAAATCTTGTGAAAATGAATGTAAAAAGTTAAATAAATTTATTTAAAAAAAAGAAAGAAAGAAATTATCCAGAAAAACTGCCCTGATATTCTAGAACCAGAGGGCAAAATAAATATTGAAATATATAATATAATGTTTAATAGCTATTTTTCAGAGTCAAGAGACTTCCCCATATTTGGGCACCCTCGGAGGTTGTTCCAGTTCTGAGGTGCACTAGGTTGTACATCTACCCCAAACTCTAGCTCAAGAGCTCCAACTAATATTTCTTTTTTTTTTTGTCATTTTCTTGAATTTCATGAACCATTAAAGCAATGGTTCTTAACCTTAGATTTTATGGGATCCATGAACTTGGATAATGGGGAAAAATGACATCTTTATTATCAATATAATTATAATTCTACAAGATGTATATGTTTTATTTTATGCATTTAAAAACACACTGACAATTCCAAATGACTCATGATGGAAAACACTATCCATATCCAAATATCTATGGTGTCTGAATGCATATTGAAGCATACTATTTTCTCTCTGTCCCTCCCTGCTTCCCTCTCTCTCCTTTATTTTCTTTTCTTTCTTGTGGTTTTTTTTCCCTTTTGTTCTGATTCTTCTTTCATAACATGCAATGTGGAAATATGTTTAATATGACTTTACATGTATAGTCTATATCAGATTGCATGCCATCTTGGGGAAGGGGGTGAGGAGGGAAGGAAAAAAAATTGGAATGTAAAATCTTGTAGAAGTGAATGTTAAAAACAATCTTTACATGAAATTGGAAAAAGTAAAATACTATTAAGTGGGGATGAAAACATTCTGATATGGGATCCATAGGTTTTACTAGGTAATGGGGTCCATGGCACACACGCACACAAAGGTTATTGACCCTTAATCTAAAGCAGCAAGGAACCTTAGAGGTTTTCTAGTCCAAGCTCACCATTATTTTTGTTTTTTAGAACAAAGAAAATAAACATTTATTAAGTGCTTATGGTATAGTGTCCCAGCACTGTGCTAGATGTATTACAAATGTTATCTCCTTTGTTCCTTGCAGCAACCCTAAGAGTGTTATGATCTCCATTTTACAGTTGAGGTACCTGAGGCAGTGGTTAAATGATTCGCCCAGGGTCACACAGCCAGTAAGCGTCTGGGGCTACATTTGAATTCAGAACTTCCTGACTCCAGGGCCAGCACTCAATCTGCTGATGCATGTACCTGCCTCTTTTTTTTTTTGAAACAGGAACCTGAAGCCCAGGGAGATTGTGCATTACTCAGGGTGATGCAGATGGGTAAGGGTCAAGTACTTGATCCTGAATCTTCTGAATTCATCAACAGGGGTTTCTCCACTGTGTCACAGATTTAACTGCAGAGATTTAATTAAATGGTACAGTAAAATAAATAACAAAGACTGCCCCAATTACTCTCCTACAAGTTACCAGACTATCAAAGAGATAGAGAACATATACAACCAGAGCAGTCATACTTTGAAGATGATGCCCCAGCTACACCCCTTTTCTTCTTTCTTGGGTCTCCTTTTATCTGCTTGCTTATCTATAACTCTAAGGTGGCCTCTCCACTTAGCTGTTCTCTGCTGCCATCTGCTGGTCTTCAGCTAATATGGGATCTTTCTCCCCAATTATCAGGGGTCTATCAGCTATTTTTGCTCATGGTCCCAAGGACAATTTTAGCCCTTTTTTGAATATATTCTCTTAATGGATACACACAACGAGCAATTAGAAATGCTCTTAGGCATTTAAGTCTGTCTTTTGGACTCAGCTCCTCTGCTGCTACTCAGACTCCTTCTTATCTCTTATTTGAGTAAAGGTCAGAAAATACCGTGGTATAGAAGATGCCGTGTCAAACCTCCAGTTAAGAGGATTAGTCTTCCTGAGTTCAAATCCTACCTCAAATACCTACTAGCTATGTAACCCTGGGCAAGTTACTTCACCCTGTTTGCCTCAGTTTCCTTATCTGTAAAATGAGCTGGAAAAAAATGGCAAAGAATTTCAGTAACTGACAAGAAAACCCCAAATGGTGTCATGAAGAATCAGGTATGTCTGAAGAGCAACAAACAACAAAATATTCCCCTCGTTGCCAACAACGTTAAGAGCTCCAGTTAGAAAAACATTAAGGATCTGGATAGAGGAGTAAGGAGGCAATCCTTTCAATCCCCAGACTGCCTTGGTCTATGTAAATCACCTGATAAAGTAAGATTGAAAGGGACTGGATGCAGTTGGGGATGCCAATCATTTTTGCCTTACTTCTATCTAACAACCAAATCATTTTGCTTCCTCCATTTAGTTCATTTTTTTTCATATCGAGACCAAAATAGGACCTGGTGTTTTTAAGAAGCAGGATGCCTGCTTGCAAAGAGCAGGGAGGGCCAACAGCAGGAGGAAAGGCCAGCCCTAGAGCACATATTTATCCATTTTATGAAATAGGGAGATCAAAGCCATGAGACAGACAAAGCAGGCTTGCAGAGCTCAACCGAGCAGAAGAAAGTAAAAGTTATCTTTCTAAATCAGAGTGACAGATCTGAGAAAGCATTCAAAGAGCAAGAGGGCAGTGATAAAGGGGTAATTAAGACCTTAACCCAAAAACCTAGGACCTAGATATGTGAAAAAGAACCTGTGATAAAAGAGCAACTTAGTATTAGCAACAGTAAGATGAGAAAGTAACAATAACAGTGCTTAACTTTTACTTCCCAGTTGTATTTTCCTTTAACTCTTTTTCTGTCTGAGGCATTAAATTACCAAGTGAAGGCTAATTAATTCATATGTTGCTAAGTTGATTTTTTTATTCGAAAAAAGTATAATTATGTAGAGAAACACTACTGAGAGGATACAAAGCTGAACTTGGAAAGATCTGGGTTCGAATGCTACATCAGACACATGCTGGCCATGTGATACTGAGGAAGTCACTCAATTTCTCATTGTCCCAGGCTGCTACGACTGAGTGGTAGAAGAGTTGCTGATCTGTCCTAGTAGAGAGACCTTCCTCACTGGGAACTTCCAGCATCATAAAATACTGATAAAGATAACGTCTAGTATTTAAAAAGCACTTCAAAGTTTACAAAGCATTTTACATACATTAATTCATTTTGTTCTCGTAACAAGCCCTGTGAAATAGATGTTTTTTACAATCCCCATTTTAGAGATGAAGAAACTGAAGACAAATAGTCACATAGCTAGTAAAGTGTCTGAGGCAGAATTTGAACTTAGTTCTTTCTTATCCAAATCCTACTCTCAATCCACTGGGCATTTTAGTTGCCTCGCCAAAACAAAAAAAATTTCAAAAATCGCAATAGACCTATAACCTCCTTGATTTGGGAGTTCCCTGTAACAATGTCTATTACAACCCAACCATGTTTTTTCATCTTCTGTAACTCTTGTACATGTTCTCCCAAAAACTTGCCACAAGGCATCCACCAAACATTCTAAAGATCTTCCTTGATTTCTCATGATATCAAAAGGATAACTTCTGAACATTCCACCAATTCATCTGTCATCCCTCACTCTTGCCACCTGCTGAGTCCATCTCCCTTTCTATTCTTTCTATGAGTAGAGTATGATGAGCTTCTCAAGAAAAGGAACTGTTGTAATATGTTTTTGACTTCCTTTGAATCCCTAGCATTTTCGCATCATCGCAGGGGCTTAATTAGCAATTAATAAATGTTTATTGACTGACTCTCATACAAATTTTTAGTGACATCCTTTCCTTCTTTAGGGTTCCTCATTGTTTATATATTAGAACACTCACAACACTAAAACACTCAAAACCAGCAAAATGTTTGTTTTGGAAAGATGGGTCGTTGCTTTCATGAGAAGTTTTGTATAAGAAAGAAAACTTTGCAATGTCCAAAAAGTAATCCAAACTGATTTTTTTTTCTTCCTTTCAACTCTAAGTCTAGCTGATTGTCAATCTATATTATCTGTCCTACAAGCTCTATAGAGTGTCCATCCAAACTCATGTGGAAAGCTAAGATTTAAGAAATCTGAGAAATAGACATTCATCATCCATTTCTGTCTTTTCTGTATGAATCAAGTAGCCAGACTCCTTTGAGTCATTACAGATCTCTTCCAGGAGACTTTTATGTCTTGGAATATAAGGCTTTCAACATAATATAATTCAAAAACTAGGAGCATCTAGAAGACCTCAGGAACAGCTGGCATGAGAAAATTGAGACAAATACGGTTAAGTGACTTGCCCAGGGTCACACATCTAGTAAGTATCTGAGACCATATTTCAACTTAAGTCTTCCTGACTCCAGGCCCAGCACTCTATCCATTGTGCTACCTAAATGATCCTATCATCTTACACTATTCAACTGTTGGTAACCTCCTAAAGTTCTGGGTTTATTCCAAGACAGAATTAATTCACCTCTCAAAACCTAGTCTTACACCTCTTAACATCTTGTTTCCTATTGGCTACAGAATCCAGGAGTCTCTGAGTTGTATGTCACTTGGGGAGGCTCCACTCCTAGCTCCTTTTCATTGCTGTCCACAACTTACCTTTTTTGGAAGACTGTGTCACAGCAGCACAAGAGAAGCATATTTTTTTCAGTCATCAGACATGACAGATTGATTGACAGGTTCCAAATCGAGCAACTGCTGGTGGCAATTGCATTGACATAGGAAAAGGAACTGAAAATGGATTTTATTTTAACTCAAACAGTTTGGCAAATTTCTTGAAGTTCTTTGAATAAGTTACTTTGCTAAAAATGAAAAAAGACAGCTCTTCCTTCCTTCAGAAAATAAAAATTCCGTTACTGGAGTCAGAGCTACAGATACCACGCAACAAAGAAATTTGAAAAGGTGATATGAGAAAAGTAGATTCTTTTCCACATGGCTTGCAAAATGCATTCTTAATTTACACAATAATATGCCAATAGTTGAGAAGCACAATAGTTTCAAGCCTATTTCTGGTAAAAAAAAAAAAAAGGGCATTTTTAAATGGACACACAAGCAAACACACACAAAATCTCTTCTCCTAGGAAGAGATCGTTTCTATTGCAGCTTTCTTTCCCAGCTTTTTAGTGATTATACACTAAATTTAAGTAACCCCTATAAGAGATATAACTCTCTTCTTTCTACCATCTCCCATGTTGCTTCTCTCTGTATTCCCCACTTTTTCTACCCCACATGCCCTTCTATAATATTGAGAAATTTAGTTAATACAATACTATGGAGACTCTTCCATATAGTCAATTACTAGCTAATCTCAGTTTAAAATATACATTATTCCAACTATTTATTCAGTTTGTTAAGCTTTCTGCTCATTTTCAAAGGGTATTTTAAAAAATATGATTATAATGAGTTAAGTAACCTTTTGATTTTTAAATTGCTCATCTTTTGCCTTGAAACAACATTCTGAGAGTAGCTGAAAATTTGATTCTGGGCTTGTGACCTATGATTTTTCATTTTATATGTGTCATATTTTAAGCTTTGCTGGTAAATCCTGGTTTTCAAAGGAAATTTAGAGACAGTCTGATTGCTATACTTTATTTTTGCTTATGATGTAGAAATGTATTAAAACCCTTCTTATTTTCTCTAGAGAGATTAAGAAGTGTTTTCCTGTTCTAAACCCTTTCCAGATTTGTTTGCCCCATTCCTCAAAAGGTGAATTAGGTAAAGAATAAATTACATTTCTTAAGGAAGTGGATTCAGGGTGAAAACTGTATTCTGAACAAAGAATACCTTAGATCATTGCCTTTCTCATCCTCGGAAGTGATTGGTCTGCTGACTCAATTAAAGACAGCCTTTTCTTTCACTGCCACTAAGGGAATTATACTATGACCCACTCTTTAAAAAGGATGAAAATGATACTGACCACAGAAAGGAGAACTCTTTTCGTTCCTTGAGGGGCGTGGTCTAGGAAGGTATAAGATAGTGACTAATTATTGAGACTATTCTGAAAGATTAGCCTAAATTGTATCAGTTATGATATTTTCATAGTTTGAGATTCCTATAAATGGAGGGAAAAGACATATCTGAGGGCATGGGAAGACTATGACAGTTTGTACATTTCTCTCGCTAGGCTGGAAGTCTTTGGCTATTTAGAGCACTGACCAATTAAATAAAAAAATGTTTCCTGCAGGCGTGCCTAAACACAGAATGCAGTATTATTATTATTTTTTTAATAGTAATATCTTTCTTCTGGAAGATATAACTCTTCTTACTATGTCATTGTGAAAAATTTGACCCTAATGTGCATGGGAGTGTTGAATGTTTTTAGTTTTTCCTGGTGGAATTCTGTATATTCTTTTGACCTGTAGAGCACTGTTCTGTGGAAATTCTGGAAAGGTTTTTTCCTCTCCAACTTGGAAACACAAAAGGATCAGAGACTATTCTTCAATGTTTCTTAATTCCATTATTCTGAGATTGTTTCTCTTTAATATGTTCTCCAAAGCTGTCGTTTTGGGCTGCTTTGTTTCCAATCTTTTTTGGAATTTTGCAGTTGAATTGTTTTCTGAGAGTGGTATTCAACTTCATTGGAAATGATCCTGATATTGGGAAAGATTGAAGGCAAAAAGGAAAGGGGGACCGCAGAGAATGAGATGGATAGATAGTAGTGTCATGGAAACAATGAACATTAACTTGGACGGACTTCAAAAGATAGTGGAGGATAGAAGGGCCTGGTGTACGATGGTCCGTAGGGTCACAAAGAACTGGACACGACCAAACAACAATTGACAAGCATTCCCTTAGTTTCCAATTCTTTCAAATATCTAAAAATGCTGCCATAAATATTTTTGTAACATGGGTCCTTTTCCTCTTTCTTTGATCTCTTGTGGGCACTGGCCAAAGCAATAGTAACACTGGATCAAAGGGTATACACATTTGGGTTATTTGGGGACCATAGTTCCAAATTAATTTCTAGAAGAACTGGTTTTTCATGCTGGTTTTTCTGTTTTCTCACCACCCCTCCATTTTGTCCCACTGTCATTTTCCTTTTTTACCATCATTGTTTGATGGGTATGAGGCAGAACCTCAGCATTGTTTGAATTTGTAGTTCTCTAATTTTTAGTGACTTGTAGTATTTTTATATGACTATCCATACTTTAGATTTCTTCCTTTGAACACTTATTATTCATATCCTTTGATCATTTATATATTTAGAAATAACTGTTGTTTTTACAAATTTGAATCAGTTCCTTATATAACTTTCTGCTAACCACCCCCTGCCCGGTTAAATGTTTATATTCTAATTTTAGCTACATTGATTTTGTTTGTGCAAAACCTTTTTTAATTTTATACAATTAAAATTGTCCATTTTATCCTCTAATCCTATCTCTTATTTATCTGTGAGTTCTTTCCCTATTGTGAAAGAAGCAATATCCTAATACCTGCTCCCATGTAAGTTAGACAATTCTCAAGATTTCACTGATTAAGGGGAATAAATGCTCATGCTGTTGATGTTACTTCATAGTTACCTAATTAAAAGCAGTCACAAGGATCTCTAAGTTCTCTCTGATGCTAGACTGGTAGAAAATGATGGGAAATTTAGGAAAGGGAGCTTCTCCCCACTGAATCACCTGGAGATGTCTTCGATGCATATCTTGTTGCATACCCTTCTCCTGCTATGACTGAGTAAATCACCTTTTGTTACTTGATGAATGACCTACAAATGTCTCATTTTGTTTCAGTATAGGACATAAACTACCAGGGGACTAAGTCAGTCCCAGTCCAGAACACCAATGGAGATAACTTTTTTTTTGTCTCTTTTTCTAGCCAAGGTCTAAAAGCAGTCTGCATTAATTTCCTCTACTTGCTTTTCTCTCATTCTCATCTAAACCTTCTACAATATGGCTACAATAGCTTCAACATAATTGAAGCTATTTTTTTCCAGTTACCAGTGGTTTCTTAATTATGAGATCCAATGGTCCCTTCTCAATCTATATCTTTCTTGATCTCTTTGCTACCCTGGATACTGTTGAACAGCCTCTCTCCCAGGACATCCTCTATTCTCTAGGTTGTTGTGACACTGCTCTCTTCTTATAACGTCGCAGTTCATTCTGTTCATTTGTCACCCACACCATATTGGAGTGCTCTCAAGGCTGTCCTGGACCTGTCTCTGGGACCTTGGGACCCCCTCTCCTCAGCTGCTGGTTCATTATCTCTCATAATTACCTTATGTTCTTTTTGTATGTATAACATCCCCTTAAAATTAGAAGCTTACTCTTTTGTAGAAAGGATGAAGTGTCAAAGGGTTCACTAAGTATTTGGAGTATTGTAATAAAGCACAGAAGAAAACTCAGCTCAGATATTAAATATCAAGACTGGACACTTGAAAAGGCAGAGCAAGGGGAAATGCAGTGGAGCTGAAGTTGGCTGGGGATGGGAGTGATGCAATAACTATGGCAATGAGGTCCTTGAGGATGCCTCACAGTATATATCTCAGGACAAGAGACTGAGCAGAGAAAGCTATCCGTGTTCACAGGAAACACAGCCAAAGCTCTAAGACCAAGCCTGATGACATTATTCTTTAAGAAATATTAAAAAGCTGCTTACAGATTCTCCTTCCCTCTAGACCACAATAATTCATTCTCTTGCTTCTCCTTTCTTGGCTGGACGTTGGCTGGTGGCCCCCAGAGGGACTTCTTGGCTATGTTTTCATATTAGTTCTTTCATTTTGACTTGGTCTCCTACTGCTTTCATGAATCTATATATTCAATCACAAAATGTTTTGGATGACTTATTTGTACATGAATGCCATGCAGAAGGGGAGTTGATAAGACACAGTGGCTAGCTAAAGTTTACCTAGAGTATAAGACAGAAGAGGAAAGTGTCTCCTCCAGCTTGAGCCCCAGAATTTCATTCATCAAAATTAATACAGTCATTGAAATAGCAAGTAGAAAGGACAAAGTAAATCTAGAACCACTACTCTTGGAAGTTAGAAAGAAAAAAATATGAGCTTATCCTGAAATCTTTAACATCTATGAGAGTCTATATTGATGGATCTGTTGACTGATCTATTAATACATAAGCACAGGATCTGGGACTTAGTATGTTCTAAATAAATACTGATTGATTAGTACCGAGTAGTACAGTGGCATAGGATCCATATCGCGCTAAACACTGGGGACATGAAGGTGGAAAAGTAGCTTAATGATAGATGTGGCAGATCGGAATTTCAATATTAGGAGATTACAGATTCCAATCAGTGTAGATTCCTGGAGATAATTTTAGCCTTGAAACATCTCCCATTTCAACTTCTTTTCATTAGCAAGGCCAAGCAAGACCCATCTGCCTGATTTACATTTTGTTACCACTACTTATTTCTTCCAAACAAGACCCAGTTGCAAGAATCCAGATTCACAACAGCTAACTCTGCCCTAATATATCTAAAGGAAGTATGAATCTCTTGTCATGATTCTCTACCTTTTTTGTGTTATAGATTCCTTTGGTAGTCTGATAAAGCCTATGGATTTCTCAGAATAATGTTAAATTCATGAAATAAATTGCATAGGCTTACAAAGGAAATAAATTATGTTAAAATATAGATATGTATATCTATCCCTATACATTTTTGTTTCTCTCTCTTTCTTTCTTTGATTCATGGACCACAAATTAAGAATTCCTAATTAGTCTAAGGAGTTTTAACTTTAGCAATAAGGCAGCTAAATGGCATAGTGAGGAAGACCTGAATTGAAATCAGGCTTCAGAAACTGGTCGTGTGGTGATTTAGGCACTTCAGCCTCAGTTTCTTCTTCTATAAGATGGAGATAAAAACCTCACTGGGTTGTTCAGAGGATAAAAGAGATATTTGTAAAATGTCTTGCAAACCCTAAAGGGCTATTTAAATGTTCACTATTACTAGAAGTAATAATTAATGAGAATAAAAATTAGACATGGGAAAGATACTTCTAACAGACTCACAAAGAAAATGCTCCTGGTAATCATTGGATTGATTGCAAGTGGGAGTAATAAGCCTCGATATTATTGCTAATCTGCTGATTTTTACCTATGTGACCCACCCAAACCTGTCAATTTATTTTCATTCAGAGGGAACTGGGCAGAGTGCCAGTATGTGTGTAGGATTTCACCAAGCCAGAAGGAAAGGGGACTGGCATCCGGATAATGACAGTTCTATCCACCTGAAATTACTTGGGGAGGGGACCAAGGCTGTTGAAAAGCAAATTTCCCAAAATGGAAGGAGATTCAAACACTTTTGAGGTCCAACCCTCAGGAAATCTTTTATCAAAGCGGGAGTAATAAAGTAAGTGATATAGGAATAAAAAGGAAAAGACTTAATTACCAAAGATGTCTGGAGGGAAAAAAAGTTCAGTTGAAAAGCATGAGGACAAATAGATAAATCAATGGAAAAGATATAACATAAGAAACTAAAACAGACCTCCTCAGCAGCCCCTGCCCCTTGTGCCCCTTCTTTCCTCTGATTAGAGAGAATGGAGGGTGGATGTTGGAAATCTCCTCCTGGATTCCCTGACATGTAAGGAGAGCTCTCTGGGAAATCCCCTGATCATTTCTAAGCTGACCACTTTCATGGGTTTCATGATCCCAGAAACTCCTCATTCTGCAAGATGAAATCAACTCTGAAACCCTTACCTCCGCAGAACATTTCTTGTCCTTGTTATAGACTTAAATCATGCCACTTTTGTTGGATAACTTCTACCTTTGCCCATCCAAACCCACTATTCAGCTTCTTTTTATGTCTTGTCTTGCCACATACAATTATGAGCTCCTTGTGGATACAGCACCAGCACAGGAGGACCTGAGTTCAAATGTCACCTCAGACACTTACCGTTCACCAGCTGTGTGACCTTGGACAAGTCACTTAACCCCAATTGCCTCATTTTGGGTCATCTCCAGTCATCCTGATGAATATCTAGTCACTGGATTTAGATGGCTCTGGAGAAGTGAAGCTGGTGACATGCATAGCCCTCACTCACTCAAAAACAAAGTCAAGTGCAACTCATGTCATTATTTCTCTGATGGCATGGTGTTCTTCAGCAACAAAGGACAAACACACACACACACATGAGCTCCTTGAAGGAAGAGACTGTCACACTCTAGTTTGTATACCCAGAATTTAACAGAATACCTAGCTCATAGAATGTGCTTGACAAATGTTTACTGAATTTATTGAGAAGAAAAGATACCAAGATATTTAGGCACCAAGATATTTAAACAAGGCAAAACATCTATGAATAAATATTGCAAGACAAAAGAAAATGAATTAAGATCTGATGAAGCAAAAGACTTCATAGATTCTCAAAAGAGTGTGGAAGGCAAACAGTATGTTGCTAAATTGCTTAAGAGAGAAATAAAAATTATGAAAAGTCTGTATAACAGAAATAATTGTCATAATAGAAAACTTGAATCCATGGAGATTTGGAGAGTCTTTCCAAAGAAATGAGAGAACAATTGACTAGGAATGCAAATATACAGAAGTGAAGCACAATCTTCAAGAAAAGAAGGAAAAAGCAATGATGTGAATAGAAAACATGTTTTCCATAAAAGGAAAACATTGGTCTCGAAGGCAGGATACTTAGAGACAACTTAGGAATTATAAGTCTCCTAGAAGAACATGACATGTTCAAATATCTGAACATCATAATGTGAGAAATATTTCAAAACTGCCCAGAACTTCTAACCACAGAAGAAAAAGTTCCAAATTGGAAGGAATTCATAGACCACTTCCAGAAAAAAAAATTTCTGAGCTGCAAAATTCAAGACACATATTGGTTAAATTTTAAAATACCAATAACAAACAACAGATTCTGCAAGCAACCAGGAAAGAATACAAAATATAAAGGAAATTAAAATAATGCAGGACTACTCTACACCCACTAGAAACTTCAGGAAGGAGTGGAATGTATTCAGAAGAGCAAAGGAACTCAATATTCAATACAAAGTAATATACCTAGCAAACCTGAACCTAATTTTTTTTAAAAAAGAGGCATTTGAAGCATTGCTACAAAGAAAGACCTGAACAAATGATTTGCTCTGCAAACACTCTCCTTTCGCATCCAAGATCAGTATCAATATCTGGCTCTAATCTACATCTATATCTTGGATACCAAACTCTTAACAGAGAAATTTGATGTATTCTTTTTTCCCATTTGACGGTTTCCCTTCTTATTTTATGCATGTTAATTTTGTTTATATAGAGATTTTTCAATTTTATGTAATCAAATTATCTATTTTATCTTCCACAATGGGATAATTTAATAGCTCTTCTTGGCCTTCTGTTGGTCTGGGTATTTTATATTTTTAAAGGTATCCTTTTCTGTTCTTAGTTTTGGTAGTATATAACTGTACATAGTAAGTACTATCTCATTTTTATTTCTTCTGGTTTGGTTGTGATTTATTACCATGTTTATTTGCTTTTTTGTGGATTTCATGTTTTTTAGCAGATTGGTAAAATATTTGTTAACTTTATTCGTTTTTTCAGAGAAACAGCTTTTTGTTTTATCATTTCTATTTTTTTGTTCTTAGTTTATTTCTCCTCTAATTTTTAATATTTCCTCCTTATTTTAGATTTATTAATTAGTTGATTTCCTAATTCTTTAGAAAGTATATTCAGTTGACTAATCCTTTGTTTTTATGTTTTGTCAACATATGGTTTAGGAGATATAATTTCTCTTTGGAGAACTTGCCTTATCTATGTCCAAGAAACTTTTTTTGTTGTTTCATCATTATCACTTTTTACATAATTATTATCGGTTTTTATTTCTTCTTTAACATATTCATTATTTATGATTTCATTTTTTAGTATCCAGCTGAATCTGTGCCTTGTTGAATCTTATGCTCTCTGAACTTATAACCATTTTTATTGTATTATGGTCTATAAAGAACATATTTTCTGTTTTTTAACCATTTTACATTCATTGTGATATCACTGTTCCCTAATCCAAAGTTGATTATGTAAAAATCAATATGTAAAAGTTTCATGCCATGCTGAAAAATTTTCTTAGTTATCCCATTAAGAAAACACTATGTCTTTCATTTCTAGTTTTTTCTAGCAATTTGTTCAATTCTTTGTTTTTCTTTATCTTTCTATTAAATTTCTTTAAAACTGAGAGAACAGCATTACAATCTTCCACGATTGTATTAGTCTATGTCTTCTCATAATTCATTTAATTTTTATTTATAAATTTAGATGCCAAGGCATTCGAATCACGTAAGTTTAATATTTATATTAGTTTGTTGTCTATGGTTATTTCAGTATGGTGAAGTTGTAGATGTTTGTTTTTTCTTTGTCAGATAAGCATGATTATAACTCCTGCTTTTTTGAATTCACTTGATACACGGTAATTATTGATGCAGTACCTCACTTTTATTCTGTGTGTATATGTCAATATAATGTCAACATTTCAATGCCTTTTTGCTTTATTGCATTGTTTAATCTAATCACCTTTGAAGTTTGAAGTTTTATATCTTCCTTGATTTACCTCTAATCATTTTTTTCTGAATTAGAATTTTTTCTTTCCTTCTGGAAAGATGATGATTTATTTCTTCAGTTATTTTAGCTTACTCCACTTTAAGGCAATGTTATTCTCAATGGTTTTATTCATTTCACCCATTTTTTCCCCTCTCAATTAAAAAGTCAAGCAAAATCCACCTTCTTTTTCTCCAACTTATTTTGGTTATTAGGTTTTTAATTAATTTATTCTTCTTTTTACAAAAAAAGGCTTTCTTTCATTCTCTTCATTATCTTCTCTATGCCTTGTTTACTCATGAATCAGAAAAAAATCATGAGTAAAAAATGTAAAGAGAATATTACAGGAGATAAAATGGGAAGTTTTGACTACATAAAAATACAATGTGTTTATTTTAAAAAGTCAATCCAGTTATGATTCAAATGGAAGAGGTGGGGATGACTGTATATGAGTATGTGTCCTACCCTTTAGTATCTAAAATAGATAAGTATTGCTATAGATTGATATATAGAGATAAAGATGCATGTAGACACACATGTGTGTGTCTCCAAAAGTCATTCTCCACAAACTATTAATAACCATATGAAAAAATGCTTAGAATCATTAATAATAAGAGAAATACATATCAAAACATCATATCCCAAAAATTGACAATAATAGAAAGCAGGAAGGGTCAATGTTGGATAGTTGTAGGAAAATAGAGACACTAGTGAATCTGTGGAGCAGTAAACCATTTTGGAAACAAATTAGAATTATATAAATAAAGTAAATATCTACACCCTTTAATGGAGATTCTTCTCATAGATGTATATCTCAGGAAAGTCATTAATATGAAGAAAATTGCCATAAACACTAAAATATCCATAGCACCACTTTTTATGATAGCAAAGAATTGAAAACAAATTAAATGCTCAACAACTGAAAAATAACTAAAATATATACTATACATTAATGTAATTGAATATTACTATATCTAAGAAATGATGAATATAAAGAAGCATGCAAGGATCTATTAGAAGTGATGCAGAATGAAATAAGAAGAATGAAGAAAATATACACAATAACTACAAAAATATAAAGGGAAGGAACAGTCATAGAAAATTCAAAAGTGATTGCTGTAAAATGAAAAGAATAAGGAAGGTTCCCCAAAGGACAGATCTGAGAAGATCCATCCTCTACAGAGGTGGGGAAGAACACAAATATGGTACATTGCACATAACTTCAGATTTTTATGATGTACTGATCAATTTTCCTGATTTTTTTTATTATTTTGCCTTTTAAGATATTTATTCCCTGGAGTGACTTTCTCAGAGTGGAAAAGGAAATGATGCTGGGAGAAAGTTTGGCAGTGTAAAAAAAAAAGATATTGGAGAAAAATTTATTTTAAAAAGAATTAGGAAAGAAAATATCTTTGACAATTATAGACAGGAGAAAAATTCATGAGTAAGCAAGGTATAGAGAAGAAGGATAAAAAAGAGATAAAAAAATTTTTTTAAATATAAAGTATTTATACATAAAAAAAATCAATCCAATTATGACTTAAAAGGAAGCAGTTGATTGGGGAAAATCTTTGCAGTACTTCTCCCAGATCAAGGTTTAATAGTCAAGATGTATAGGGGATCAATGCAAATATATAAAAACAAGAACGATTCCCCAATTGTCACAGAATGTGGACATGCAGTTCCCAAAAGAATAAAGGCAAGCTGCTAAAAATTATATGAAAAATTCTTCAAATAACTTATAAAAATTAAAATTACTATGACGTTCTATCTTACATCCCTCAGACTGACAAAGATGACAAAAAAAGAAAATCATAATTAGTGGAGGGGGTATAGGAAGATAGGCGCACAAATGCACTGTTAGTAAACCTGTGAAAATTTTCCATATATTCTAGAAAGTAATTGTAACTATACATACAAAGCCACTAAACTGTATATACCCTTTGGTCCTCAGTCTTATACTGCAAAATGATCCAAAAAAGAAAGAGAACCCATATATACAAAAATATTTATAGCAGTATTTTTTATCATAGCAAAGAACTGGGAACGAAGTTTTGTACTTTTTCAGGGAATATCTGAACAAATTATGATATGTAAATGGAATGCACTACAAGTAATGGTGAAAGGGATGAATCCTGGATGACATATAGATTTGATATATAATGAGGTTCCATGTGTAGACTATCCCTCAACTTTTAGCATAGGGGCATTGTTGTATGGCTTGAAGGGAGGCAGAACAGACATCTCTAGCCTCTCTACCCCCACTCTTCTCCAAGGGATGTTTCAATTCCTGCCAAGAGGGGAAATAGAAAGTAAGGGCCAGAGGCCACTCTGCTCTCCTCAAAGTAGGAGGAAGGGGGAGAATACCAGGCAAGAATTACATCTCTCTGTTCCCTTGGATATTGTTAGTCTAGAGAATATAATCAGGTTCAATCTAACTTTTGATCACCTTATCATTATTGGGAGGGAAGGAGGACCCTAAGCTTTATATCCAAAATTTGACTTCACTTCCCAGCAAGTATGAGTTCCACAATGAACGTACATAGTGAATAGCATTTTTCTACATCATAGCAAAAGAGAAATCAGAGATTTTTTCCTTCAGCAAATTGAAGTGGAGTTGGCCTTTTTCATCTTGTCACTCCAAACTGGAAACCAGAAGTTCCTGAAGTGACTGAAACTGAAGAAAACTAATGAACATGATGCTCTCTGGTTTTTGCCAACTCTACTCTGCCCCTGAAGCAGGCAGGGCTTTCGTCTCCACCAATGAGGAAAGTCCCATACCAATGGGCTTTGTGACTGAGGTTAAGGATGCATAGAGGCTTGAGCAGAACCAGAACAATTTATACAATGGCTGCATCATTGTAAAGGGAAACGACTGAAAGACTTAAGAACTCTGATTAAAGCAATGACCGATCATAATTCTAGAAGACTGACAATAAAGCAGGTTTCATACCTCTTGATGGAGAGGAGAGAGACAGAGACAGAGACAAGGAGAGAGAGAGAGAGAGAGAGAGAGAGAGATTGAGACAGAGAGACAGAGAGCGAGACAGAGAAAGAGAAAGAGAAAGTGTAGAATAAAATATATATTTTCAGATCTGACCAGCACAATGCAATTTTTCTGCTTTTTTATCTATTAGAAAGAGGGGATTTTATTTGGGGAAGGAGAATTGTTTAGTGAGCGGATGGTGATAGTGATGCAAAACAAATAGCAATACAAAAAAGAAAAGTAAGAAAAGTATTATTTTATACTACATAAAATAGAACAGAGGGAAGTTCACAAGGAAATATAGTCAAACAGGATTATATTGGCACTGCCGTTTTAAGTTTAGCATATGTTTTTAAATGAGCTATGATGTAGCAAATTTGCTCTTTTATGTGCAGTCTTCTTGTTTTGTTCCTTTGTATCTGTAAATATTCAATTTCATTGATGAATGTCAAATGCGTTAAAAAATGTATTTGAAAGTATAGAATATATCTATACAAAAGCATTGCAATTGCAAGAGAATCATGATTATATAGTCCCAAATTCTTTTGTCACTCAATTACACAGAAAATATGAACCATTGTTATTCAGACATAGGAGTCAAAGAAGTTTAGCATTCAGAATAAGTTTTAGGTATCTAATCCATGATAAGGATGAAGTCTCAAATGTCACAAATTGGGATGCTAATTGTTTAAATTTAAATGCCATCAAATAAAAAGTCTACCGACCAGTATAAATACTCTGAGCTCAGACCAATTCCTAGTAACTATGACTGGAACGCAATGCTATTTTTAAGTACGTGCACAGTCAAGCCCCTGAGGCAGCTGAAGAAAGTGAACTTGGCTGGCCTCAACTCTTTTACCCGACTTGGCTGACTAGAAAAAGAAATGCACTGTGCAGAAAAAGTCAACTAAAGGACATTTTTAACCACTCAAAAGCAGAACTATTGCGTTTAAAAAGCTTCTATAAAACTTTGACCCCAAAGAATGGAGTACTGATAGTTTGATTGGAAAATCACTCAAAAAAGAAAATTCGTTTTTTTCAGTCCTATATTTACAGCTAAGGCAGCTGTTTCCTAATAGTAACTAAGGAAAATGTTGTCTATGACTACAGCAGAATTTATTTGTGATAATAGAGAGCTCCTCACAGTTCTTGTGTTTTGTTTTTTTGAAACTTGCCTAGAACTGTTGAGCTTTTATCGATATCCAGAAGCTGGCAAGATAATTCAGTTGTGCTCCAATGCCACATTAGGCACTAGGAAGACATAGACAGGCTATTGCCATGTATCTCAGGAGAAGCTATGTTCTATGTTGATTCAGTGCCACACTATGCACTAGAAAGATATAGAAAAACAGGCTAATGCCATCCATCTCAGGGGAAGCTATGTTCTATGTTGATTCCTTGGTTTAAGGAAGAATCAGAAGGGAAATGGGCATTGCATATTCTCTAAAATAATCACTTGCATTTTTATGTAATCATTTATAATTTATAAAATGTTTCATACAAACATACCATTTGTACTTGATCCTCAATAGTACTGTGAGATAAAGTCATTAATGCTGACTATATTATTCACATTTTACAGATCAGGAAACTGAGACTCAGAGAAGTTAAGTCTGGCTCAGTTCCATGAAGCTACTACATGGCATAGAGAAGACATGAAAATCAGCCCCATTTGCTTTTCTCCAATCTTTTGGTACCTCTTCTCTTTTCCATTATCATTCAAATATTACAGACATTGGCTCAGGAATATCTGCCAGGTCTTTCAGAATCCAGGGATCGTGTTCTTCTGAGCCAGATGATTTCAAGACATTAACATCAAGCTAGTTGCACTCTTACTATCTCTTTATTTACAATATCTTGGGTATCAACACTTCATTGATCATTTTCACTTTGTTAACTAAGATTCTCCTTGGAAGAGGAAACATGAGTAAAATGAAAACTGAACAGCTCTGCTTTCTTTCTGTTGTCATTTATTACTGTCCTATCCATCCCAAGCAGCAGTTCTTGTCCTCTGATTCTCCTTTCCTCTCACTGTAGCTTGTTAAAATCCTTGTTACTGTCCTTATCTTCTATCAACAGTCTCAACTCATTTTGAATTTTACTGCTCCTGATACTCTTTTACTTCTTATATTCATTCTCTGTTGTCCGTTGTTCCTTCCATTTTCTGGACATTTCTTTTCAAATCTAATTTGTTTGGTGAGTCCCCTGTACAATCAAATCTTCAGATAGCTCCCATTTATCTCTTCATTAGCATTGTTTCCTTCTGCACCTTCAACATTTCCATTATCAGTTATTTCTATCCTTCTTGGACTGGTTTCCCCTTTGGAATTTTATTAAATAGGATCTTACCTATCCTTTCTCTAAACTATTTGAAAATTACTCTCTCCAAATCTAAGTTACTATGGACTATGTTCACATTTCCTCACAAACTCTAGGAGGGTGTAATGATTTTTATTGGGAGTTTCCATCAATTCTACCCTAGAAACTAGTTTTTTCCTGTTAGAGAGAATCATATCCAGAGCAGAATTTTCCCTTGTTTCTCTGCCTTTTGAGAGAAAAATTATTCGTAAAGCTAGTAAAGTATACTCTGACTTTGGTACAGAGAGCATTTCAGCAGATATCTGGATAACTGAAGTCCCCACCACAATTATATCATGCCTCTGTGCCAGGCTTATGATCTCAAGAGCTCCTTATCTATTGTCTCTTTTTTGTCAAGGTGATCTCTAACATACTCTAATGACAAAATCACTTTTCTTTCCTCCCTACGTTGCTCTTTACTCAAATGTACTACAGGAAGTGGGTAAACTAGGCCTGAGGTCTAAAGCCAGTCAATAGCCTGTTTTACTATGACCTGAAAGCTATGAATGGCTTTTGCATTTTAAAATAAAGTTTTGCTGTGTTTTAAAAGTGTAAAAATCATTTTTGGCTCCCTGGTAGTACAAAAACAGGCAGGCTAAATTTGGTCCCCAAGCTTTAGTTTGCCAATCCTTGTACTAATTAGACCATATTTCCATTTCTTCTTCTCAAATTTCTTCATAGAATGGCACATTTGAAGTCAGTCCCCCAACTGGGCACTTGCACTCATAGTTTGGGGTCCCTAGAAAATGACTGACTACCTCTCCCTTTAGGGTTCTAGTGGTAACCTTGAGATACTGGGATCTCTAATACTGTCCTTCATAAGCACTAATGTGCTTCCCATTATTAATCAGTCAGTAGAGAACAATTAGCTTTTAGAAATAAGTAAACAGAAACTTCATCTTAGGGGCACACTTTACCCTTGTATAGACAAGATTTCTAGAGACAATGGCTTAAAGTGGTAGTGAGACACATATGTGGAATGCATGTGGCAAAGGGGTAGTTCTCAACTCCTGGCCCTGGAAGCTCTTTTCTACTCTTCACCATGTCCCCATGATGTTTGCTGTGGTGTTGATGTTTTCTATGAGTCACACATGTTCTGATTCTTCAAAAGACATGACACCCCCATTATGTGGGTGGCTTGCTTCCATTAAGGCATAGTGGCTTTCCTGGATGGATCAATCCCCTGTTGGTCTCACTCAAGCAGACATCTCAGTGGTTGAGTTGGCTCTTCAATTGATGCTAATGTAGGCTACTCAGCTGCTGCCCTGCAATCTCACTAGACCTTGCAAAGCTTACAAGGGCTGGATATGTCCATTTCAAGCAGGTAAAGCCTGTTCCTCTTTACAGCTCCACTTGACTCTACAGCCAGAAGAGATACATTAGAAAAGGCAAAGAGTGATCCCCTCTTAAGAGCCGACTTCTTCCATAGCTGGTTCTCTCCTCAACCAAAACTAGGGATGCTTCCCTCTCCGTTGGCAGATCTCCTGTCTTGTCTAACTCTAGCAAGCAGATAAGAACACCAGATGTGTTCTCATTATTCATCCATCCAGTAGCTAGTTGACCCATCATTTCATCAAGTTGATTGAAAAACTTCCTAAAGGATAAAAGTGTAAACACTGCCTTTGCACACTTTTACGTTTTCCTCCCAGATAATATTTACTCTCCCCAGAAAATTGACTAAGGAGGTTTTGAGCATGTTTGTCCATATTCCCAATTCACAATAGCTCTCTGGTAATATAAAACATTGTACTCTCAAGTGCCTTCCCAAAGGTACTTGAAAGAGACCAAAGAGTCTCAGGAAAGTCTTTTTGGTATAGTTCTTAACAATCTAGAAATTAACAGCCCCTTGAGCGTTCAGTTTACCAAGTTGATGGGTCTGGAGGTTACACTTACTCCTAAAAACATGAGTCAGCTAAGTGGCACAGTGGATAGAGCACTTGACCTGAAGTCAGAAAAACTCATCTTTCTGAATTCAAAGCCAGTCTCAGATCATTGCTAGCTGTGTGGCTCTAGGCAAGTCACTTAAGCTTTTGTCTCAGTTCCCATCTATAAGATTAGCTGAAGAAGGAAATGGCAAACCACTCCAATGTCTTTGCCAAGAAAATCTCAAATGGGGTCATGAAGAGCTGGAAAAAAATGGTATGTAATAGAGCCTCTCAAAATTGTTATCAGTTACTATTTCTCTGAATGTAAATACTTGCCTCAACCCAAAGGCAATAAAGGGGAAAAGAATAATAAGCCTCCTCCCTCAGAGAGAAAGTGTTCCCCAAAAAAACTACCAACTAGAACAAAAGATCTGGAATTGATTGGAAATCACCTTTCACCTTCAGGTAAGAAACCAAAATGTCCTGAGCCAAAATTCCTAACACACAAGGCACCCAATATTTCTCCAGTGAATCTCAGCAACACTTTAGATGTTTCACATACATGTCCAAGCTCCTCCCTCTCTAGGACAAGTAGATTAACTGAAAAAAATATATTCAGAAACTACTCAGAGAGTTGAGAGACTCTGGAAAAGGGATTAACAACTGGGGATTGATTGCTTCAAGATTTCTTAGCCATCTAGATAATATGATAAACCTGGAATCAATAAAGACCTCAGACAAACTGGCCTCAAGCCACAATTTGACAAATAATCCAGATCTACTCAAAGATGAAAAAAATTAACATTGATTAGCCCTCATGGCATGCTTTTGGTATACTGAAAGGTACCAATGTTCTAAGGAGACAACATACCTTCTGCTCATACTTCCAAAAGCATAATGAACATATTAATGCAATAGATAGCTCTATTTAATTGAACCATGCAAAATTTATCTCAAAAAAACTAATCCAATTTGTAAAAGAAACATCAGAAAACTGACTATCCAATTACAATCTGAAAATATAACAAAAAAAAATTTTTTTCTCCAATGGATCCTTGTAATACTAGATTATTCAAAAAGGAAAATCTGAGAAAAGCCCAAACAGTACTCCCTCCCCCTCATTTGAACTAACTGGGTTGATCCTCTGAGGGGATAACATGGCACTCTAGCTTACAAGACCCTGTTGGTATATTCATTTTTAATAGTCAGCCAGTTGACACAATTAGCTCAGAGCAAAGGCATTTACTGCAATAGTTTAGTAAGAAAAGTAAAGATAAAATATTCCTGCCTATGGCATACTGTCCCATAAATGTACACAGCCTCAGCGGGAAGAGTTCACTAGTAGGGAGGCAAAAATGTTAAGAACACACGTGGCCAAGGCAATTCCCGTCTCTGGCACTGCAGGGCACAAATGTCTGCTCCTGTAATGTCTTTCTGCTGCTCCCACTTAATACAAGATTGCACAGGTTACTCCTATTACCCCTGTTTCTTTCTGCAGTTCAACTTGGCTCACAACTGGACTCTGGGTCTGTTCTCTGCTTGGTGAGTTGTTTTGTTCTAACTTGTCATTGCTGATTGAGGGCTTAGTAAAAAGGAATTGGGTCAATGGGATGAAAATGCATTAGGTTAAATTCACGTAAAAATATGCTACTGAAATGTGGAATAATTTCCCTCAAATGTCAAGAACTTCATTGTTCATTAGAGGTACTTTAAAAGTCGATGGAAACATGGCGTAAGAAAAATTTCAGGGAAGCACAAAAATTAAATGACCTAATAGGTCCTTTCCATCTTCAGTTTCTTTGATTTCAAATTAGTTCAAAGAAATGCCTTAGAACAGGAGAGGCTGTAGAGCACTAGACTTCAGTTAGGCAGTAAATGGCAAATACTGAAGGGATGTTGAATTCATCCTATTAATATTGCCTATTTTAGATCAAATTTCCATGCAAGAAAGTGAGGGGCTTTTCCTCCATTTTAAGAGGAAATTGCTCTTTTTCAAGTTTAATCTTCCTAGTTGGAATTAGAATTCTCAAAGATGTTTTATGAATAGACACTAAAGATCATAGCTTTACAGAATATTAAAATAGATGAGGGCCCTCAAGGATGAAAGCAATTACAGAGTATCCCTATAATCTGAGTACCAGCCTAGCTAAATTTGATAATCAATCAATAAGCATTAAAGTAAAGGGTAATCCATTCAGCCTCTAATTTGTTGACAGATTAATCAGAATCCAACTCAGTTTTGGAAGAAACCTTAGGAGGTATTTAGTAATAGGACCATAGATTTAGAGCTCTAAGGACTATTAAATGCCACCTAATTCAACACCTCATTTTATAGGTGAGGAAACTGTGACTAAGAAAGGTTAGATGACTTACCTAAGGACATATAGGTCACAAGCTACAGAGTCAAAATTTAAGCCCAAGTTTTCCTACCTAAAAATCAAGTAGTTTTTTCCATTGCACTACAATACCTTCCTTAAAAATATCTTTCGTCAACCTGGTTTGCTTTTCTCTGAGCACTCTCTAGCATATCAATTCTCTTCCTAAAGTGTAGAACCTAGAACTGAAGAGAAACCTCAAGATGCGATCTGAGCAGAGCATAGTGAATGGAAATGACTAGAAACATATACTTCAGCCAGACTGATGAGCTTTTAATGCTGAGCTGAGGAACTTGTGTTTTATCCTAGAGGTAATAGGGAGCTAACGAAGGCTTCTGAGCAGAAAAGTGAAATGACTGGATTTGTGCTAAAAGAAAATTATTTGGGCTACTATGTGGAAGATGGCTAGGAGAAGGAAGATACTGGAAGCCAGGAGAACAATTAGGAGGATTTTCGAGTAGAATGAGAGGGAGATTATGAGTCTCTCAACTTGGTGGTGGCTATGTGAGCAGGGAAAAGGGAAACGTGTTAGCGAAGTAGAATGAAAGAGACTTGACAACGTATATGCTTAGTTATGAAGAGGGAAAAAATGATGATGACTCTCAGGTTGGGAATCTGTGTGATTGGAAAGGTGATGATTCCCTCAAAAGAAAAGGGAAGTTTGGAGGAAGGGTGAATTTAAGAGTATAAGATGCCTAATAAACGTCTAGGAAATTGGCAAGTGGTCGTCTAGACTTTGAAAATCTCTAGTAAGGAATCATCACTGCCCATTCCACTTCTGAATAGTTCTATTGCTGGGAAGCTTTTACTCATATTCAGCCTACTTTGTCTCTTGTTCATGGCTCTTATGCCCTCTGGGGCCAAAGAACAAATTTAACACCGCTTCCAAATGGCAGCCCTTCAAATACTTAATGAGACCTATTCCATCGTCCCTAGCTTCTCCCAGACAATCAGCCACGCTTCCTTTGTTCATTTTTATGGCACTTTCCCAAGGCTCTTTACCATCTTGTGTCCTCTCTTCTTAAACTGTAGTTCTTCCTAAAATGTGGCACCTAGAAGGCAATTCGATATTCAGGATGTGGTCCCACTAGAAAATAACGCATCTGGAATATAACCTTTCTGGTCCTGGACACCATGACCCTCTTAATGCTGTCAAAAGCATCACGGAGTCTTATGCTACATATTGTTAAGTAACTTTATTATAAGAAAAGTGTTCTTCCAATGAGTCAGCAAGCATTTATTAAGCACATATTATATATGACAGATATTGTATCAGGTGCTAGGGAAACAAATTAAAAAGTGAGACTGTCCCTACCAATGTTCAAAGAAAATAAATATAGAATTTTAACATTGAAGAAACACTATTGGGCCCACAGGGGCTAAGATACTACACCAATTCCATGAGTCCAACCCAAACATGATTTAGTACTAATTCAGTCACTCCTGGTGAACCTCATCTCTAATGAGAGGAGTTAAGCTCCCTTTTCTCAAACACTTTAATTCATTGAACTCCCACTCTGTCACCCCAGAGATAATTTCCTTATCTAGGGTTTCCCCCAAAGATACTTAATGTACAATGTAAATCAAGAATAAGACAGGTAATTTATTTCTATGCACAAAAGGTATCCAAACAAAAAAGAAACATACTGTACAATAACAGGACTATTTAAATCAAGAGTCAGTAATTTAACTTATAACTACTATTACAACCTTCTAGGAGGATGATACTTTAAAAAAAAAAACTTCATTCTTTTTAACTTGAAAAAAGCCAAAAAAAATCCACACAATACAATATAAAAAGAAGGTTCAATATAAGACCATGAATTTCCATCTTATACTGGGTCACTTTTTTTTTTGATAAAACTCACTGGCAAGGTGGCACGGTGAATAGAGTACCAGCCCTGGAGTCAGGAGGACTTGAATTCAAATCCAGTCTTAGACACATGATACTTACTAGCTGCTTGACTTTGGGCCAGTCACTTAACCCCTATTGCCTCATCTTCTCCTTCCAAAAAAAACCCCAAAGTAAACATCATTTTCAAATGCTTTTCTGAGCTTCTTTCTAAGTTTTATTTCATTCTTTGTTGTGTACTTTTTTTCTCTCTCCTTTCCACACCCTTGAGAACTAGACACAAATGTGTGTGTGTATGAAACCACAATATACAAACATCTATTTATTAATTCTTTCTCTGGAGGTGGATAGTATCTTTCTTCATTTGAGTATAAATGACATAGTCTCAAAGTTGTTCTTAGAAAATATTGCTTTTACTGTGCACAAGGTTCTCTTGATTCTGCTCATTTTGCTTGTCATTATTTCATCCAAGTCTTTCCATATTTTTTCCTAAAATTAGCCAAATCATCATATCTTGTAGCATAGCAGTATTCCTTCACAATCACATACAACAAATTGTTTAACCAGTCCCCAATTGACAGGCATCCCTTCAATTTTCAGTTCTTTGCCACCACAAAGAAGAGCTGCTATAAGTATTTTAAAATATAAAAGTTCTTTTCCTTTTTCCCTCATCATCTTAGGAAACAGACCTAATAGTCGTATTACTTTGTCACAGTTTTATAAATCTTAGGGCATAATTCCAGATTGCTCTCCAAAATGATTAGATCAGTTTACAATTCCACCAACAGCAAATTCATGTCCCAATTTTTCCACGCCCCTCCACTATTTGTTACTTTCCCCTTCTATCATTTTAGCCAGTATGATATGTGTAGGATGATATATCAAAGTTGTTTTAATTTGCATTTCTCTAATCAATAGTGATTTAGAGCATTTTTATATGACTATATATAGTTTTGATTTCTTCTTTGAAAAACTGCCTGTTCATATGTTTTGACCATTTATCAATTGGGGAATTACTCCCATTTTTATAAATTTGACAAAGTTCTTTATATCTTTGAGATATGAGACCATTATCTGAGAAGCTGTCTATAAAATTTTTCTCCTAATTTTTTTTTCTTTCTAATCTTGGCTACATTGGTTTTAATTTTACAAAAACTTTTTAATTTAATATAATTGAAATTATCCACTTTATATCTCCCAATGCTCTCTATTTCTCATCTGTTCATAAATCTGATGAGTCCATAAGTCTGATACATAATATTTTCCATGTTCTTCTCATTTTCTTATGATATCTACCTTTATATATCTAGGTCATATATCCATTTTGATTTTATATTGGTAAATGGTGTAACATATTGGTGTATGCCCAATTTTTACCAAACTGCTTTCCCAACAATTTTTGCCAAATAATGAATTCTTATCGTAAAAGCTTAAATATTTACGTTTGTCAAATGCAACATTTCTATAATCATTTGCTAATGTGCATTGTATGTCTACTCTGCTCCACTGAGTTACCTTTCCATTTCTTATCTAATATTAGACAGGTTTGATAATTGCTGTCTTATAGTAAAGTTTAAGACCTGGTACTGCTAAACCTTCTTCCTTTACTTTTTTTTTATTAATTCCTTTGATATTCTTGACCTTTTATTCTTCCAAAATAATTTTATTATTATTTTTCTAGCTCAGTAGTAAAATAATTATTGGTAATTTAATTCAGATGGCATTGAATAATTAGATTAATCTGGGTAAAATTGTCATTTTTATTATCTTGACTCTGCCTATCCAAAAACAATTAATATATTTCCAATTATTTAAATCTGATTTTATTTGTATAAAAAGTTTTTATAATCATGTTCATGTAGTTCCTGAGCTTGTTCTGGTAATTATACTCCCAGATATGGTATACTATCTACAGTTATTTAAAGTGGGATATCTCTTACTATCTCTTCTTGTAGGATTTTGTTTGTGAAATATCAAAATGCTTTTCACTTGTGTGGATTTGTTTTACATCCTATGACTGTGCTAAAATTATCAATTTTCCACTAACATTTTAGTTGCATCTTTAGGATTTTCCAAATATGTCATCTTGTGATCTGCAGAAAAGAGATAGTTTTATTACCTCATTGCTCACTCTGATTCTTTACATTTCTTTTTTTCTCTTATTGCTTATTGCTAGCATTTCTAATGCAATACTGAATAATACTGGTGCCAATGGGCAGCCTTGTTTCACTCCTGATCTCGTTGAGAAGACCTGAAGCTTATTCCCATTACAAATAATCCTTGTTGATGATTTTAGATGACTCTTGTCATTTTAAGGAAAAATCCATTTATGCCTATGCTTTCAAATGTGTTTAATAGGAATAAGTACTATCAAAAACTTTTTCTGCATTTATTGCTATAGTCTTGATTTTTGTCACTTTTGTTATGGATATAATCAATTATGATAATAGTTTTCCTTGTATTAAACTATTCCTACATTCCTAGTATAAATCCTACTTGGTCATAATGTATAATCTTTGTAATAAATTATTGTAGTCTCCTAGCTAGTATTTTATTTAGGATTTTTGCATCATATTCATTAATGAAATTGGTCTATATTTTTCTTTCTCTGTTTTTTGTTCTAAGGATGATATTTAAACCTCATCAGAACATAAAACAATTTATATATCTGCTAATTAGTCTATGACAATCCAACAACTCTCAGAACATATCATTCTTCAGTCATTTTCAGTTGTGTCCAACTCTTCATGACCCTATTTTAGGGATTTTCTTAGTAGAGATACTTGAGTAGTTACCATTTAGTCTTCCAGTTCACTTAACAGTTGAGAACACGGGGGCTTGTCCAGGGATCACATAGATAATAAGCATCTGAGGCTGGAATTGAACTCAGGAAGATAAGTCTTCCTGACTCCAGGCCTAACACTCCATCCACTGCACCATCTAATTGCCCAGTACATGTCTGTTGCTAAAAGAACCAGTTTTAGTTATTGCTACCTGTCCTCTCCAGAGAAAACCGGAATAGTTTCTGGAAACTCCTCCCCTGCAACAATTTGGCTCCAACACAACGAGACGGAGAAACTCTGGACCTGTCAAACTCAGAAGGTTACCTCCTAGCCTTGATACATCCATCTCAAGATAGATTCCCATTCACCTATAATAAGGAAATAACAAATATAAAAGATGCAGCCCAAACTCACACTTAGGCTTGCCTAGAAGGACATGTGCATTAGATGCCCAGTGCCTTCAGTCAGATGAAGCCAAAGGCAGAGAAAGGAGGAGTTAAGGAAAGCCACCTTTTTTGCAGTCTCTCCTCCTCAAACAAAGCAGTTCGAGACAGTCCTGACACAACTTGTAACTGAAAGAGAAGAAAGAGGCTACAGATAGATAGATCTACCTAGTCATGAACTCTTCTGGCACTGTAATAAATAAAGAGGTTCTTTATTATCTCAGAGTATAAGTCCTTTAGCTTTCACTCACATATGGCCATTGGTAGGCTCCAAAGCTCCCACATGATTAACTGGAATCAGAAGTACCAAGTCTTAAGCATGCTCTATGGGCTAACCCCTGTAAACCAATTCACATTTTATATCTTGGCCTCTATAGACCAAAGAAGAAAACAAACATTTATTAAACACCTACTACATACCAGACACTGTGCTAAGTAAACTCTTTACAAATATTATCTCATCAGCTCATCAAATCATGGGTAGTATCCCTATTTTACAGTTGAAGAGACTGAGGTGAACAGGTTAAGAGACTTGCCCAGGATCACAGAGATAATATCTGAGGTTAAATTTGAACTTAAATTTTACTGACTCCAGGACCAGAACTCTATCCACTGTACCATTTAGATGCCTCACTATGGGGGTGGGGTGGAAATAGCAATGCAGCAGGATTGTTAACCACTGTGGAAACTAGGAGAGTCCTTTTGAATGACTTGGCACTTAAGCTGAACCTTGAAAGGAGCAAGGGCAAAAAAATTTAGAGGTGAAGAAGGCAAAGATTAAATAAACTAGGTAGAGTAGCACATAGAGCTCTAGACTTGGAGTCAGGAAAACCTTAGTTGAGTCCTACCATACTTTATTAGCTGTATGATTCTGAGTGAGTCTTTTGGTCTCCTGCAGTCTCAGTTTCCTCATCTGTAAAATGGGATAATACTGGCACCTACTTCACATGATTATTGTGAATGAAGATAATACATGTAAAGCATTTTACCAACCAAAAAAATGCTATAGAAATGCCAGCTTTAAAAATATATGTATATATATTCCAGGAAAGTGGGACAGTCTGTGCAAAGTCATTAAGATGAAATGTTATGTGTAAGAAATGGAAACTAGGCTAGTTTAACTATAGTGCAGAATGAGTGAGCAAGGGTAATATGTGATCATCTTGTAAAGATTGGCCAGAGCCATATTGTGAAAGCTTTTAAATATAAAATAGAGCAATTCTTATTTCAACCTAAGGCAATTGGGAACCACAAAAGCTTCTTGAACAGAGAAGGAACAAATTCATACTGAAGCTTTATGAATGTCATTTTGGCAGGTGTGAGAATGCTGGATGGAGGACAAGAGAGATTTGAGGCAAGGAAACCAATTTGAAGATTATTACAGTATTCTAGAGAAGAACTAAGGAGACGTGGACTAGGGTAGTTACATTGTAAGTAGAAAAAAAAGAAAGAATAGAAGGGAGATAGTAAAGTGAAATGGACAAGATGTAAATAATGATTAGATACTAGGTATCTTTTTATGTTTAGATGCTTGCTTTAAGTGTTTAATCAAAATATAAATGTAAATGGCTACATGTGCATATGCAGATAGAATAAAGATGTGAAATATGATTAAGTTACATTTCCTTAGAAAGGGAAATTTGAAAGTAGTACCGGATGATGGTGCAAAGAGCTCTTCAAATACCATTTGCACCCTCAAGATATTAAGATTTAGACAGGAAGTCTCCAGTGTGTTGAGTGAATTTTCATGTCATGAACAAAAATGGCAGAGGATGAGAAAATAGGGTATATTAAGTCAAGTGGTATTGTGATGGACCCCAGTGCATTCTATAATGTCCAGGTTATAACTTTATAATCATACAAGGATATATGTTTGTTATTTAGGATGTTAAGGCTACAAATGCTAGCATTCCTTTATGAATGAATTGTGCTTGCTATAAATGTAGCAAGGGAAGCCTGTAATGTCCTTGAGCAAAAAACCTTATTATCTTTGCACTACAGAACATGACTCAAGGCCATTCTCTCAGCTTTGGTCAAGCTGTTTAGAGATAAAGAGAACTGCTTTAGGATACTTGTATTTCCTGCCAAATATTTGTTTTCCTTCTTATCCTTGTTAATTTTTTGCTTTTGACTAATTTGCTTTATATCCTGAAATGGCTTAGACCTTTCTCTATTTTTGAAAGTCATGATTTTATAAATCATGATCATTTTGGCCCAAATGGAAGACTCTTTTGTAACATCCTAGTTCCTGGGAATATAGATAATAGATTTTCACATCCTTTTCTAAGGGGCTTTTAATAAAGATAAGAAATATGACTTTTCTAATTCTATATTCAACATCTCATTTAGCTGGACATTACTCCAGAATCCCTGGGGGCCAGAAAACTGAAATGTCAATAACACAAATCAGAAATAGTGCCTCTCCAGATGGAAAAGTTGGTGAGCTACCTTTGGTACTACATCATCTGGCACACTGAGGGAGCTTCTACATCCCCCCTTTACCTCACCCCTACAAAATGATCTGTGAGTGTGTTTCTTTGCTTCCTAGATAGCTGATGGAGACCTAATTTGGGCTAGAGATCCAAGGAATTAGAACACTTCTTTCCAGCTTTCTCAAACTTTCAACTCAAATGTATAGAATATTCTTAAATAAACATAATTTAGAAATATAAATTCTATGCATGTGATTTTCCCCTCCTCTGGTATGGCAGTTAACATCACATAAGTACTTACACAGAGAGAAATTGCATGAAGTAGTAGGTAAGGATGAGCAGTAGAATTTGATCAAATGTTGCTTTTCCTTTAGCCCATATTGACTCCAAAATAATAATTCTCATGAAGTTTTAGTCCTGACGCTATCATTTATTAGTTACCCTATGATTTTGTGCACATCATTTACCCTTTATCCATTTCCTCATTTTTAAAATGATCATGATATCTATTTTTACCTACTTCACCTGCCCATCTTGTTAGGATTAAGTGATCCAGCCTGACACTCCAAGTCTTCTACAGCAGTGGGAGTCAAACAAAAACAGGACCACTAAATCATACACAAGGATTTTTGCCCATGGTATATTAACTTGGAAAATCACTTATTGATATTATCTATGTTCTATTGTATTTTTATTTATCTTGTTAAGTATTTCACAATTACATTTCTTATCTGGTTGGGGACACTCCAGTACGATAGGCAGACTATATGTTTTGACCCCTTAGCTGCACAAGTAGCCCTGTCCTACTTATCTAGCCTTATTTTCAGTATGTCAAATCAACCATGCTCCAAATTATGCTAGTGTTTGTCTGGGTACATGAGATCATAGTAGACATGCATAGTAGACATTAAGACAGAATGAGAGATTTATGATCTTCAAAGACAACTCAAAAAATACTTCTTACTGAAGACGCATTTCTCCTAGCCCCTACTAATCCCTGAGCTATATCACAGCATGGTGAAATGTGTTAAAGACTTGTAATCAATGACAACCAGGCTGGAATCCTGTCTCAGTTGGTTACTTGCTGTGTGACCTTTGGCAAATCATTTAACCTCTCTAAGCCTCAGTTTTCTTATATATAAAGCAGAAAGAGTTTCTACTCAGGGAATTATCATTAAGCTCAAAGGAGTTCAAGTTTGTAAAACTTAATGCACTGTATACATTTGAGAAGTTATTATTATTTTATTCTCGTCTATTTTGATGGAGTTCAGATAGAAACAATGCTGGTATGTTATTCTTTTATATCTAATGTTATGTTGATTCTTGCATTAGTGGATAAAATAATTGGAATTAAGAGCATTTGTAAATAAATATGAGTATGTGTACTTACATTTTTAGGCTCACAAGAAGAATCTTTGGGACAATTCTAGTAGCAGACAAGATGAGAGGGATAATACACACATATGTGTATATGTGTATATGTATATGTATATGCGTGTGTGTGTGTGTATCTCACCCTGGTCCCACATCATTTTGACATGTTCTATTAAATCTCCATATTTTGAAAGTTTTTTATTCCATGTAATTTAGAGATTATGGAGTATTTAGTATTGTGATATCTATTTTAAAGTGATGTTCTGAACTTTTTATAGCTCCATGTTATATCCAGACAATTATAGGTAACAATTTTATCTGTAAGAATACTCTGGTCCCAGTATGGGTTATTTGTCAAATTCTCCAGAACAATTTGGGTTATACAGCTATAGAATAGGGATATGTTATCTGTTATTTTATGAAAGACAGTGAGCTTCTGGTATATACCTCTGGCCATCAGATAATGACTTTCTAATTATTCAGTAGGTACTAAACTGTTACAAACTGTAGTGTAATGTTGCACAGTTTTTACAATTTCCTGTCATAATCATCACTGATCTTTAAGATTGGAGTACTAAAAGACAACCTTCCTGTTATTTCTGGGGATGAGGACCTGACTCTGCATTGCTATCACAAGCTCTTCTCTTTCTGTAAACAAATCTGAAGGATGTAACCACTTGCTTGATGCTCATTTGTTGATATATTCTTGGTTGAATTCATGTGGATGTTGTAATAATTCTCCTCATTTATCTTAGCTGTGTCATAGTCTTTGTCCATTTTCAGTAAGACTTGACAAATTCAGTGGTATATAACTATTGTCAGGTTTTACTATTGCTGAAGTAAGTGATGTCATAGCTGTCTTAGGATGACAGTCCCTGTGTTTCATTAACATTATAAAGGTTTTTGCAAGGATGCTTTCCAAATCTGTTCTCATCCATTTTACTGTTTCAAAAGCATATGTTAAAATTATTGCTGCTTTGTTGATAAACATCTCAAACATCTCCTCTTTGAGATTTGACTTTACAATGCCAATAAGTCTCTTGATATATATACAGCCATAATGTTCTCCTTAAGAATTTTATGTTTGATTTTCTTGCCTAGACAAGAGTAAGGTATTTGTATTACTCACAGTAGTCCACTGGTTTAATTTAACCGCCAAATCTAAGCTCAAAGGTTTTGGTATCTATATTTTCCTTAGCATATAATAAGAATTTTACATATCACCCCCAAATCATAATTTTTAGTGCGTTTTGCCCCACATCACTAAAATAGACAATAAAATTTTATACCATAAAATTGTAATAGTGTGATATAAATGGTTTTTTTAAAATAATTTATTTATTTAACTTTTTACATTCATTTTCACAAGATTTTGGGTTCCAAAGTTTTTACCCCATTTGTCCCCTCCCCCCACCCCAATACACCAAGCATTCTAATTTCCCCTATCACCCATCTGCCCTCTCTTCTTTCATCTCTCCCTTCCCTTACCCCGTCTTCTCTTTTGTCCTGTAGGGCCAGATAGCTTTCTATTCCCCATTACCTGTATTTCTTATTTCCTAGTAGCAAGAATAATACTCAACAGTTGTTCCTAAAACTTTGAGTTCCAACCTCTCCCCATCCCTCCCTCCCCACCCATTCCCTTTGGGAAGATATAAATGTTAATTGGGAGATGAGGTGGTGGATAAAAGTTGTCATTGTAGTTTTACTTAGAGCTTAATGAAGAAATCTAAAAAGAATATCATGAAGAGCTATGAAGATATTATTAAACTACTAAATAAATTGAATTATTATGTAGAAATTCAATTACCTTGGTGTTCACAATACTTTTTCTGTTGTTATTGATAGAGTTTTATTAAACAAAAGCATTGGGAAGTACTGATCCAGAGAATTTATAGCACCCCTGTGATTTGAACTCCTCTTGTAAGGGAAATGAACTCCTCCTACTGAAGAGGAAGAAAGTTTGCTGATATTTTCGTGCTAGAGATACATATAAGTATCCAGACTTAAGGACTTAACCTAAGGGATTGTAACTCCCCATACAAAAAAATGTACTTGAGATTGTTAGAGAAGCCACACCTTTCTCCATGACTGTCATCTCTTGATCTAAGATTTTATGCACCTGCCTCTCTCAGACCAAGAATTTTGGGGTCCAAGAATTCTCAGGTTATGTGAATGGGAAGCACTTCCATATGTCTCTAGCCCAAAGAAGCCATTGGTACTCCGGGGACTGAAGGAAAGGAACTTTCACTGATAGCTCAATGCTCTCTGGTCTGTCCTCTGAAAGAGGAAAAGGCAAAAGGCAACAGATTCCTACTAACACTAGTCCTTTTATAGGACTAACACAAAGAGGTGACTCTGTCCCATAACTAACCAACCATTTTAATAGTACCTTGCATATGTATGTGTGTTGTCTTAAGGTTTATAAAGCACTTATTGGCATTTTTTCATTTTATAATCACAACAACTCTGTGAAATAGTGGCTCAGAAAGGTTAAATGACCTTTCCAATAACAAAACTAAAAAGTGTCTGAGGTAACATTTGAACCCAAGTCTCCTATGCTCTGTCCCAGGAGTGATTTGGATTCAATCAAAGAACCACGCTTGAGGACCTAGGGGGTGCACATGTGGCCTTGAGGTGACATCTACTAAGCCAGGCAGCCACTTTTTAAATTAATGAGATTTAAACGAAGTCTCAACCAAAATCCTTCTTCCCCAACCACAAACTCACCAAATTAGGGAAGTTCCTAGGGCCTAGATCAACTTGCTACATACACTAGTATTATTGAAATAAAGCTCTAAAGGTAAGTTAGAACAAGACTGTAGAAGACCATCAACTGTGAGGCTAAGGAATTTGTATATCATCCTACAGTTGAGGGGAAACATGGATTTTTGACATTAATGTAGAGCTGGAAGTGACCTCCAAGGCTATCTAGACCTATATTATTAATTTATAAATTCATACATATATATAACCCATTGCTATAAGACTAATTCCTGGGGGTCTGAGATCAAGGACTTTGCCAAGGGATCAGCAATACTAGAGTGTGTGGGATGAATCCTTAAATGAACTTCATTTTATTGAATTTGTTAAAAAATTCTGTCATGCTGACATCTCCCCTGACTAACTCCAGAACAATCAAGCCTCTATTTTCAGATGTTCCTGAGTAGGATCTTCCTTACTTTTGTCTTGAATATTCTGTAAAAGCAAGTCCCAATAAAACTATTGACTATGCAAATCTTATCAGGTCTCTTAATTGTTTCGTTTCATTTTCCTGATCTATAAAATAGATAATATTTGCAGTACCTTCTGCATGATACTCCTGAACATATGATACTCAGGAATACATGTACTTGTGATGTATTGATAGGATTGATTTTGAGTTATGTAGGTAGGTAGTATTCAGACACAATTGAACTGAGCTGTGCTTTGTGTAACCTTTAGCCCTTAGTGTGTTTATGCTTCCCATAATAACACATCCACACAGTTCTAGATTCACCAGGATTATAGACACAGTTTCACTATTGCTATTCATTATAATAACTGGTTCACTGACCCCAAATGCTCATATGGACTATTTGTGCCATACCTGTGGTAGAGAAGCCCATTGCTTTCCACAGGTTTGGGTGGGGATAAATTCTTTGATTAGATTTCCCAAGACTAAGGGGGCTGGGGGGTGGGGTGGTGGTAAGGTGGGGAGGTTGAAAATAAATGATATAATCAGTCACATTTCCCTCAGCCCTTCATTACACTAAGTCCACCTCTCATTATAATATTCATCCTATCTTGTTACTTGCTAACAAATCACAATTGATTGCCACCCTCAAAAAACACCCATTCTTCCAAAGGCATGAACCCATTGAGTGGATTCCATGAGGGGTCTTTGGCATTTGAAAGTGTCACTGACTCCTTGTATTAATTACCCAGAAACTGTCTCCTGAATGTTGGAATGTTGAAAGAAATTATGAATTACTATGTTGAAAGAAATTATGAATGTGATGAATACAGAGTAGGATGGAAAAAGCTACATGAACTGATAGTGAAGTAAAAAAGAACCAAGAAAACAATATATATAATGACTATACAATTGAAATGGAAATGGAAAGAACCATCACACTCAAAAAAATGTAAGAGTGAATGTAATAACATTATAAAGATCAAACATGGGTAGAAAGGAGATGTAGAATATACTCCCACCCACCCGATCACTTTGTAGGTGTTGGAGGTATACTAGTATTGTACATTGCACATGTTTTCAGGCTTTTTTGCCTTAAAAAATATCATTTTTTTAATATAGGATGGCACTCTGAGAAGAAGAAGCATATTGGGAAAACTGTGATGATGTAGAAATAGCATAAAATAGCAATAAAAACTTTTTTTAAAAGTCATTTGACCGTGTCATCTGGGTTCACTAAAAATTTATGTTATCTGATCTCAACTGGACTTTTACTACTTGCATGACACTCTTTTTGTCTTTCTGAATTTCTCATTGTCAAAATCATGCATTTATCATGGGAAAGTATGACTCCATTCAGCTCGCCTAAGGTCTGATAGTCAAATCTCTTGCCTTACCTACCCAGAAACCAGACTTCCTTGACTCTGCAAAGTCACCCTGCCATGTATCTGCCTAAGTACCCTTTTCTTCTTCCTTTCTCCCTTTGCATCACCTCATTTATATGTATCTTCCTTCATTAAAATGTAAATACCTTGAGGAGAGGGTTAGTTACTTATTTTTATATTTCTGAAACTTAGCACAATACCTAGAACATAGTAAACACTTAATATATGTTTTCTCTATCCTAAACTTTCTTCTCCCTCCTCAGACTGCCTGTATCACCTTTCTTAGCAGAGGAAATCTATCCCTCCATTACTGAGTAAGTAGAAGTCAATTTCCTCTTCATCCCTTCGTACCACAAAAATACTCCATTATTTTCCATTTTCTCCTCCTTTGCTCCAATCTCTGGTAAACAGATAGGCCTTCTCACACACACACACACACACACACACACACACACACAAATGTACAAATATCTGTGTGAATGTATATGTGTGTGTATCCTTATCAATCTAGCTCCTTCTTTCTCTCTACTGACAAACATTCCTGGTCTCCATGATCCTTAAAAAAACTTTTTTCCCTTAACTTTGTCATTCTTAAAGCTATTGTCCTATATCTTTTATCCCTTTCATGGCCAAACTTCTGTAATGAGTTGCACACACTCAAGGTTTCCATTTCCTCATTTCCCACTCAGTCTTTTAAATTCAATCAGTCTTTTATAACTGAACGTCAAAACCCCAGAATAAGACTGAAACCACTCTCTCCAAAGTTATCAACCACTTACGTGCTAAATCTAGCCTGTACTAATGATGATCCCAGAGAACAAATCATGAAAAATATCTCCCTTTTCCTGACATAATGTTGAGAATGTTACATACATTGTCATGTTAGTTCCCTTTTGTTTTTTGCTTAGGTATTTTTTCTTTGTTTAAAGAGAGAGTTCATTGTCTGGTATGGTGAGGGTAAAAGTATGGTAACATTCTGAAATGATACAAAGGCATCAAGAGTACTTTTATGATAAAAAAAAATTCAATCACTTTTTCTTAGCCCACAACCACCTTGATCTATCTGAGCTTTTGAAATGACCGTTTCCTAGATTCTCTTTCCCTGTGGTTTATGTGACATTGCACACCCTTACTATTCTCCTATCTGTCTATCCACTCCTCCTCCTTTGCTCGTTATCTTTCTCTTACTAAATGTGAGTTTGCCTTTCATTCTCCCAAGATTCTATCCTAGACCCCAGTCTACCTTTTTTCTCTCTCTTCTTAATAATCTTCTCTACTCCCAAAGACATCAATGATAGCAGTATAGATGATTCCCAGATCTTTCTGTCCATCCCTAATCTATACCCTGAATTCTAATAGAGTATTTTCAATTGCCTGTTGGATAGCTTCTCCCAGATATCCATCATCATTTCAAGCTCTACATGTCCAGAATGGAGCTCATATTTTCCCCCTCTGCCAGATGTCCTCTCTTCTGCTGGTGGTTCCACCATTTTTCTAGTCATTTGGATTCATATGACTTTGAAGCTGCACTTTACTCTTTCTTCTCTCCCAACTTTCTTCTCCAATCAATGGTCAAATCTTGTTGACCCCACTTCCACAGCATCTGTCACAGTTCTCCCTTCATCTCCACTCAAAGAACCTCTACTTCAGTTCAGGCCTCCATCATCTCTTGCCTAGATTATTAAGCTTTATAATTGGATTCCCTGTCTCTAATTTCCTCTCTTTCCTTTCCATCTTCTACACAGATGCCAAAATAAAATTCCTAAAACACACAGGACTAAAATGAATGAGTGAATGAATGAATGAAAAAGTATTGATTAAGCATCTAATATGGTCCAACTGTGCTAGATACTGGGGTTATAAATATAAAAATGAGATAGTCCTTGTTCTCAAGGAGTTTACATGCTAGTAGAGGCCGACCATACATGTAAGAAGTGTTGGACAGGAAAGAAAGTTTAGGTTTGGGGAGCTGCACTAATGATGAATGAAGTTCATTGCCATATGTTTCCAAAAACAATGGTAATATTACTTTGATTACTTTTCTTTTTAAATAATATTTTATTTTTTCCCAATTATATATAAAGACAATTTTTAACATTCATTTTTTTAAAAAAAGTTTTGAGTTCCAAATTCTCTCCCTCCCTCCTCACCCTACCCTTATCCCTCCTTCAAATGGGAAGCAATTTGACATAGGTTATACATGTGCAATCATGCAAAACATATTTCCACATTAGTCACGTTGTGATAAAAGGCATGGTCCCCCAAAACCCACCAAAAACATGAAGAAAATGTGAAATGCTTCACAAATTTACTTCTCATCTTTGCATAGGGGTCATGCTAATTCTCTCTGTATCATTCACATTTTAATGTATATGCTTCCAAAGTAAGCACAATTTGACTACCTTTCCCTGAGCAAGAGATAGAAAGGTCTACCTGACTGACAGATCCTTATGGGCAATTTAGAAACAGAGGAGCTTGCCTTTGTTGATCCAATTCATAGTATTCTTGATACATATCCTTGTTAAATACCCTTCCTCTATGACGAAATAAGTTATTTTTTGTTAACTTTTGAATGACCTATGAGTGTCTCATTTTATACCAACATTGAGCTTAAACTTTTAGGGAACTAGCCTGAGGCAGGCCTATCCCAGAACAATGGGATGGGGAGCACTATACCCTATGGCAGAATAGATGGCATATTATTCAGGGTGGATGGATGTGAAGCCTCATTTGAGACCAGTTAGATATAGTGTAGTAGATGATTTTTTTACTTGCTCACTCATCAGGACAATTCATGCCCAGGGCAGAGTTCCAAAGCTATGCTAATTCCTCTTCCCCACCCTCAGCTTTTAGTTCTGCTGCTTTCTTGTCTTTATGTAAGGGTTGATAGAAAACTCTGGGACTGACCTCCTTTTGATGAGCCAAAACAGAGAAGTGGCTCTGATCCACAAAAATAAAACAATTATTGTCCAGTTGATGAGATATAATGAAAATGATGACAGATAAAGTCCCAAATAAAGGCTCTCTACCCTGCAAGCTCATCAAATTGATGAGGTCCCTGATGAATGAATGAATGAATGAATGAGTGAGTGAAAAGCATTTATTAAATGCTTACTATGTGCCAAGCACAGTGATAAGACCTGGGGATACAAACACAAGTCTATTTTTGTTATTGTCTTGCCTGAAGTCATGACTACCATGCCTGCTTTTTTTTTTCAGTTCAGCTGAAGCATTAGAGATGTTGCTACAGCATTATATTTTGGTTTTTATATTTTGAGTGTGTTTCTTATTAACAATACTTTATTAAAGTCTGCTATCTAATTCATTTTACTAACCTTTTCCATTTATGGGTGAATTCATCCCATTTCACACTCACAATTATGATCATTAATTGTGCATTTTCCTCCATCCTATTATCTCATGTTTCCTCTCTTTGTTCCCTGCCTCCTCTTTACAAGAATACAGTCATGGGACAGTGGGATGCTTAGCACCAATGCTCCATGCCTAATGTAATCAGCTTCTGCCTTTCCAGGAAAGTAAAAAAAAAAAACAAGACAGCCCCTGTCAACCCCTATAGATGAAATCACAAATCCTTAAGTATTGAATGAAGTTAGTAGAAGAAACAGAAGTACTAAAGTTAGCCAATAATATCAAGAGGCAGCCAGGTAGCACAATGATAAAATGCTGAACTTGTAGTCAGGAAGACCAGAATTCATTATTTGACCTTGGGTACTTAAAGGCATATCTCCGTTTGTTGTGATTTGCAAATATTGTATTGTTGTTATTTTACAAATTGAAAGATTTGTGGCAGCCCTCTATCAAGTGTATCAGCACCATTTTTCCTACAGCACATGTTCACATTATATCTTTGTGTCACATTTTGGTAATTCTTGAAGTGTTTCAAGATTTTTCATTATTATTATATCTAATATGGTCAGCTACCACACTGATGGTAAATTCTTCAATTTGAAAAGGCTACAAGCCAAAGTGCAGGGAGTGTTGGTGCATGATTTTCTGTTTGCTGATGATTGTGCACTCAATGTAGCTTCTGAAGTTGAGATGCAACCAAGTATGGATTATAACTCTCCTGCCTATGATAATTTTGGCCTAATAAATTAACACCAAGAAAATACAGGTCAGCCACCACCATACCATCCATAGGTGGAGGCATCGGTTACAACAAATGGAGAAGTTTTGAATGCTGTGGATAAGTTCACTTACCTTGGTAGTGTACTTTCCAGGGATGTACGCATTGACAGTGAGGAACATGCATTGCCAGAGCTAGCTCAGTGTTTGGGAGGTTCCAAAGAAAAGTATGGGAGAGAAGAGGTATTAGGCTGACTACCAAACTGAAGGTCTACAGAGCCGTTGTGCTGACCTCATTTTTGTATGCCTGTGAAACATGGACAGTCTACCAGTGCCATGCCAGAAAATTGAATCATTTCCATTTGAACTATCTTAGAAAGATTTTGAGGATCACCTAGCAGGATAATGTACCAGACACTGAGGTCCTTGCTCATGCTAAACTGCCAAGCATTCAAACTATGCTTCAGAGAGCGCAACTCTGATGGACTGGTCATGTTGTTTGAATGCAAAATGTACACTTTCCAAAAAAGACTATTTTATGGAGAACTCACAGGCAGCAGGCGATCACATGGTGGTTAGAAGAAGTGATAAGAGGACACTCTCAAGATCTGTCTCAAGAACTTTGGATTTGATTGTACAACATGGGAGACACTGGCACGGAACTGCTCAGCATGGCATGCCCACATCAGAAAAGTTGCTGTGCTATGTGAACAAAGCAGAATTGAGACAGCACAAAGGAAACATAGAATGCACAAATTGGGAGTATTCACTCCAAATGTTCACGCAGACTACCTGTGTCAAGTCTGAGGTAGAGCATTTCAAGCTCATATTGGTCTGATCAACTACAGTCCGACACATTGAAACTTGACTTTATGAAGCTGATGTCATTTTGGTCCTCTTCAAGAATGAACGACAACAACCAACCAACCATCCATCTGATATGGTGCTCTGTGATCATGATCTCTGATGTTACTATTACAAGTGTTTTGGGGTGCCAAGAACCACACTTCTATAAGATGGTGAACTTAACTGATAAATGTTGTTATGTTCTGATTGCTCTACCAACTGTAGTTTCTCTGATCTCTCCCTTTCCTCAGCTCTCCCTCACTTAAATCCAATTCACTTGCAAGTCATGGCACCTGATCTCATGGTCCTCTTCAAGAACAAAGGACAAACAACAATTCTCCCCTTGAGTCTCCCTATTCCCTAAAAACACAATATTGAAATTAGACCAGGTAATAGCTCTACTATGGCTTCTAAGTGTTCAGGTGAAAGAAAGAGTCACACATCTCTCCCTTTAAGTCAAAAGCTAGAAATGAGAGTGAGGAAGGCATATTGCAAGCCCAAAAGCTAAACCATCACCCTGATCAGTTGGTAGCATCAACATCCAAGCAAATCCCTCCACCAGTAAAAAGATTATGACTCACTGAAGGCTCAGATGGTGGTAACCATTTTTTAGCAATAAAGTGGTTTTTTTCAATTAAGATATATACATTGTCTTCTTTTAGTCATAATACTATTGCACACCTAAGAGACTATAGTGTAGTGTAAACTTAACATTCTTTTCTTTTTTCCTTTAATTTTTTTTATTTTATACAAATACTAAAACTTAAGTACATAATAAGAAAAGAAAGAGAAAAATTATGAACAAATATAAAACAAGAAAAAACTGTCACGTGCACAGAATAACACAGGAAAGGATTCAAAATATGTAGTAATAACATTTTTAAAAACCCTATATATTATTTGCTTTCTTTTAGGTTTTCTTTTATTCTCTGATGCACAGTTTTTACTTTTTTCCCTTCCTCCTCACTACCCACCACCCCAACACTACAATTGAGCATGGATATATTTACAAATAAGCATTGATACATATATGTATATATATACATATACATATATAAACATATACTTTTCCTAAGAGAGTCTACTCCTATTCTTATTTTTATGTTTTTTGCATCTTTTTTCCATCTCTCCTAACTCTTCTACTTTACTTCTACCTGCTACCTTACTCTCCTATTACTTAACCTACCCCCACTCCAGCAATCCCTCCCTAAATCTAAACACCCTTTTGAATACCTCTGTGACCTATTTTGTCCACACTCCTCTAAAGCTCCCTCCTTTATCCTCTCTGCTCCCCTTATCCCCTTATTTTAATTTCTTTTTTAAATTTAGAAGGCTTACACTCTTCTAGATGTATATGTTATCCTGCCCCCCAAACCCATTCCTAATGAAAGTAGGTTTCCAGAATGAACAGGCCTCCTCCCCATCTAATTCCTCTGAATTGGTTTTTCCTCTTGCATTTCATTTGTATAAGATAATTACTCTTTTTGCTGTTGTTGAATGATTTTACTTTTTACAATCATATCATACTCAGGTCTACCCTAATCTTTCTTATACGCTACCTAATTACTAGTATGAATCTTAGATACAGGTTTTACATTTTCCATACACAAAATTTAGTCCTAGTATGTACCTTATATTTCTCTTGGCTCTCCTATGTCAAATATTCTATGGCATTTGGGTTTTTTTTTTAACAGATGCCTGAAAGTCTGACAGTTGACCAAATGTCCATTTTTTTCCATTCAAAATTACATGTAACTTTGCCATGTATGATATTTTCTGTCAAAAGCCCAGTTCTTTTGCTCTTCAATATATACTGTTGCATCTCTCAAACAAAAATTTGGGACAAAAATTTATGTTTGATCATTGATAGTCCTTGGAGAGACATATAGTGGAGTCAAATGAAGAAAATTATTGGACAGGTTCTACTTCACTTTGAAATATTTTGGTCACTAGGTACTTTAAAATTTTAAGCCTCAAGTGTGGATCCTAATAGCACTATATACTCCATTGAAGCTGTTCAGATCCTATGAATTACCATGTGGCATGTACTGCCATGTAAAAGCAAGCACCATGATTTTTGGGGAGATTAGATTTAAGCCTGAGGCTATTTCACTTTGGGGCAACACCCAAGCGTGAATCTTGTAATTTACTTAGCATTTCCCTACTATATTGCCTATGGTGTTGCCACATTACCACTAGATGAAGAAAAGTGGCCTGGCAAGTGAAAACATGTTTGTTTGAAGAATAATTTTATATAAATAAAAAAAGGAGTGACTCCACAACATACATGTTAGTGCCCCCAATAAATTAAGTTATATTTCTTTTTTTTTAACATTTTAATTAATTTATTTAACTTTTAACATTCATTTCCACAAAATTTTGGATTCCAAATTTTCTCCCCATTTCTCCTCTCCCCCTACTCCAAAACGCTGAGCATTCTAATTGCCCCTATCACCAATCTGTCCTCTCTTCTAACATCCCTCTCTTCTCTTATCCCCATCTTCTCTTTTGTCCTATAGGTCAAGATAACTTTCTATTCCCCATTACCTGTATTTCTTATTGCCTAGTTGCAAGAACACTAGTTGTTCCTAAAACTTTGAGTTCCAACTGCTCTTCCTCCCTCCCCCCCATTCCATTTGGGAAGGCAGGCAGTTCAATATAGACCATATCTGTGTAGTTTTGCAAATGACTTCCATAATAGTCATGTTGTATAAGACTAACTATATTTCCCTCCATCCTATCCTGCCCCCCATTGTTGCTATTCTCTCTTTTGATCCTGTCCCTCCCCGAGTGTTGACTTCAAATTGCTCTCTCCTCCCACACTACCCTCCCTTCCATCATCCTCCCCAACCCGCTTATTCCCTTCTCCCCCATTTTCCTGTATTGTAAGACAGGTTTTCATACCAAAATGAGTGTGCATTTTATTCCTTCCTTTAGTCGAACGTGATGAGAGTAAGCTTCATGTTTTTTCTCTTACCTCCCCTCTTTTTCCCTCCGCTGAAAAGTCTTTTACTTACCTCTTTTATGAGAGATAATTTGCTCCATTCCATTTCTCCCTTTCTCCTCCCAATATATTTCTCTTTCACCACTTAATTTCATTTTTTTAGATATGATCCCATCCCATTCAATTCACTCTGTGCTCTGTGTGTGTGTGTGTGTGTGTGTGTGTGTGTGTGTGTGTTATGTGTAATCCCACCAACTACCAGGATACTGAGAAAAGTTTCAAGAGTTACAAATATTGTCTTTCCATGTAGGAATGTAAACAGTTCAACTTTAGTAAGTCCCTTATGACTTTTCTTTGCTGTTTACCTTTTCATGCTTCTTCTCATTCTTGTGTTTGAAAGTCAAATTTTCTTTTCAGCTCTGGTCTGTTTATCAAGAATGCTTGAAATCCTGGATTTCATTGAAAGACCATATTTTCCCCTGAAGTATTATACTCAGTTTTGCTGGGTAGGTGATTCTTGATTTTAGACCTAGTTCCTTTGACTTCTGGAATATCATATTCCACGCCCTTCAATCCCTTAATGTAGAAG
>CM053770.1:391662608-391747657 GCA_028658325.1 Potorous gilbertii | reverse complement strand
GAGTTTCTCTTTTTGGATCTCTTTTCAGGTGGTGATCGGTGGATTCCTTGAATACTTATTTTGCCCTCTGGTTCTAGAACATCAGGGCAGTTTTCCTTGATAATTTCACGAAGGATGATATCTAGGCTCTTTTTTTGATCATGGCTTTCAGGTAGTCCCATAATTTTTAAATTGTCTCTCCTGGATCTATTTTCCAGGTCAGTTGTTTTTCCAATGAGATATTTCACATTATCTTCCATTTTTTTATTCTTTTGGTTTTGTTTTGTGATTTCTTGGTTTCTCATAAAGTCATTTAGCCTCTATCTGTTCCATTCTAATTTTGAAAGAACTATTTTCTTCAGTGAGCTTTTGAACCTCCTTTTCCATTTGGCTAATTCTGCTTTCTTCTCATTGGCTTTTTCAACCACTTTTGCCAATTGAGTTAGCCTATTTTTCAAGGTGTATTTTCTTCAGCATTTTTTTGGTTCTACTTTAGCAAGCTGTTGACCTGCTTTTCATGCTTTTCTTGCATCTCATTTCTCTTCCCAGTTTTTCCTCCACCTCTCTAACTTGATTTTCAAAATCTTTTTTTTAGCTCTTCCATGGTCTGAGCCCACTGAATATTTATTTTGGATGTTTGGGATACAGAAGCCTTGACTTTTTGTCTTTCCCTGATGGTAAGCATTGTTCTTCCTCATCTGAAAGGATGGGAGGAGATATCTGTTCACTAAGAAAGTAACCTTCTATGGTCTTATTTTTTTTCCCTTTTTTGGGCATTTTCCCAAGCAGTTACTTGACTTTTGGGTCCTTTGTCAAGAGTAAGGTGTACTCTGAGAATCTGTAAAATCTCAGTTCCTCCTAGGTGGCACAATCAAGCATATACTGTTCTGTGTGCAGGAAGGGATTTTTGTGCCCAGAATCTTAGCAGAGTTTCCTCTCCATAGTCACCTGGCCTCCGGTTCTGCCAAGCCAGCACTGGAGGGGGTGGGATTCAGTCAAGCTATGGGGGGCAGGGCCACCAATCTCCCTCAGGGGCTCTACACAGTTCGGGAGGAAAGAATCAGCTCCTCAGTGACCCCAGGGATTTTTACAATCCAACAATGGTCTGAGCTGCCATGAAAACTGTCACGGCCTGCCCAATGTGGTGTCTGCAGCCACTGCCTGAGGCTAGAACTATGGGAAGGCCCTTCTCCTTTCCCAGACAGCTGAAAAAACCCAGTCAGTGACCTTTGGCACCTGTGGGTTGAGGGATCTGAGAACCTGCTGCTACTGGGACTGGGGATTCCACCAGTTATATTTCTTTTTACACTGTTTTGTGCTTACTTCTCTGTATGCAAATCCTCCCTCCCCAGCCCCTATTAGAATGGAAGCTCTTTGAGGATTTTCATTTTTGTCTTTAGACAGTTCCTGACATACAGTGGTGGCTCAATAATTGCTCTTAGAATTGAATTGAACTTAACTGAGTTATGACCAGAATCTAGTTTTTAGAGCAAGTACAGCTATTAAATTCATATTAGTAGCGTAGGGAGTCCTTATAAAGACATAGTTGGTTGCCCAGATTCAAATTTAAATAGGGTCCTCAAAAGGAAAGAACCTGAAGGTGATACTTTATGCATTGATAGATAAGGACACTGAGTTTTGAAGAAACAGAATTAATTGCATAAAGTTGAAGGCAATTTTCAGTTATTCATGGAATGAGTATCATTTGTGAATTGTCCTTTTGATGATTTTATTCTTTTGGGTGTTTGTTATTTTATTGGGTAAAAATGAAATCATTTTGTTGCTGGTTACTCTGATAAAAGGTTTGGTTGTCGATTTTTAAAATGGCGGCCTATCCATTTTTTTTAATGCCTTTCATTTGTCCACATTATTTTCATTATTCATAACAATAACCAATTTTCTCTTTAAAACATTTTTTTTAGTTCAAAATTTTAAAAAATATACAAAGTGTTTAGTAAATATATGTTGAATTGATTTGAATTCTCCTCCTATCACTGTGACTTTTTTCTTAGACTACTTCTAGGCTTTGGAGTTTTTTACTTGATACATTTCCAATTATCTTTTGGCTATAAGCATTCAAAATTTAAAAATGAATTATGAATACATTTTTATTAGTGTACTTTAAGTATGGGCCCCACTACTATCATTGACACTATGTACAGCGTATACCCCAAGTGTTTATGGGGAAAAGTTTTGTTACTATCGGTCTCATGATACCATCTTAGTAAATGCCTTTGCTTTGAAAAAAGATTAATTGGGAAGAGAAGTTATCTGTTAAAATGTATGTGTCCTCTAAGAATAGATGAATATGAAATATTCAAGGAAGAATGGAAAGATATATGAACTGATAAACCAGAAAAAGAATATACATGATAACAATGCAAATGGAAAGAATACCAACAAAAGCCTCTTGAATTTTATATATTTGTAGTGATCAAACTTGGCCCCAGAGAAGAGTTGTGAAAATTAATCTCCCTCCTTTCTTGGTAAAACTATATGTGTGGAATATTACATATGTCAGAAGAGATTGATGTGCTGGCTGACTTTGAAGAACTGCTTTCATCCTTCTTTCTTTTTTATTCTTTATTACAAAGAATGGCTCTCTGGGGATGGGAGATAGATGGGATATGTTCAGAAATAAAGCTGTTGCAAAAACCAAAGATTTTTAAAGTTACTCATCATGGGGCACCCTTGGGGTAGTGCCAGTAGTAATGGTGGCACACATACCTCAAGTATATTAGTAGAAATATTGATTCATAACTCAGTTTTTAATTTCGGATTCTTATACTGGAAATGAACCAATTATAAAGGCAATTGTAAGAAATAGTCTGAGAAAAAGATCACAACCACACTCATCAATCCATGCATCACTCTACTCATGGAGCAAGATAGATGACTGACATTTGAGTCTAGGGGGGGCTGGTGTTATCTCCCCATCCTTCATGCATTGTTGATGAATCTTGAGAAGATATAATTTTGTCTGCGGCCATCCCAGTAGTTATACCCCGCGGCGCACAGAAACCTATCTCAAATTCACTTTTCTATTTACGGATCATACCCTATATACGGAACTTTGCGTGGGTGCCGATGGACATTTCCCTTTCTTAAAAAATTGACTTTTGGGGAGGAACCTAAACTTCCCACAAATTTAACTGTTTTCTTCCCAACGGCTAACAAATTTAGGATTTATGAGAGAAAATTCGAAAGTCAACTGAATGCATTATTTTTTTACTTTTCTTTTTTAGACAAGGAACCTGGGGAGGTCTTAGCCCATGGCTTTGGGCATAGTGAGCACTAAGCGTTTACTGAATTAAGGAGTTGTGGAAACAGAAGAGCTAAAGCGTCCAAAAATGTCTTCTTTCAAGTAACTTTATTTCTTAAGAAAGGAAGTGGGGCGTGGGGGGGAGAAGGAAGAAAGGGGTGGGGGAGGAAGGGCTGTGTCGAGGTGAGTGAGCAGCAGCACGTATGAACTCGCCCATGTAGCCATAATTTAATTATTTTTAAATGAGCCAGTGAGGCGTTCGGGGTCCACGACAGCAAAGATGGTGACTGGGAATAAGAGCCCTAAGAGGAGGGAAGCTCGGACAAGAGTGAAAGGGAAGCGCAGCCGCACTGGGGAAGAGGAAAGCAGTGGTCTCTTCCAGACCCCTACTGCCCCCCTCCGGCGTAGAGCACGTGGTTTGATCCAGGCGGGTACCCTGGTGGGGACAGCGAAGGAGGAGGGAGGCGGAGGTGGACGCAAAGGAGGCTCGGGGGCTGAAGCTTCGGTTAGGAGGGCCGGACGAATGCACAACTGCGCAGGCGCGGACCCGGCGCTACTATTTCGCCCTCGCTGAAAGAGGGGAATCCAGGCAGCAGTTCCGAATATTTAGTTGTTAGATATACTTATATTCCCATCCTGCCTCCTAACTTCCTTTTAGCTATTTTCATTTTCTTTATTTTTAAAGAAATAACCTATATAAGGCGTTTTTCCGCAAAACCTCGAAAGGTCTTTTGCCCTACTTCTCCCAAAGCCGGCACAATGGGCACGTCCCCGCCTCCCCAAGCTCTCGGGAGGGGGCGGCGAGTCTCCCCCACCCCCCTAGCGTCGCGAGTTGGCGCTGCTTCCTCCCCGACTCCACTTGTCGGCCCCCTCTGCCGGGCGGTGCCGAGTCCCCCTCCCGTCCCCCTCCCTCCTGTCCCTCCTCCCTCTTTCCTTCCCTCCCTGCCCGCCTGTAGCGCCCCCGTGGCCGCCGCCACCACCACCACCACCACCGTCCCAGCGCAGGCCATCCTCCGCTCCCTGCGCGCTTCCAGCCTGCCGCGGAGGCGGCGGCGGCGGTGGCGGCTGCGGAAGCCCGGGAGCCCGAAGTCAGCAGCGACAGCCGCGGCGGCGGCAGCGGGGAGCCCATGGCGTACAGTCAGGGAGGCGGCAAGAAGAAAGTCTGCTACTACTATGATGGTAAAAAAGGCCGACCCTCAGCGCGCTGCTGGGGCTGCAGGCTCCCCTTTCACCCTCCCCCCACCTTGCCCTCCACCTTGGCCTTCCCTCTCCCACCCGGCGCGGGGGCGGGGAGGCGGAGAACCTGGATGTGATGGGTCGTGCCCTCCCGCGGTGAGGCAGGGGTGGTCGCCTGTGTCCCTCCCTTCCCCCCCGTCCCCGCCCCCGCCCGGTTTGCAGGCGGGAAAATGGGCATCTCCTTTTCCCCACCTACCCAAGCATCCCCATCCTCCTCCCCCAAAGTCAACACCCCCTGGGGAGCCCGCCCAGGCTTCTTTGGGGTTGGGGTAATGGCGAATAAGGCCCGCCCTTCACTCCCACTAGCATGCGTGGGGAGGAGAGCTGGGGGGTGGAGGGCCACGACGAGAAGCGCATCCTACTTGCACAGCCGCCTGCGAAATAATGGTTTATAACCCGTTCTGGGCTCACACAAAGCGGTGCATCCCCCTCCAGCCCGGGCCCCGCCTTCTCCTCCCTCCCCTCCCCCCGTCAGCCCCTTCCTCTTTTCCCTCCCCTCCCTTTCTCCCTGCTCTAACCCACCTTTAGCGCATCCGCCGCCGAAGGTGGCAGAGAGTTTCCCCCAATCGCCAGGCCAGGGTGGGATGGCCTCAGACACTCGGGTTAAGGAATGGTCTTTGTCCATCCAGTTGATGGAGCCCCACGTTCTCAGGGCCGGTGGGATAAAGAGGGCCCCTTCTTCCTTCCACCTCTGCGGCAGAGCGAGCCCTCGATGGTTTTCAGCAAGGATTTCTACCGACTTGGAGACGTGCGGTCTAGTAATTAGAATTAAGAGGAACGCGAGGTGGCAAGGGGACGGGGACCTATTTGTTGCTACTTGTGTGTGGGACTCGGACCCGACGGGGCCTGGCCTTGGTGAAGCCTCTGTCCGTCTCGGCGGTGCCAAGTTAGACGTGGTTGCCGCCCACTTCTTTGTTGCTCTTTGTTCAGCCAGGGGTGTGTGTGTTGGGGGCATAGTTGTGCGAGAGCCCCGGTTTAGGAGGTTTTTATACCCCTTTGGAACCTTTGGTAAAGTAGAATAAGAATCCTGGTGAAGAACGCACTCGGCAGCAGTTTAGAAGTGATGTCCGATTGCAGGTCTGGGGGGATTCCATCCACTGGTACATATTCACCAACCTTCTGCATCTTGTTAGAGGCTCTCCAGAAATTGATGTGGCTGAAAACACTCACCTTGTGGCCAGCCTGGTAAAGAGCCTCCACTAACACCTTTCTCCCCCTTAGTGTCGGTGGGACTTGATAGCACTTGTCCTGCACTAATGAATCCACAGCGTAACGAGGCGTCAGAGTACGGCCCGAGTGGAGAGGGTGTAGATATTTTCAAAGTTAGTGGAACAAATTATGCTAGAGAGAAGAATCCCAAATTCTAGCAAGGCCTGATGTGCCTTTAAAAATTTGTATGAAATGAACTCAAAAGCTTCCCTAAATTTGACATGGTTTCTTTTGGAAGGGACCCTAATAAGTTATCTCTCCCAACATAAAATCGTAGTGATACCAAAAAATAGATGTTGATGATTTGCTTTTGGATTTTTCTTTAAAGTAATATCACATCTTTCTAGTGAAAATGACATAATTTGACTTAATTTTTCTTATGCCTGTTTTATGAACCCCAAAGTAGCCCTTTATCGAATGATGTAAAAATTTTAATGGGGATTTTATTTTATGGCTATGAGAATAAAACAATAGTTTTGTTTTTGTTAGAAATATACTTTCTAGGAGGCTTAATTATTTATTCCAAATTATTTAAAAGTTGTATCTGGGGCTTAAGATGTCTTAGTAAGACTTATAATTCACTTTTCATATATATTTTGGGGTGCCATAAAATCTTTTGGCTTTTTTTTAACCGAAATAGTCTTCAATTATTTATACAGCAAGTGATTCTTTTTATTTAAATATAGTTTTGGAACACTCTTTTTAAAATTTATGTAAGGGAAGGTCTGAAGGGATCAGGGAAACCTGATCTACAGAACACTTCAAACAGCTGTTAGTTGGTCTTGGCAGTGAATTGTGGGCTCTGAATGGAGTAGGCCAGCCTGTACTTTTACTTCTGATCTTAGTAACATCTGTGGTATCCAAGGAAGAAACATAGTTTCTTCTTTTCCCTAGTAGCACTTTCTCTTTAAAACTTAGCATATTTGTGTACCTAATGTATCCCCTCCTAGAAGATTGCAAGGTCCTTGACAGCTGGGACTTTTTTTTTTTTTTTAATTTTTGTATCATCATCCTGCTTGCACTGTTTTAAATAAATGTTAGAACTGAGTTGACCCTACTAATGCTCTTATGATTTTGGATTATTATGGTTACTACATGGTGAGTATATTCAGTTTTTTTCATGGTAGGGCAAGTAGTCCTAGGTAAAATGATAAAATAGAAACAATAAGAATAGCTATAGAAGTTGACTGTCAGCATTCCTTTATTGTAGACTGCTTTAGTTATCTTATGTGCTAAGGACTGTTATCAAAGTTTTTAGAGACATATTTTGAAAATCATTGGACTAAATGCTGACACCATCTTACTTTTTTCCAGCCTTATCAAATTGCTCCACATATTTAAGTCAACCAAACCCAATTACTCCCTCTCTCTGAAGAAATTTCTCTTGCTTCTTCAGTTAATGGCACCACCAAGAGCATCATCTTCTTCACCTGTTTTACTATGAATTGTTTTGAAAGAATGGTATTCAAATGCCTTTTCTTAGAAGGGCTTTCCCCCTCCCCCTTCTGTTCTCAGCTAGTATTTGTGTTTTGTACTTTTCAAATGATTTATTGTGTATCACACAGTTAACTGTTTTATATAAACTTTCCCTCATCATCTAGCATGAAAAACACAGCTATGAGTGCAGTGGATGCTTAATAAATGTTTGAGTTGAATTGACTTCTCATCTGGGGCTCTTTTTAATCTATATTCTTAACTTGCCTACCTTTACCTTAATATATGAATAAATTATATCTTGCTTCCCCTTGTGTTTTAGTTAAACTGGTCTGCTTATTGTCCCTCAAGACATTCCGTCATATACTCCTTGCCTTTGCCAACACTGATCCAAATTATTCTTCTTCTTCCCTTCAGACTAAGAATCTTGATTTTTTGAAAACCCTGCTCAAGAGCCAGCTGCTACATGAAACCTTTCCTGATTACTTTGTATATATTTTGTATTTATTTGTGTGTCCTCTTGTTTTCTCCACACAAGTTTAAGATCCTATACAGCAGGAACTGATTTTATCTATGTGCCGCTGTTGCCACAAAGTAGACATTTAGTAAATGCTTAATAGTTGATTGATTTTCTTTAGAGTACTGTATTTAGATAAGCGTTTACTGCCACACATTTTAAATTTTATCTTTGTAAACAAGTTGGCTCCCTCTTGTATTTTTGAGTCTTTTTTGGCTAAAAATTTGGCAGTGATATCTTTGAATTTGATGACTTTATGACGTTTATCATCATTAGCATTACTTAATAGTCTTAACCCCCTCCCATATATGATGCTGAGATCTGTGTAATAAATGTAAATGTTTCCCATATCTTCAAGAACTTTCAAGTTAGAATAATATATGTAAGGGAAAGATTTTTACCAAATTTCAAAGGTAATTTAAATATGTGCCCCTCAGAAAGAACCTTAAATTTGATAAGTTTTGCTCATCAGTAAGCATTTACTAAGTGTCTCCTCTGTACCAGGCCACTATCCTCTTACAAAATATTTTCATGTTTTTACTTCATTTTTGTGATAGCCTACTAATTTCTTCTTCATTTTAAAACTTGGAAGGACGAAGTAGATAGAGAAGAAAGAAAAATAGAAACTGGAGATATACACAGAGCATAAAAATCTCCATCTTAGCCAAGTTTCATTAACTCATTGAATATTTGAGCACCTGCTATGTGCAAGACTAACATTGTAAGAACTATTTTCAATAGCAATATGACTAGGAAGTCCTCAGGAAGGAAAAATAGAAGACGCTTAGATAATCCACCAACCAATTATACCATATTTCCCAAATTAATTTGGCCATAAAACTCTAGAGCTTGAGATCTGTTGATGGAATCATGAATCCTATCTAAGAGAATCTTTAAACATGGGTTACCTCTTGGATGAAGGAAAATTCATTAAATTTGGTGACAAAATAAAAACCATAGAACATTGTAAAATGAATATTTTTGTGTGTGCATAATTTTAGAGGGAGAATAATGTTCAGGATTTAGAGCCAAAAGATTTGGGCTTAAATTTTGATTCTTCTATTTCCTAGCTGTGTGACCTTTAGCTCTGTGTGCTTCAGTTTCTTCATCTGTTTATTGGAATTGATCTCTGAGTTCCTTTCCAGTTCCAAATCTATGAAATTTAATATTTTAGAGTGGATAATATAACTATTGTCATTTTTCCACCTAGAACCCTTTTTGACATAATATGAAATGTGTCTTTAGAATAGTTTAGAAAACGCTTATCTAAGCAGTTTAACAGGAGTTTGAGATGAAGAAAAACAAAGCAATTTTTGAAAAAAAAAACAGAAGCCCTATATAGCTTATTACTGTGTTATTAATATGCAGTTATTAATATTTGGGGGTTGGGGAGAGGGTCTTCCAACAGATGTAGTGCTTAAAGCTTAAAGATTGCACTAAGACTTTTGGGACATCCTGTATAACAATTATATACTAGAGATGAGACAACTTGCTTCTGTATTTAAAATTGTATTTACTGTGAGAGTTTGACTTTTTTAGTTGGTACAAAGTTATTAACATTTTTATTATCTTCTATCATCATTGCTTAAATTTACTGCCTAATGGGGCATGTCCTCTTTATAAGCCAATCAGAGAAATAAAAGTACTTAATTTTGCTCAAGCTGAATAATAATACTGAGAAATTAATACTGGAAACAAATTTCCACATTATTTATATGGCTAAAGATAGCATCATCTGTCTATATTTTAAGTTTATCACTTTTGGTCGGAAGATGATTCATTTTAGGTGATTCATTTTAATCCTCTGATTTATCATTTCATTAATAAGAGTTTTAAATTCCAAAGTCTTTCAAAGTTGTTTTTTTCTATTATTGTTGTCATTTTATAAATCATTCTCCTAGTTCTGTTCCTTTCACTCAACATCATATCCTAGAGGTCTTTCCATTTTGTTTTGTAATTGCCCATTTCATCATTTCTTGCAGCACAATAATGCTCAATTACTTTTACACACCACAGTTTGTTTATCCATTCCTCAATTAATGATCACTCTTCCAACTCTTTGCCTCCACTAAAAGTTACTATAAACATTTTTATATTGATCCTTTAATCTCTTTGGGGTAAAAAGCCTAGTTGGGTCAAAGGGTCTGCAGAGTTTAGTAACTTTTTGTACATAGTTCCAGATTGCTTTTCACAGATCCACCAGGAGTACAGTAATGCACTTAATTTCTCACAGTCCCTCCAACATTTTCTATTTTTCTCTGTCATCTTTGCCAATCTGATGGGTGTGAGATAGAACTTCAAGTTGTTTTAATTTGATTTATTTATTATTTGGATATCTTGGAAATGAGAACATTTCACAAACTTAGTTAACTTAGTACAAGGATTTTTTCCCCTATTGCCTGTTTCCCTTTCTTATTTTAACTACATTAGATTTGTTTACATAAAAACTTTCAATTTATGGAATCAGAATTGTTCATTTTGTTTTCTGTGATCCTTTCTTCTCTATTGCTTGTTTAGGCATGACCTCTTCCTCTGGCCAAGGATATGTTCCTTCCTTCAATTTGCTTATGATGCCATCTTTTACGTCTAAATCATATATCCATTTGGAGTTTATCTTGGTATATACTATGAGTGTTGGTCTCTAGCCAATTTGTATCAAGTACTTTTCCCAGCAGGTTTAGTCAGATAGTGAGTCCATATCTTAGTAGTATCCTTGAGTTTATTGAACAGTTATCGTATTCTTTTGCTTCTTTGTGTTATATACCTAATCTTTTTCACCGATTATCCTTTCTATTTTTAATGACTACCAAATTGTTTGAGTATGTCTTTGTAGTTTAGTTTAGATTTGATACTAACAGATCTCCCTTTTTTCCCTCTTTTTTCATTACTGCCCTAGAAATTCCTGATCTTTTGTCTTCCGTAAGGATTTCATTATTTTTTTTTTCTACCTCAGTAAAATAATTTTTTGGTACGTTGGTAATTTGAATCAATTAATTTTGGTAGCATTGTCATTTTATTAAATTGATTGGACCTACTCATAAACAATTGATATTTCTTATTTAGGTCTCTCTTTATTTCAGCAAAGTGTTATATCTTGGTAGATATATTACCCAATATTTTATGCGGGAGTACTTACCTTTGACTTAATACAAACAGTGATTTTTTGGGTGAGAAACATGGCCTGAATTGGAATGAATGTAGTGTGAAGCATTAACGTAGTAGTCTAGTACAGGGCAGTATTCCATTCCCCAAAGCTCTTTCCTGGACTCTATTTTTTCCCTCTATTTCTCTTGTCAATCTCATCAACTCCTATGGATCCAGTGCTTTTCTCTATGCTGATAATTCTCAAATCTATTTATCCAGCCCTAACCTCTTTTGACCTCCATTCTCATATCATCAGTTACCAATTGGACATCTCAAACTGGATATCCCATAGATTTAAACTCAATATGCCCAGTCTTTCTCCTTGAATTTTACCTCCTTTATACTTTCCTGCCTTCCCTGTTACCATTGAAGGTACCACCAGTCAGACAGGCTCAAAACCTAGATGTCATCCTTGACTTGCTCTCATTTTAGCTTTCTGTATGTCTGTTTCTCTCTGTCTCTTACACAAACACATGCACATACACCCATATCGTATTCTGCAGCCGAATCTATTGGTTCTGTTTTCCCAGTCTCTCTCATCTATGTCTTTTTCTCTACTTTGATTCTGCCACCATCTTAGTCCAGGCCCTCATCATCTCATACTTGAACTCTGTTGCATTAGCTTTTTTCCTGTCTTGGGTCTCTCCCTCCTGTTTTGTATTCTCTACTCGACTATCAAAATGATCTTACTAAAACAAGTCTGACCATGTCACCTCTAATTTATCCTGTATGTATTTTATATATATATAGCTGTTGATATGTTTTGCCTTTAGATTGTGAGTTCCCTGAAGTCAGGTACCACTTTTACTTATCTTTGTACCACAGGTGCTTAATTTTTGTAAATCCTTGTTGCTAATAAGTGTTTAATAAATACTTGTTGATATGCTCTCATGAATATTCAAGTCTTCTAAATCTGTGGTAAAGCAATTGCAAGGATATGTGCCATGGTTAAATTTATTTATGATGGATTTTAAATTATTTTTGTTAGAGATATGCTTGACACTAATGAAGTATCAAAGAAAATTTATTGCAGCAGAGTTCAGAGGAATTGAACACTTTGGCCAAAGTGGACCCCCCCACCTTCTTTTCAGGAGGAGGGAGCACTGAATACAGAAGCAAGATGAGCTATATATCATTAGCTCAAGACAGATCCTCCCACCAGGAGATGGATTGGTCCTTTCTCCATTAGGTCACCGTCTTCTCTACATGCCTATTACATAACCACCCTTGGTGTGATTTCCCCTCTCAGACATGCTTTAACATAGGATCTATGATCATAAAATGGAAAGAGAATTTTATGTGGGTTATGTCTACTTATATGTATGAGGTTCATTAAGCAAGAGCAGTGAAGAAAAACTTTCTCTAGTTTATTCCAGGTCATTTTTCCTGACTGGTTCAGGCCAGTTTCAGGCCTGGACCTTCTAATCAAAAATTTTGTGACTTTTTGAAGGCCGTTGTCTGTCTCTCAATTGGTTGAGTCTACTTGCAGTCTGCTGACTTTCTTATTATATGACTCATTCTCATTTACTTCATCAACTAATAACTTCTGTGGAAACTTAACTTTTTTCTGTCTCTCACATTTTTATTATATATTATTTCCATGAAGATGCAGGTAGAATTTTAAAAGTTCTATCATAGCACTAATTATTATGGCATAACCTTTCACACCTAAGGGGCAGGGAGATTGTTGTAAGTTGCTGTGGTTTAAACAACAACTGATGATCAACTATATGGTCATGAATGAACTAGGCTCATGCTTGGCAACTGCTACCTTGGACCAAGGTAGTAACTATAATAACCTTTAAGAATCCAGGATTACCTTTAATCCTCTGTGGGGCATCTAGGAAAACTTATGTGGAAGAGAATTTATGTGGAAGAGATTTGGGATCCAGTTAAATAAATCCATACATGTTTAGGCATCATTTTGACATGATGTGGAGAACCAAATAATAGAATAATAAAAGAACACTCAGAAATTGAACTGTTTTGCATATTTTATAAGAATAGAAGTTTTCTCTAGAGAGCAGAACCAGAATCAATATGTGGGGGTCACCAAAAGGCATTTTTAGCAACGTCATGTAAGGAGAAACTTTCCAAAAGTGATGAGGTATATGGACTGACAGCAGAGACTGTACAATTAAACATTTGTTGGTAATTTTGTTGTGAGGAGTCTTATTCAGGTACTGGTTTGATTATAACCGCTAAGGTCTCTTCTAACTGGTAAATAATAAACATTTTGTATTTTTATACTGTTTTACATTCTTTCTTAGCCGTGAAAGATGTCTGAATATGGAGAACATTTTTAAACATATTCTAGAAGACCATTTGTCAGAAGTCTTGTTTGGGGGATTTTTTTGTGGGTTAGATTAGGTAGACTACAATGCCCTGACTGATAGCCTGTGGTTATAGTTCTTTCACAGTGCTAATTTTGAGGTAGATTTTTTTCTATTACTTGAGTACTTCTTTATTAACTAATTTTTGGGAGGATGGAGTGAGATGAGAGGAGAGGGCACTGCATAGTACTTCAAAATTTAAAGTTAATCTAGTAAGGCAGTAGAATTTTGAGATATCTTTGCCTCTTCTCCCCACTCGCAGACATCTTAACCACTTCTCTCTGTTCTCTGAAAAAACAATCTAAATTTTCATAGCACTGAAGGGAGTAAAAGTGGTTTTTGAAAGATTAAGAACAATGTAGTCTTTCCTACTTGTTGCTTTTGCATCTTTAACTTTTTAAATCTTTTAGGCAGTTTTAAGTGGAAGGTGACAGTTTCTTGAGGATATCCCTCAATAATTTGATTATTAATATTCTTGTGATACTTTCTTTTAATGGAAAATTAAGGTCTCTACGCAGTGTGTTGCATAGTATCTTGTACATAGTATTTGCATTATAAATATTTGTTGAATAAGAAATTAAGGAAATATCTCAAATTAGTGTTTATAGATATTTTATTATTGTATACTTCAGATGTCATGGACCTTACGTGGTGATAGTAGAGGTTATGGAAATGTGAAAATGCAAGGAATCACCAATATGTAATCATACAGTTTCAAAACTGTTGTTCATGTTTCATTTCAAAGCAGACCAATGATATCACAGGTGATATCTTGACTTGTGAGTGAATTGGGTTTAAGTGAAGTAGAGTTGTGCAAATTCGTCCTGAGTCGTCCAACTCCAATGGCAGGACACTAATGGAAACTTAGAGATCATGTATCACTGAGCCCTGGAAGTTCCTTACCCATTTTCTAAATGTTCATATTTGGAACCAGTTTGATAGTGGGGGTTAGCTCTAACTGGTTCCTCTCTGACAATTATGTGAATACATTGTTTAATCTATATCCCCTTTGCTTATAATCATCCTGATGAATATCTGGTCACTGGATGCAGATGACTCTGGAGGAGAAATGAGGCTGGTGACAAGCACACACCTCTCTTACTCAAAAAACAAAGTCAAGTGCAAGTCATGTCATCACTTCTCTGATGGCATGTTCTTCTTCAGCAACAAAGAACGAACACACACACACACGCACGCACGCAGGATGAGGTTACTGTTTAATTGACATTTAAACTGACATTTCAGGATTCACTGAATATTTGCTTTTATAAATACCACTTTGCTGCTTAAAGTACAGTCATAGCAGATCTCTAGATAGTTTTTGAATTGTGGCTAATACAGAAATGAATAGAGTTATTATTACTCTTTTATTTTCATAGAAGGTATCTTTGCTTTCCTAACAGTAACTTATAGACTTGCCAGTCCCCATCGATGGTGCCTGAAAAATAAAAGTTGCTAACCTTTAATCTAAATAATACCTAAATGCCTATTTTAATCATTTTCAAAAGAGAGTTTCAAAGCTAGAAAAACAAGTGCTCATAGACTCAAGGCTGTGTATCTCAAAAGTTGGCTGAAGCTACAAGTTTCAGTTAACTATGAATATTTAATTTCAGATGATGTGTTAATGACTTTGCAGATCTTAAGGTGCTATGTAAATGTTTATTCTTATTAATTTTGGATGTATCACTGCATTTTAAAAAATGGATAATTGTCTTCAGGTAATTATTTTGATGACCATGGCAGAGAAACAAAAAAATTTTTATTCCTAGAATTTTCATGAAAATACTTTATAACTAAGACATTTCAAAAGGCTTCTCTATACTGAAGATGGATAGATGATTCTCAAGAAGCATTCAATAACTAATTCAACCCATTGAGAATAGTTAGACAATTGTAACAAAATCACATATCTATCATATAACAAAATCATAAGTAGTTTATTTGTATAATTTCTTCATTTCACATTAAGAAATAACTTTTCATCCACTTAACAATTTGAAAGGAACACTTTCCCTTAGCCCAAACACTACTAAAAACAAGAAAAGTAGTATTTCTAAAATTATTAAAACTACTTTCTATGAATGTACATTATATAATAAGTAATTAACATACAAAGACAGCATGACAGATAGCCTTAGAATCAGAAAGACTGGATGTAAGCCTGCTGTCAGAAATTGAGACAAATAACACAGCCATGACTTGGGCAGATCACCTAAAATATCTGTGCTTCCAATAACCATGCAAAATAGTTATTGATTTACATTAGTAGAAGGTGTTTTCATATACCAGGCCCCCAAACCAATGAAAATACAAGTCCTGTCCAAAAGAAAAAATATACATAATAGTGACTCCAGTATAAGAGTATAAGAAGCAAAGAATATATGCTTAAAAGATGCACAAAAATAGTATATGGAATGTTAAGTTTCTCATTGAATTGGAAAAGTTAAATGAGTTACGATCATAATACTCATTGTTGCCATTCATTATAGAAATTTTTTATAGCTTTACAATACAATAGATAAAAATAACTGGTGTTTTACAATAGTATTGATTTTTTTTGGTTAAAAAAATTAACAATTTAAAATGTATAAACTTGATTTAATCTCAAATGTTTCATCACAAGATTGGATATGAATATTTGAGACAATATAATAATACACTTTTTTAAAAATTTCATTTATTTTTAACATTTAAAAAAGTTTGAGTTCCAAATTCTCTGGAGAGAGAATCTCTTCCCCTGCTTATTTAGAAGGTCAGCAATATAATACCCATTACACATGTGAAATCAGGCAAAATATTTCCATATTATATAACCATGTCACCAAAAAAAGGCAAGAAAAATTTTTAAAAGTTATGCTTCAATATACAGTCATGGTTGATCAGTACTCTCTCTGGAGGTGGATAGTAGTTTTCACCATGAGGCCTTCCAGATTGTTTTGGATCATCCTGTTAATCAGAGTAGCATACGGTAGCTAGGTGGTAGAGCTCCAGGCCTAGAGTCACGAAGACCCGAGTTCAAATTTAGAATCACATGCTTAGTAGCTGTGTGACCCTGACCAAGTCACTTAACCCCATTTGCTTCAGTTTCCTCATGTGTAAAAGAAGCTGGAGAAGGAAATGCCAAATCATTCCAATACCTTTGCCAAGAAAACCCCAAATGGGGTCATGAAGATAAGTAGGGCACAGTTCAACAAGTCTTTCACAGTTGATCATGACTACAGTATTGCTGTTACTCTGTACATCTCCTGGTTCTGCTCATTTCAGTTTGCATCAGTGGCTTCTGAACCATCCTCCTAGTCAGCTCTTCTAGCACAGTAATTTCCAGTCACAGTGATAAGCCACAACACTTTCAGCCATTCCTCAAGTGATAGATATCCTTTCAATTTCAAGTTCCTTCACCACCACAAAAAAGAGCTGCTATAAATATTTTTATACATAAAGATCATTTTTCTTTTTTCTTGAATCTCTTTGGGATACAGACCTCATATAATATATGAATGAACCTGTTTTTTGGTTCCTAGACATGCCCATCCACTTGGTTGAGACATAGATATTAAGCAGTATCCTTCTGTAATAATCAGCTATAACTTTAAGGGCTGTAGATGAATTATTCAAGTGTAGCATGTTTTGTCATGAATCTTATCAAATTGTGGTGGGTCATTGTGTTGATTAGAGTTAAGTTTTTACACAGTTGATTTTCTTTGCAATATTGCTGTTACCGTCTAGATTGTTGTCCTGGTTCTACTCACTTCATTTTGCATAAGTTCCTACAGGTCTTCCCAGTTTTTTCTTACACCATTCCCTTCATCATTTCTTAGAATCATAATATTCATATGCCATATAACTTGTTTGGCCATTCCCCAATTGATGGGCAATGCCTCAGTTTCTAATTTTTTGTCACCACCAAAAGAACTACTATAAGAATTGTTTGTACATGCAGATTTTTCTTCTCTTAGTTGGGAAGGGGAGGAGGGGGAATGGGAATTTCTTTTGGGTATAGCCCTAAGTAACAGCATTGCTACATCCAAAGTTAATACACTACTTAATAGCCTCTTGGGCATAGTTCCAAATTGTTTTTTAAAATAATTGTAGTACTTCACAGTTCCACTAGCAGTGCATTAGTGTTTCTGTTCTCCTGCATTTGTCATTTTTTTTTTTTTTTGGTCATCTTAGCCAATCTGGTGGATATGAAATGGTACCTGAGTCATTTTTAATTTGTATCTCTCTATCAATGATTTAGAGCTTTTTTCTCATTTGGCGATTGATGGCTTCTGTTTCTTCCTCTGAAAATTGCCTATTCATATCCTTTGTCCATTTATCAGTTGAGGAATGGCTCTTATTCTTAATAAATTTGATCCAGTTACCTATATATTTTAAAAATGAGATCTTTGTCAGAAAAACTTCCTACAAAGATACCACCAACACCCCTCCTCTCACCTCCCTTTAGTTACTTTACTTCTTTTGGTTTCGTTTGTGTAAAAACTTTTAAATTTCTTCTTCAAGATTTTTTATTTTATCTCCCATGAACCCTATTATTCCCTTGTTTCTTTCTTGCTTTGCTAACTTACTTATGATATTATCCTTTATATCTAAATTATGTGTTCATTTTGAGGTTATCCTGGCATGAAGTGTGAAATGTTGGTCAATGCCTCATTTCTACCGGATTACTTTACAGGTTTCCTATAGGTTTTGTCAGATACTAATTTCTGGCCCCAGTAGCTGGGATCTTTGGGTATTCATTTCATATCTGGTATACCTAATCTGTTCCATTGATTAGCCTCTATTTCTTATTTGGTACATTGTTTTGATGATTAAAGCTTTGTAGTTAATTTCAATTCTGGTATTAGAAGGCCCCCTTCCTTTTGATTTTTTTTTTTTTATTAATTCCTTTAATGGTCTTGATCTTTTGTTTCTCTAGGAGAGTTTTGTTATTTTTCTTTTAGCTCTGTGAAGTAATTCTTTGGTAGTTTAATTGGTATGGCACTTAATAAGCCAATTAAATTAGGTAATATTGTCATTTTATTATATTGGCTCAACCCACTCATGAGCAATTAATATTTCTCCAGTTATTTATATCTGTCTTTATCTGTGTGAAAACTGTTTTGTAATGGTGTTCGTTTATTTCCTGTGTGTGTATTGGGAAATAAACTCCCAAGTATTTAATACTATTTATTAATAGCTATTTTAAATGGAATTTTTCTGTCTCTTTCTGCTGGTTGGTATTTTTGTTGGTAATATACAGAAATACTTGTGATTTAGGTAGGTTTGTTTTATCTCCTGCAACTTTGCTAAAGTTGTTAATTGTTTCATTTAGCTTTTTAGTTGACTTTAGGGTTATCTAGGTAAGCCATCATATCATCTGACAAGACTGATAGTTTTATTTCCTCAGTGCCTACACTTAATTCCTTTTTATTGTCTTATTGCTGTAACCAGCTTTTCTAATATAATATTGAATAGTAATGGTGATGATGTAATCCTTGCTTCACCCCTGTTCTTCTTGGAAAGGCTTTTAGATTATCCCCTTGACCAGTAATGCTTACTCTTGATTTTTGTCAGGTGCTACATAGCATTTAAAGAAAAACTCCTTTTATTCTTACGTTTTTTAGAGTTTTAACAGGAATGAGTATTGTATTTGGCAAAGTTTTTCTGTATTTATTGAAATAATATGATTTTTGTTATGTTATTGATATGGTTGATTAAATCCATCCTGGTGATATATATGATCTTTGTCATATTTTTGCTATAATATCTTTGCTAGCATTTTGTGTATTTATTTTGCTCTTTTAAAACAAATTTTAAAAAAATTACCTCTTCTAAGAATTCTTCTTGGGTTTGTATCTAATCTGCATCTTTCTTTGAGGTTCTGCTTGTAGGTATTTTCAGGTCATTGTCTTCTTCTGTGTTTGTGTCTTGTCATCATAATATCTCTTTATGGTTGTCTATTTTGTCTTTTGTTTGCTCTTTTTTCCAGCTTACTTGTTGACTTTGGACTTTATGTTAGCATTGGGCTCTGTTCACTTCCAGGGGGGATGTCTGGCCTGAGCTTCTGGGTTTTTTTTTATGTCCTTCTACTATTTTCACAGCTCAGCCTCGGGACCTGCAAGGTTTTGGTAGTTCAGAGGTGATGTGATCTGGAGAGAAGTGTGTTCACCTCCCTCCTGGCTTGAGTTCTGCAAGTTCTTGACCTAGATTTATGCCTATGTTGGCATAAATGTTGGCTTAAGTGTAATTGTAGTATGTATAGTTGAGTTTCAGTAGACTACTGCCTGCTGGACTCAGTCACTGTTAGCTCACTAGGTTCTGCAGGTTCAGAACAACGGAACTGCTGCAAGTTCTTGACCTAGATTTATGCCCTAATGTTGGCTTATGTGTAGTTGTAGTATGTATAGTTGAGTTTCAGTAGACTACTGCCGAACTCAGTCACTGTTAGCTCACTAGGTTCTGCAGGTTCAGAACAACTGATCTGCTGGCTCCATTTTGGTCTTGGTTTTCTACACAGGTTTTTCCACTGCAGGCTTGTATGGAGGGCTAAAGGCTAGAGCTAGTCCCCCCTACCTCCACCTCCTTCTGCTCTTGGACTCAGTCACACAGTTGGTTCTGGAACTTGTTCCTTACTCTGTACACAGTGAGAGCCTCTCTTGTTCACAACTTTTATCTGCCTTGGAACTGTAACCTGAACCTAGGTAATGGGTAACAGAGCTGCCAGCTAGCACCTGTGCTTGTTCCCAAAACTTGTTTGGGGATCCCTGGGATTTCCTTCTGCCCCTGTGCTTCCAGCACTAGCGTTCAGTCTCTGCACTTTTACAATCCTTGGTCACTAGAATACTCCCCCCTACTGTTGCTGCTGCCTCTTTTGCTATTCCTTGCCAACCCCCAAACTGGTGTCCGCAAGCCTCCCTATCTTCCTTAGCTTTTCTGGGCTGGAAAAATGACTCACTGTTGCTTTTTCTTGACTTTTCCAATCAGTTTGGCACATTTTCTAACATCATAGAGGAAATGTGCGTTGGTGAGCTACACAAAAATGTTAACTCTCACTCTGCCATCTTGACTCTACCACCTTTCCCCGATAAGATTTTTAAAATTCATACATATATGAGTGAATGGTTGCAGTCACATTGAGCATCTGGATTTATCAGAGACATTTTTTAGAAAAATTAAATATTTTCCTAGTTTTCTAAAAAAAATTTATCCGATACTCCTTTTAACATAGTAGTAGGAACAATTTCTTCCTGTGTATTCATCTTAAATTAAGAAAGTTGAAAAAATCAGAAAAGCATGTTAATCTTTCTCTGTCAGATTTACCAAGAACATAAAGAGCAAGAATAATTTTTAGTATAATATTTGTTTCTCCTGTTTGCCTGGCTGAAAATTGAAAAATACATATATATTTGCTTTGTTAAAGTAACCAAGTATATATTTGTTGCAGGGAAAATCTCCACAAGGTATTAAGATAACTAGTTTAGTTCAGTGAAAGTTATCTAAATAAGTAAGATATTAATATTTAAGATATTGGTTTATTAGTGAAAATTGTTGTTCTAGTATAGCCTGAAACCACCATCTTCATCTATAAATTGTTGAATTCAAAATGGTTTCTTTTCCATTGACTTGATAATGATAGCATTTCATAAAAGTCTTAGATTTTTTCTATCTAGAAGGAACTTAAGAGATTTATCTAATAAACATGTTAGAGCTCAGTATAGGTGTCACACAGTGAGTTACTAAAAGAGTTGAGATATCTTAGAGCACTGTCCACTCCTCCATGATTGTCTCCAAGCTCGGTATGGCTCGTTTAATTGATGATAATGCTGTGAAGTGTTGTCAACCAGGGCATTATTATATAGGGATAGGTCTATATAGGGGTATATTATGTATTATGTAATATATATTATTATATAAGGATAGGCGTATCTTTTAAAATGCTTCCATGTAAACTATAAACTTTTATTGGCATTGTTGATTGTACTTATTTCTTCTTATTTCAGGTGATATTGGAAATTATTATTATGGACAGGGTCATCCTATGAAACCTCATAGGATCCGCATGACCCATAACCTGCTGTTAAATTATGGCTTGTACAGAAAAATGGAAATATATGTAAGTATCACCTTTTCACAAGAACATTCATGATTGAAAATTTAATTGAGCTGCTACTTTGAAATAAGCACAGTTTTGAAAAAAATTATTAGTATTAACAGTGGTGAGAGAAAAATGTCATCAGTGGTTTTTTTTCCTCTCTACCTTAGGTCTTCTTGGAACCTCTGTGCCTGAAAAAGTCTATACCTCATATTTAAAGAATCACAATTTAATAACAACCCATTAACTCAGTTACTTAATAAAATATAACAGTAGGAAGGAATAAAAAAATATCCATAGAATATTAAGCGTGTTTGTATATCCTTGCACAGATTGCTGAGGAAAATACAAAAGAAGTGAGAGTCCCTGCTCTACTACAACACATTGTCTAATTAGGAAGGAAAACCCAAACCACAGAATTTGAGTTAGAAGGTCCGTCACATCTCCATCTAGGCCATATCTTTTTTTAAAGGTTAGTACATTAAGGTTCAGAGAAAGAAAGTGATGCGCCTGGGTAGTACTGAGTGACTGGATCCCAGCCTCCACTTCTGATGTTCTGCTATGCCACATGACCTTAGATCCTTGAGCAATCTTTTCTTTTTCCACCCTGATATTACCCTGTCAGAACCCACACAAACTGTTAAAGTTGGAAGGGACCTCAGGAATCATCTAGTCCAGTGTATACCTGAAAATTAATCCCCAGTACAATATATGCAACTGCTGATTATCTGTCCTCTGCTTGAGGACCTTCACTGAGAGAATGACTTCCATATTCTACTTTTTGGAAACCTCTTTGTTATTTCTGGTTCTCCCCACTGGATCTAAATGGAGCAGGTTTAATTCTTGTTCCATTTGACAGCTCTTCAAATACTTGAAGATGTATATTATACCTCAGTCCTCTCTTGAAGTTAAACATCCCCATTTCCTTTAAGTGATGCTAACCCAAGACTCTTTATTATTCTGAATGACTAAATTTGGACACTGTCTATTTTATCATTATCTTTCCTAAACTATTGCAGATGTCATCTGACCAAGGAAGACTATAGAGGAACCATCATTTCCTTCCTGGAACATCTGCCCTTTTTAATGTGGCCCAGTATTGCATTAGCTTTTCCAATTGCCATGTCCCACTATTGACTTAAAGAGTTTCCACTGCATGACACCATGCTTTCCTCATTTTGTATCTGTAGAGTTGATTTCTTGAACCCAAATGTAAAACTTTACCTCCCTATTGAACTTCATCTTTGTAGATTCAGTCCAATGCTGTATCCAGTCAGTCAAGAGTCTGAATATCATTCGTTGTTAGCTATTCTTCATCTTTGTATCATTTGCAAGTTTGATAAGATGTCATCTACATCTGTATCCCAAGACATGGATAAAAATATTAGATAGGACAGGGCTAAGCACAGATCCATATTATACTTGACTGGAGATTTCCAAGTTGACTAATACATTAATGACTACTCTAAGAATCGAACCATGCAGCTGACTGTAAATCTAATTGTATTACCCTCTAGTGCACAGAAGAATAGTATTAGTTGCTTTATGAAATGGTTTACTAAAATCTATGTAAATTCTATGATATCCCGTGCTCTACCAGTTGAATAGTTCTGCCAGAAAAGCAAATGTAGCTATTTTGGCATGACCTGTTTTGGATGATGCTATACTGAGTCTTAGTAAAAACCATTTCATTTCCTAGATGGCTACCAATCATTCCTTTAATGCTCTGTTTTAGAATTTTCCTTGGAATCAAAGATAAGTTTTGCGGTCTGTCGTACGTAAACCATTCTCTTTTGAAAATTAGAACATTACCCATCTCCAGTCTTTTCAGGTCTTCCTCCAACTTTCCTTTCTTTCAGATACTGTTGACAGTGACTCAGCCATCCTACCTTCCAGTTTTTTTAGTGCTGGAGCATGAAGTTAGTGAGTCAGGTAACTTGAATTTAGCCATGGTACTTAACTAGGTATTCCTTACTTACCTTGGGCATCAGCTCCCTGTTACTTATTTTTGTTCAAGTATTTCTGTTGTAGAGATCTCTTTGTAGAGATCACTTCTTTAGTAAACAGACATGGAAAAAAATTGAGCATCTCTGCTTTTTCTCTGTTGTCATTGGATTTTACTACATTAATATTACCCTCAATTAACTGGCTTTGCTGTGGAGCTTCTAGACATATCTTTTTATAACTTAGTCATTTAGTTAGTGAGTTCCATGTTCATTTACATTGTTCTCTTCATAACTCCTATTTTTTCTTTTCATTAGAATTGTTTCCCTTGGTTTATTTTCAGGAATTTCATTTTTGAGTGTACCTTGATCCTTGTAGAATTTTAGTCCATGGGATCTGAAACCTACTCTTCAAAGCCCTTAACCCTTTGAAATCTGTTCTTCTAACATGTAAGGTGCATGCCAAACTATGCCTAGCTTTCTTTTCCTGTATCACACATACTACTAGGAGGAAGTGACCATTTCCCCCCAACAATTCCCATTACTTCTACTCTAACAACCAGTTACTCTGTTCAATCATCTCCAGAATTGAATTTCTTCTTGTTTCTTCTATTTTTTTGAATGACAAAATCATCATTAAGACATGTCAAAAAATTAATAGCTGTGTTTTTTGGCACAAAGAGCTCTAGCAAATGTCTGCATAATATATCTTCTGTTACCACTGTATTATGTCTCATATCAGAAATATTTTCTCTTTTGTTAAACTTCCCATCTATTTCTTCTTTCTATCTACATGTTCGGTAGTATTCTTTAATTATAAAATTACTTCTGTTTCTCATTCCATTAGTATTCAGCCAAATGCTCTCCATCATGCTTCCCCACCCTGGTTTCGGATTTGTAGATTTCCTCACACCAGTATAATTTTTTAAATATATAATACTACTATTATCTTCTTTCTTCACCTTTTAAACAATTATACTGTAACTTTTTATTAAGTCATAATCCATCCAGATTACATTCCAGTGATAGGTTTTATCTTACCTAATTTCAGTGATATCCATGAGGTTCAAGTTTATTGCCTTCTTGCTTTAGGACATCTACTTCCTCTTCTTATTGTTTAAACTTTGAACTTTTGTGTATAGATATTTGAGGTTTTCAGTTTACAAACAGTTCTGCTTTTGTCTTTGCAACTGCAGCACCTAGCACATTGCCTGGTGTACTGTAGAAATGTAATAAATGTTTATTGATTAATAGTTTTATTACTACTGACTCTTTTCTTGGATTTTGTCTCCTTTGACTTTGTGAGTGTCTTAAATTTTGTTCTTCTTTCATTGTTATTACTTGCTAGTATCTAGAGTGCTATGTTTCAAGGGCAGTTTTCTCTTTCCCCAATCCTCTTATCATCTGACACAAAACTGAATGCTTTGACATCAATAAGGTTCCTCAAAAACCTACCCACTCAGAAAGACACCTGATAAAGAGCGATATATGGTACTGGGAAGGCATTAAGACCAGAGTAAGGTCTCTATTCCCAGCTTGAGGATGGAGTAGGATTTTGCATAGAGGGAAGAAAAAGGCATCGTAGGGAAGGAGACAGCATGATAAAAGCTTGGACTTGGGAATGATATTTTGGATTGGTTTTTCTGAAATAGGCTAATTTATTTTTTCAGACAGATTTTTTTCAATAGTGGCAACAAATAGGAACATCTAAGCATCCTTTGTCAGTGAATTTATTTGAAAATAATTAGATATTAATCCTAAAATTCTCATTCTTTTCCTGCAGAGGCCCCACAAAGCTACAGCTGAAGAAATGACCAAGTATCACAGCGATGAATATATCAAATTTCTGCGCTCAATAAGGCCAGATAACATGTCTGAGTATAGCAAGCAGATGCAAAGATGTGAGTTTGGATATTAAAAGTAGATGTTAATATTGTTTCACAAATTACCACTGTTATATAGAGACTTTATATATTAAGTTATATAAAGCCTATCTTAAATGATCACTTGTAAGTGTGATAGGATTAACATTAATCTTATTCATCATTCCCAGGTATTTTAAGTAGTGCATATTAAGGTATTGACATTTGTGGAAAGAAGTGCCTAGACAGAGCAAATTTTTTTTTCTTTCTTAATGGCAAATAGTAGTAACAATAGCTAACATTTATATAGCACTTTAAAGTTTGCCAAGCAGTTTATATACATTATTTTAATTGAGTTTAATAGCAACACTGTCTCCCTATTTTATTGATGGGGAAACTGAACTCATTAATCTGAGCTAATTTGAACTCATCCTTTCTATGGGTGAAATGAAGTAATGATAGTCTGTAGTCACTTGAAAATGATTAAAATGATGTTTTATGTGGTTTATTTATGTTATGATAGTTTTTGTCCTAATTAATAAAGGATTGACTTAAGAGTGTAGAAAATGCAAGGATTTCAAAATTGAGTTATTAACTTTTATTTGTTGGCTATGATACAACCAACTTTTAATGGGAAACTAGCATAAAAAAATAATTAAAAATTAAAGTGTGATTTTGAAACTGACTGTCGTCACCTCTCAATGGTAAAAACAAAAAAAATCAGGATAATAAAGCACCTGTCTCACAGGGGTGTGGTGAGGGTCAAATGAGGTGTTTGTAAAACCCTTAGCATAGTGCCTGATATACAGCAAGCACTTAATAAATATTTCCTTAGCCCTTATAACCATTCTTTGTACATATGTATCTCTTGCTGAGAGTGACCTACTGGGAAGGGAATGCCTAGTTCTCTAGTAGTGGACTTTTCCATGTAAATAATTTAGATTTTTTTTTTTACACAATTATTAACTTGTGTGCTTCAACTCACAGTGATTTAGTGCTGCTTGTATTCTCTTTGAACAGTATTTTCCCATTTTTTAGCATTTTTGCTAGTGTGAAGGGTATGAGTTCTATTTTAACTGTGTTGTAATTTTCATTTCTCTGGTTATTTGTGATTTTTGAACATTTTTTCAGGTGGTGTGGATGGCTTATATTTTTTTGAAAACTTCGTATTCTTTGAATGCTTGTCTATTATGGAATGTTTCTTAGTTTTATAGATTTATGTGAGTTCCTTATATATTTTGAATGTCAGATATTTGTTAGTTGTTTAATGCAAAGGAATTTTTTTCCTACTCCATAACTTACTGTAGCTGAATGGATTTCATTCGTGCATTAGTTTTTTGCTTTTTTTTTATTTTACATCATCTTGATTGTCTATTTTGTCATATGTGGTCTCTTCTATCTTGGGTCTAGTTATGAATCTTTCCCCTTCCTTCTCATTTTTTCCTATTTTTAAAATGGTTTAGCTTTTTATTTAGATCATTTGTCCATTTGGGTTTATGGTGATAAATGGTATAAGATGTTGCTCTTAATCTATGTTTCACCAAACTTCTTTCCAGTTTTTGGAAGATTTCTTGTTGAATAAAGAATCTCTTCCTTAGATTTAGTATTCTTGGATTTATTAAATACTGGGTTACTGTGTTTATTTGTTTATTCTCTTCCATTGTGTTTATGTGTGTGTATATGAAATTACCAGATCATTTTTTTTGATTATTGTTATAATGTGGCTTGAGTGAGATCTGTTCATCCTAAGCCTCCATCATTCCTGCTTTTTTTCAGTATTTCTTTTGAAAAATAAATTTTGATAATTTGTCTAGTACTATGAAGTAGTATATCATTACCTCTCATTTAGTGTATTAAAGTATCTCTTTTCTTCTTTTTCTGGCTACCAGTGTTTCCTTTATTTTGTCACATAAGATCCTTCCATGTACACATTTTATTGCATAATTTTATTTCTCGAAAACCTCCTCATTGCTTCCTGAATGAGGCCTTGACTTCTTAGCTGGATGTTCAAGACCCTTCAAACTGTACTACTTCATAAATATGAAAACTTTTCTTCCTTTATTTCTAGTTGTTAAAATATTGCTCCTACAAGAAATCTTCCTGAAACAAACCTCCAGACAAAAAGAAATTCTCTTCTTTGGAATCTTATAACACTTTATATATTTATGCATTTGCATTATGCATATGCATTATGCACCTGCCTTATACTTACTCCAAAGTACTTTCATGACAGTGACTAACTTTAGTCCTTTATACATACAAGGTGCTTAATATTTGTTGTCTTTAACTTTTTTGCATTAATACATTAGGTTAAATTAGACTTGGTACTTCTTTCACAGTTAACGTTGGAGAAGATTGTCCTGTGTTTGATGGGCTTTTTGAGTTCTGCCAGCTGTCAACTGGTGGCTCTGTTGGTAAGTAATCTTGATTTAATCCTTCATCCACAAGTGGTTTTAAAATTTAAGTCTTTCCATTTTTAAAATACCCAGGAGACACCAAAATATTTATTTGACTTGAAATCAAGACCTAAAAATTTCCCATCTTTTGTGCAGTGAAAAATTAGGCTAAATTCTTTCTTATTTTATTCATTGTTAGAGCTAACAGCATTTTCCTTTTTAAATTTCTCTTTCTCAGCTGGGGCAGTAAAATTAAACAGACAACAGACTGACATGGCTGTTAACTGGGCTGGAGGTCTTCATCATGCAAAGAAATCAGAAGCATCAGGTTTCTGTTATGTTAATGATATTGTCCTCGCCATCCTAGAATTGCTAAAGTAAGTTCATTCAGATATTAATAGTTAATTTTTTGATATTGTAACTGTATGGAAAATCTCACATATTAGTGAAAATATCCCCCCATTAGTAAAAGATAATTTTAAAATTATTTTATTCTTGAGTCTTGACTTGCATCTGTTTAATTTAACGTTAGGAGAGCATATTCTTGACAGTTTTTGGAAGAGAAGGAAAGCGTTAAATGTGCAGAACTCAAAATTAGTGTCTGTTCATGATTTTCTTTTATAAAGTAAGAAGTTCCCGGTTACCATTGGAAACGTTAAAGGACTTGTTGAAGTCTTACGAAAGGTGAGAAGGGAATAGTTGTTCACCAAGTAATCAGTAAATAATTATACTGAACAACCAATTAAGTTTTGAGAGATTGTTTTCTTGCTTTATAGGCCATAATCAGAATCTGAGGTTTCCTTTTCATTCTTGCCATTGTCCACATGGTTTTAGAGTTTCTTCACCTTTGACTTCATCCTTAATGGTTTAGAGGGAATAGGGCAGCTAATTGTATCCAGGATTTCTCCTTACTACTTCTTGTAATTGTGCTTCATGATCAGAAAGCTTTTCCTTATAATAGTTGGAAACACTAGCAGGTATTTTGTGATATGGAAACAGAAATATGTAGTAAGAGTAGTACTCTGCCTGAATTTTACACAAAGAGATTAAAAGAAATAGCACCCAGAATGTAAGAAGAAAAAGTTGCCACTCTATTAAAAATATTCATTGGATTGAATGCTAATTTTTTTATAATTCAAGTGATCATTGATTGCCACTCCAAATAGCTTTTGGTAGTTTTGTGAATTTGGCAAATTCCTTCTTTACTAAAAAATATATTTGCAATTAATTTACTTTAAGAACTAATATTTTCCGCATTTATTTTCCTGTAAATATTCATTTCCTATAAATCTTTCTGTAGGTACCATCAGAGAGTTCTGTACATTGATATTGATATCCATCATGGTGATGGTGTTGAGGAAGCATTTTATACAACAGACCGTGTAATGACTGTATCATTCCACAAATATGGTGAATACTTTCCTGGCACAGGAGACTTAAGGGTAAGACTGCTAAGCATTTTAATTTTCTTTTTCTCATGGGGAATTGTAAAGTTCATATGTGAGCTAATTAATCCATATGCCTTCTTAATTTCTATGCATTATACGTAATATGCTTAGAGTTTTCTGTGGCCTAAGCTTGAATTTTAGTTTTCCTCAACAAAATCTTATTAAACATCTACAACTGTAAGAGATACTTGTCTTTTGTGAACCACTGCATAACTAATGTAGCCATAAGATATTGTTAGTTGAATTAAAATGACTGTAATTAACTATAATTTTCATCATTTTTCTGAAAGAAGTAATTCTTGAATTTTGCTTGTTTTTCTGGATAGGGTGAATATAGGTATTTTACTAAATCTGTTTAATATAGGATCCTTCCTTTATTAATAATAGTTTTGTGTATTTAAATGTACTAGAAATATATTGTCATTCATAGCTTTATGAACAATAAAGGAGAGTCAAGTTAATTGTAAAAGTAAAGAATTGTTTGTTTGGTTTTTTTAAATTGGGGTTTAGTCCAGTGTAGTAGCTTTAACTGTTCCATGAACCTCACTTATGCTGTCAATTTTCTATAAAGATTGGTTACTATTTACTATTATACTACAAAATGTATATTATAAATTTTGACTATCCAATAATTGTATCTTCCACTTTTAATACTGAAAGATAGTATAGTGGAAAGAACACCTGATTTGGAATTGAGACCTGGATTCAAATTCTAACTCCTGCTACTTATGATCTGGGTGACTTTGGTTACCCAAAAGTTAATTGATTAGTGAGTAATTAATAGTACAAGATTCCAATTTCTGCTTTTATGCAAAATGAAGGCACTGGAACAGGTTTCTTTCTCGTCACATAGAATCCTTTGACCTAATTATTGCCCCCTACAAAGTAATACTTTTATGCCACTAGTAACTTTAAGTGAGCCACATTATGTTTGGGGTAAAGTGTGTTTTGTTACTCAAGCAAATTTGTTTCTCTCTTTTCTTTGGCACTCTTTTATGAAGAATGAAATTATTCCTTCTCAAAGCATTTTTTTTTAGTAGCAAAGCATGTACTATGATTCCTTTTTTTTTTTTGGCTGTGGGGTAATGAGTCTGTATCTCTGATTTCACGGAGCTCTTTATCAATGAAGATCAGCAGTTCTGTAATTTATAGTCTTAGGGAAGTTTTAGAGTCACTAATTTTCTCTTAGGAATAAGGAAATAAAATGAGTGTGCAGGCCTTCAAAAAAGCTTATATTTTTCAGAAATTTAATGGTAATATTTACCATCATATATACATACAACAACTTATCCTAAAAATTCAGCTTTGTCTGCAGTGTCTATGAAGTTTGTCGTCAGCATGTCATTTTTTTATACCAATACTAATAATTTTTCCACAGTTTGCTTACCAAAAAGGTTTAGTTATAAGTTGAAATGTTTGTTGCAGCAATTTAATAAAATTATACATCAGCATGCTTTTTTCTTTTGATGTTAATAAAAGGTATCATTTAAATATCACTACATTACCTTTTTTTAATGAAGTCATAATATTCTACCAACTTTCTCTAAAACAGAAATTTTATATAAAATCTCTATATAAAATATGTTTAGATAAGTAGATAGAACTTAAAAGATAAGTGTTCACCAAAAATTATGTAATTTTAAAAACCAAGTAGACATGGTTTTCCTGTTAAACTGAACTCTCTAATCTCTGATTTTTTTTATTAACTAATGAAACCTTAAATTGCTTTCTTCATTATTCACTGGAATAGCAATAATGGAAAAATTCATGTTAGGTTTATTTCTAACATTTTAAAAGAAAATTTTCAATTGATTATGTTCAAATTACTCTTTCTTCCTTTGATTCCTTAGGTGATCATCATTAATATTTACCTTTTTTTCCTGTGTGCATATCATTCATCTATTAAACATCCCGGTGTTCTTGACTGTTTATTTTTGTTAATAACTTTTTTGGTCCTGCTAGATTTTAGGAAGAAAATAAACATATTAGAGTACTTTTAATACATCAGACTAAATTAGAGTATTGAGATTTTCTATTTTGATGTTACTAAGCCATGAATCATGAGGAATTTGATAAGAGAAATAGATAATGCTTTTAATTTAATAATTAATATTTTTAATTTTACTGAATTTTTAATTCAGTAATTGCCCTATAATGGAAGCACCAGGAAGGCAGATACTATATTATAGTTTTTATATTTCTATCTTCAGTGCCTTCTACAAAGTGTTTAATAAACATTTGTTGAATTTAATAAATTTTAAGACAAACCTGTTCTGTTTCCCTCTTTTCATGACTTTTTGAACTATTTAAATGGCATATTTGGGAGTCAGAATAAAGAGTGTACAGTGTTTCTTTCTAAATGGTAGTTGCTTGTAAAATACATCATCAGAAGTCTTCAAATCTGTTTCTTTCTTGATATGATTTTTACTTCCTTTATCCACAAGATGGTACCGTTTCTTTAACCCAAAAGTCATTAATACTGGATTATTGAGAATATTGAAAGCTTGTCTTTTTTTTAAAGGCAATTTAGATAGTTTTCCTTCCATATATATGCTCATGAGAAATTTGGGTTTTATTATAATTTATTTCATGGCAATAAAATTAATGGGATTTTTTGCTGTGCAGTTGCAAGCTTTTTTTTAACTTGCCTGACATTTTTCACATTGTATGTAGAATTCTCTACCAGTTGTGGAGGTGACTTTAAAATATTTTGATATAAAATTGACTTGACCATATCTGCATATTAGTACCATGCCTCATTGTTGTCCTAGATCTCTCTACTTCCTTTTTCCTTTCCTATGTTAATAGACCAGGAAAAAATGTTTGAAGATTACCTGAAATGTCATCTTCTCTCAGCAGATAATCAGAAAACCAAAGAAGAGAGAGAAATTTTAAAAATGAACCATATAGGAGCTAAATATTTTCTCCCCTTTTCCCTCCCTTCCAACCTTGCCAATGTTAGTGTCCAAGAAACAACCAGCCTCCTAGTTACTCAGGCTCTCATATGCATTTCAGTCAGTCGCTAAGTCTTAATTGACTCTACCTTACCAAAATTTTTCATGTAGACTCCCTTCTTTCTTCTGACACTGCCATTACCCTAGCCATTACCCATTGCCCTCCTTATAGCTGGACCATTTCAGTTGCTTGCTGGTTGGTCTCCCTGCCTCAGGTTTCTCTCCAGTGCATCTTCTACTATGCTGTCATATTGTTCTTCCTAAAAATTGTCTTTTCTGACCATGTCAGACTCCTAGTCATTAAACTCTCTTGGTTCTCTGTTACCTCCAGTATCAAATAGAAAATTTTATTTGACTTGTAAAGGCCCTCATACATGACACTTTCCTACCTTTCCATTCTTTTTATATTTTACTCCCTTCCAAGTACTCTACGATCCAGCAACACCAACTTGCTGTTCCATGTACAAGACTGTCAATCTCCAACTCCCAGCTTTATGTATTTTCAATGGCTGTCCCTGTAGCAGTAAGCATGCTGACATACACAGGTGGGCCTGCTATCACAGGTTCTTATATCTGCATTTCTAAAAGGAAAGCAACTTTTGAGGGGTCAGTAATCCCTTTAATTAAGCACATGTCATTCACTTAGTTCAAGGAAAAAGTCAGCTCCCTGAACTTCAGAGAAAATACAGAAAAATCTGAATCAATAGACAGTGCTTCTAAACTGTCTGACGGTAAGCCATACACACATCACAAATCAACAGACAGATGTAACTGCCTGACTACACATACATAGTTACCAGAGAGGGAAGCACTAACACCTGGGTTTTCAAAGCTGGAGTGCTGCTTAGCAGCTTCCCAGAATCTCATCTGGCACACAAGGCTTCTTCCAATAACTAAGTCCCACAGTAAAACCTCATCTCAGTCTTCATACACTTTTTAGAGCCAGAGGGCATCACAACCCTTAAACCAGTGCTTCTGACAAAAGTTGTGAGCCTTCCTACAAATCTTCCCAGGCCCATTAATGGGTGAGGAAGATCTTTAATCACATTACTCAGTCGGAAGCACTTGATTAACTAAAACAAAAAATGCATTTTCAATACAGTCCCCTGAGCCTGGAATTCTCTCCTCATTTGTGCTTCTGGCTTCCCTGAGTTCTTTCAAGTAATTTTCAGTGAAAATCCCACCTTGTATAAGATGCCATTCCCAATCTTCCTTCATACTCGTGCCTTTGTTGTGTTGATTATCTCTGATTTATTCTGTCTATATGTTGTTTGTACATAGATATTTGCATTGTTATCTCTACCATTGGACTGTGAGGTTTTTGAGAGTAGGATCTTCTTTTTTGAGTTAAATTCCAAATGTAGTAAGTTTTTTGTCCCAAGATTAATGAATTCAGTTTGGGCTAGGTCAGCATCTTTGATAAAAAGATGGTAGAGGATTGTCAGACCATGGATCAATTGTAATATTGTCAATAAAAATAGCCTAGGAGAAGTTTGGTTCTCAACCATAAGAGGTCTGCTTTCTGCCAGAAACTACCAGCACAGCCAGGGAAAACATTCCTCACCAATACCCAGCATTGACACCACAGCAAAAGAAAGAACTGTCTGATATAGCTCACCAAATTGTTGCTCCAGGCAAGGGGATCTTGGCAGCAGTTGAGTCCACTGGTAGCATTGCAAAACAGCTACAGTCCACTGGAACTGAGAACACTGAGGAAGTCAGCGCCTCTTATTGCCAGTTGCTTCTGACAGCAGATGATCAAGTGAACCCCTGTATTGGAAGTGTTATCCTTTTCCATGAGACACTCTACCAGAAAACTGATGATGGTCGTCTCTTCCCCGAAATCATAAAGGATAAGAGTGGCGTCAAGGTGGACAAAGGCATAGTGCCTCTGGCAGACACCAATGGGGAGACTACTACCCAAGGTCTGGATGGGCTGAGTGAGTGCAATGCCCAGTATAAGAAGGATGGAGCTGACTTTGCCAAGTGGCATTGTGTTCTGAAGACCTTCCTCACTGCCGTCATGGAGAATGCCAGTGTGCTGGCCCAATATGCTAGCATTTGCCAGCAAAATGTCATTGTCCCCGTCGTGGAACCAGAGATCCTCCCTGATGGAGAACATGATCTGAAGTGTTGTCAGTGTGTCACTGAGAAGGTTCTGGCTGCTGTCTATAAAGCTCTGAGTGACCACCATGTCTATGTGGAAGGGACCTTACTGAAGCCTAATGTGGTCAACCCTGGCCATACCTGTACCCAGAAGTATTCATGTGAGGAGATTGTAATAATAGCTGTAATATTCCTTCACTGGACTGTGCCTCCTACAGTCACTGGTATCACCTTCCTCTCGGGAGGTCAGAGTGAAGATGATGCCTCTGTCAACTTCAATGCCATCAATACCTGCCCCTTGCACAAGCCATGGGCCCTAACCTTCTCTTATGGCTGAGCCCTACAGACATCTGCCCTCAAGACCTGGGATGGAAAGAAGGAAAATGTCAAGACTGCCCAAGAGAAATATATTAAGCAGGCCACGGCCAACAGCCAAGCTGCTCGAGGCAAGTGTACTCCAAGTGGAAAGTCAGGAGCTGCAGCCAGCGAGTCTCTATTTATCTCTAACCATGCCTACTAACTTAAGTCAAAGCCTTCCACCTGGGTATGCCCTGACACTCCAGACCATCCCTCACAGTCCAAGAAGCATCTGAGATCCCAGAGTTTTGTGCTGACCTCTCCCATCACTCCTGATTTGTATGGTATTGTTGCTCTCTGGTGAATCTAGTGACCCCTCCTTAGCCCACTTTTTCCAGTAAACTATCTAACAATGAAAAAGAAATAGCCTTGAAAGAGTTCTAAATTATTTCCAGGACTTTGGAGATTTCTCTTTTCCAAAAAGTTAACAGAATTTTACTCTACTCCATCTTTGTAAAGTACTTATTCCAGCATGTGGAAGTTTATAAGATTGTGGCTTCTGCTTTCTTCTTCACTACCAGCTTACCCAAGAAAGCTGGTAATTTTTCAGTAGCATTCATAATGAGGATTTCAGGAACTTGAAATGAAAGATTTACCTCATTTTTATACTTAAAAATATCTACCAGGGAAACAATTAATGAATAAAACCTTTTCTTTCAAAGTGTTCCCAGGAGCGAGTTTTCTTTTACTTTTCAGTGGCTGTTGGTTCAAACAAGCACATCAAGCAAAGTAATGAATGAGCTTCCATGTAGTAGAATGGTGCATTTTTTGCTTTCCATTTCTAAGAGACTCTTTTTAAATATGATGTTTTAAAGACCTGTATGTAATAAAGTTGATGGCTTTTGTGGCTGTTGACAAAACTTCTTTCAAGGCTGTTGGAAGAGTCTGTATGTTGCTGTTAAAAGCAGTGAACAGTAGTGACATGAAGGGCTTCCCTTTTTTGATAAAGTAGCATAACCAGATATATTACCAAGTAATACATCCTTGCAAACTGTATAAGACTTTTCATTCCAGAGTTTTATTTGAAAAAAAAATTAAAAAAATTTTTTTTTACTATTTCCAAAACATTAATGGGCTTTATAGTTTCCCAAAAAGGATTCACAAAGTGTTATCAGCTATTTTCATTGAGGGTTATTTGTACCTTCATCCATACTTTGTACTGAAGGGGTCGGTGGCACGACTATCTATTCTTCAGTGACCTGCTTCAAAATATTAAAAGAAATGTCAACTATTTAATAATTTATCACATCATTTGACAGTGAAGCCACTCTCAGATTTTTCCTCTGTTATATTCCACAAACGAAGTTGACCTTTTCCCATGTTCATGGTTTTGCTAAAGTCTCTTCAGTAAGGGCTTTTTTCGTTTGGCAGTCAGGTAAACAACTTAATAGGAGTCTTCAGAGTTTTTGTGAAAAGGCAGTTACAAATTTTGCAAATGCTTTACTTTCTCAAATTTAGTTTTCTTTACACAAAAGGATCCTGACATCTTTAGATACATTTTTAAGGTAATCTGATATGAGATAACCTTTCAATTTTGCTGGCTTCATACTAACATTGGCAAAAATTTTCGCTGCAACAAATACTGTGGCATGTCCCATCATGTTCATTAATGCAAGTGAAACCATATTAATATGTGTTTGTTCATTATTATTTCATTTTATTTTATCTTATTTAAATTGGGATTGTAGATTTTTTTTGAAACTCAATTTTTTTAATAGTTTTTAAGTGACTTATTTGATAAGCTTGCATAGAAATAACTTCTGCATTGTCAACAGGCATTTATTAGCACCTACTGTCTGCCAGGCATTGTGCTAAAACTTTAGAGATAACAAAGAAAGGTTAAGTCAACCTTTGCTTTCAAAGAACTCACAATCTAATGGTGGAAACTGCATGTAAAAACTGCATTTATGGAATAGAAATAGGTTAAATTGAAGGTGATTAGGAGATGAAAAGTTCTAGTAATAAGGATGACCAGGAAAGCCTTCTTGCAGAAGGTAGAATTTTAGCTCTGAACAAAAGGAAGTCTGATAAGCTAGAAGGGTGAGGAGGGAAAAAATTTCAGGAATAGGGGAGAGCCACTGAAAATGAAGTGTTGGGAGTTAAAGATGAAATGTCTTGAGTGTAAGTCTAGTGTCATCGTATCATAGAGTAATTTGGAGAGGGCTGAGGTATATAGGAAAATTGGACAAGTGACAAGGGGCCAGGCTGTGAAGGGCTTTAAAAGCCAGATAGAGAATTTTATTTTGTTTCTGGAAGTAACAGGGAGTCATTGGAGTTTAACAGGTAAGTGTGTGTGTCTTGGTTAGAAGGGATGATTTTTTTCTTCATACTCTATGTATATTTGCGAAGTAAAGATATTCACACAGAGAATGTTGTATGTATAGTGTTTAGTATTATTTAATGAAAATCATATACATTTAAAAATTACTTCTCAAGAAAACTGAATTGTGTCTGAAATGAGAACTGTTATTTCTAGGAAGGCATGAAAAGTCCAAATTCCAAGAATAATGTGATTTCTGAGTTATTAAGCCATTAGAATTGTTAAAGCTTTAGAGAAATTTTAAGACCAGTCTTGTGTTACTTCTCATAAAAGTAACTGGATGTTTTGTACTTTACTTGACATTCTGGTATCTGTTTTCTCCAGGACACTCTACTTCTAGCCTTATTAAAATACTTAGCTCTCAATCTTTCTCTCCTACAATTCTGCTTTTATACTAGAAGAATTTAGCATACATATTGATACTCCCTCAAAACACCCTAACTTCCTAGTTCCTCAGTTTATTCTCTACCCTACCTTAGCTACACATAGAGATGGTCCTACCCTTGACATCACCATCACCCACAAGTGCTCTACACCAGGACTTCTTAAACGTTTTCTACTCATAACCCCTTTTTGCCCAAGAAATTTTTACATAGCCCCAGATATGTAAGTATAAAAAAAAATAGGTATGCAAATCAAATATTCACTGATAATAAATCATAATTTATTTTAAAACAATTCTTTGGTACACATAATTTTATCAGTTATTAAAGATGAAAGCAAAATATATGTACTAATGACATGGATGTGCTTGTTGATCTTTACATAAAGAATTAAATCTTGGCAGAATATTTAATACTGCAGGACATAGAGCATCTTCATTGTTTTTCAGAGTTGGTTGATATTTTTATTTTATGAGAATGTTGCTTTGCATAGATATGTAGTACAAAATGGTAGAAGTATGTTTAGGACCATTTCAGAAATTGTTGGAAATTCTGTCCTAATCCTAATCAAAATTCATTTCATGATTTTGTATGTTCAGTAAAAGCACTGCAGTTCACAACATACAGTGGTCTCTAATCTGAGCCCAGGTGTGTGTTTCTGAGAGTGTTCATTGGCATTGCATGACATGATGGCAAGCACAGTGCATAGTGCACATGTTGTGTGTCCAGAACCAAGGCAGCAGTGAAGTTGCACAATGTACACTGCCAGAAACACCTTGGATTCATTACACATTTGATTTTGAATTGATTTTTGGTCTTTCACTATTGTCAAATTTTTCATGACCCCAGTAATCAGTTTAGTTACATGACCCTATATGGGATCATGACCCACAGTTTAAGAAGTACTGTTCTACACTTACTAGTTTATGAACTCTAAAATTCCTGCTTTCTCACAGGATGCAATTGTACCTTCCCTCTTATTAATGTGCTTTTGAAGGAAGGTGAAAAAAATCAAGCCATACTTAACGGGTTCCACAAATTTATATTACATAATCTCATCTGAGGACATTTGCCAAGAGCTCTATCTTTTCATCTCATGTTATTCAGATGCCTTTCTTCACTAATCTCTTCCTTCATCCCCATTTCATATGAAGAAATAGCCCTTCTCTTAGACAAGACAAACTCCTTTACATGGAAAAGTAGACCTTAGTTCATCCCATATTCTCCAGCAATTTGCCCCCTTTCTTTTCCCCTACTCTCTCACTAATCTTTAATCTCTCCCTGTTCTCTTTTTTTCTTTACTGCATACAAAGACACCTAAGTCTACCATATCAAAACACTTATGTCATCTGTCTAACATGGCATCTTCTATGTCTCCTCACTTTTTTAGTTTAACTCCTTGAGAACCCTATTTGTAATCAGTACCTTCATTTCCTTTCTTCTCCATTCCCTGCATTCTGGCTTCCGGCTCCATTTTTCAACAAAACTGCTTTCTCTAAAGTACCAAGTCCAGTGACTTTTTCTTTATCCTCATTTTCTTTGATCTCTCTGCCATTTCTACTGCTGATAACCCTCTTTTTTTTTCCAAGATAATTTCTTGTCTTTCCTTCACTGCTCTTTCCTGGCTCTCTAACTGCTCCTCAGTCTCCTTTGCTGGATCTTTATCTGGGTTACTTCCACTAAACGTGAGTCCCTCAAGACTCTGTCCTGGGCCCTCCTTTCCCTCTATGTTATTTTACTTGTAATTGAATTTCTTAAATTCATCATGTCCACAATTGACCTTCTCTATTCCCACAGTCCTTCCCTGTATTCTTTCTAACTTCCCTATTATTGTTAAAACTACCACTGTCCTTCACCTAACATAGCAACCCATGTGTCATCCCCATCTCCTCATGTTACTATTCATATCTAGTCAGTTGCCACTATCACTTCTAACTCCCAACATCTCTCACAGATGTGCCCTTCTTTACTTATAGACCTTACAAGATGATACATCATCTGTATCATTGCCTAATTTGTGAGCAGTAAAAGAAAAAAATTAAATTGATAGAGACAGTGCTATGGTGCAGGAGTTTGAACGTTAGACCTGGAATCAGGCAGTTTTGAGTTCAGTTCCTTCCAAAGGCAAGTCACTTAACCTCTCACCACACTGGTTTCCTCAACTATAAAATGGAAGTAATTATATTTTTACCTCCTATGGTTCTTGTATCAGATGAGATGACGCATGTAAAATCTTTTGCAACCTTAAAGCACTATATTATTGATAGCCATTATTAAATAACACTTTTTAACAGTTGCTTCAGCTGTCAGACATGTTGGAACTTTGTCCCCATTCATAACCTGCCCCCATATATGTGTTGCAAAAGGCTGACATTGCCTTACATAGAATTATAATTCTCACTTGAACTGCCAAGTTTTACAAAATTTTAACAAATAATGAAAACAACATATCTCTTTCCGTGTGTTGATCTACAAACAGTTGTAGTTAGGGAATCCTGGAAAACAGCTTGGATGTCTAGATCACCAGTATGAGAATACATAACTTCATTTGGTGGTGAATGACTCCTTGATGCAGATTTGCCTAATAGTTGGGCAGCTATGATTTCTTCTGGAGACTAAGTTATGGATGTTCATAATACTAACTCTGATTTGTTGCCTTTAGTGATAATGGTAGTAAATGCCAAACTTCATCTCGATGTTTTTTGTCTGTTGTTAATAATTAGTTACAAAGTACTTGGGTACATACTGCTACATAGTGTTTTCCCTTTTCTTTCCAATATATATTGATATTTGTTAGTAATTATGTTAGATTTTAGATTTGTCACTTTACCCTTTAAATAAGTATTGTAAGATTTTTAGCAAATTAGTTTGATTGATGAGTTTTATAGTATTTGTTATGAAAAATTTTCTTAAGTTTTAATTAATTGTGCATTTTTAGGACATTGGTGCAGGAAAAGGCAAGTACTATGCTGTCAACTTTCCAATGAGAGATGGAATAGATGATGAGTCCTATGGGCAGATATTTAAACCAGTAAGTGTTACATTTGCCAGATCTCTTTCATTTTTTATTATGTGTTGAAAGGGATTAACCTTTGATATCCTGTTTCCATGTAGATAATATCAAAAGTGATGGAGATGTATCAGCCTAGTGCAGTGGTGTTGCAGTGTGGTGCAGACTCATTATCTGGTGACAGACTTGGTTGTTTCAATCTTACCGTCAAAGGTAACTACTTTAAAAAGTGATATTCCCAGATCAGGGTGGGAAAGGAATTTTCAAGAATTATTTTTCTTTGACTTCACTATATCTGATTTGATAAAGAGTTTAAGCCTCAGGTGCACATATATATGTATGAATTTATACATAAATAATATTAAGTAACAACCATTTGATCACTGGACTTTTTGCATGTTGTCATTTTAAAAATTAATTTATTATTAGTCTTTCACTAAACTCATTTGGCCATAGTTTAAAGATAATCTTGGGTTGTTAAAGATGATGCCAATGCAATATAATCTTTGGCAGGTCCTACCACTCTAGAGAGACTTTGAGTGAGATTTGATCTCTCTTCTGAGGTCCACCTTAACTAAACTTGAAAGATACTCATCCTCAAATTGACTACAAAAGAATGAATTTTGCAGCCACAGCATCTCTTAAAGATGTTGTTGGAGGGTGCAGTTTTAATTCCAGCACTCTGTTAGTTCAATTTCAAACTTTAAAGCACAAGAATCAGTCATAAATCATTAAACATTTAACAAAAGGAAGTTTACTTTGCCCTAACACAGCATAGATATACAACAAGGATACAATGACACTTATCTTCGGCTTTGATTGACCATCCTTCCTCGCCACCTCATGGAAACACATCTGATCAACAGGTCATCAGGGTATGGTCCTAGGCAGCTGTCAAGATTGAGAAACCTGGATTCCACATGGCTTGGACCATGAATCTGCAAGCAGGGCCAGTCAAGTCCCAGGACAGCTTTTGTTCTGTAACCTACCCCAGGAGAGGGTTGGAAGTTGGCATGGGAAGGACATCAGAGAAGCAGGAATTAATAACCTAGGCCAGTCAAGTCACTTCTGTCTTTTATAATTAATGCTTCCTCACGTTTTGAGTAGGGGGAAAGAAACTACGTCAGGAAAACATTAACTACTTAGTAACTAGGTCTTAGGGATCTTCTCGAGGACCTTCTACCATTTAATGTTTATAGGACTTTTGTTGCATAGTACTAAAGGGGAAAAGAGAAAAGAAAAAAAAAAAACAAAAGCATGGAGGTAAACAAAAGCCAGAAATATGCTTGTCCTTTCCTCCTTCCTTTGGAAGGACCAAGTCTCAAGTTTTAAAAGCTAGTTCATATTGCGAGTGCCACCAAGTCAATTCAGGGATCCCTTTCTACCAGGTAATTATGAATCCATCACTGTTATAATGGTAGTATACTATTAGAAAGCAAAGGTGCTTCCAACAATTCTATGCCTTTGTCTCCTGGGCCCTTTCTGGGAAGGAGTTGCCCAAAACATCCCAGAGGAAAGGGAGCCTGCCAGTTGAGGGGAACATAAACTACTTCTCAGGGGATTGTGGTATCCTCTGAGGAGGCAAGAACTGAGACCCTGCACTGAGAAAGGCAGGGCCAGGGAGGGTTAGCTGGAACTAAGTCCAAAAACAGTCCATTCTTATCAGGTAAGTGTTTTGGAGACTGGATCCCCAAAATCACTGGATCAGAAAATGCTTCTTCCTATGATGTCAGTGATCTGTCACAAACATTGTTTATGGGAGGTTGGACAACCTCATCTTAGCAGTCAAATGCATATTGATTCAACTGCTGATTATCAGAAGCAAACCTCTTGCCCCTGAGAAGAGAAATTTTACTAGTTGGAGACAAGAAGAATATCACTTAAGTTGTGCTCCTGCTTGCCCAGTTGGGCAGTAATAACTGCCTTGTTTTCACTTATGGCGATCATATGGTGGTCTGCCCAATATAGCGTGGCATTACCACCCTATTTTCAACTTGGCATTAGACCCATTCCCTAACCTTTGTTTTTCTTAAAGAAGCTCCACATTGGTAACAGCATTTGATGTCTCTGATGGGTGTGGACATGCTGCACAAATGAGTGGGAGGCATCAGCGTAATTCTTACCCTGATTGTCTGGTCATGTGCAATCTAGGTTCCAGACCACTTGGCCAGACCTATGGCCACCAATCAGGAGTCAATATAGATGAAGATCTTCTTGCCTAGTATTATGTGGGGTATCCCCTGTTACAGATTAGGGGCTGCAGAAGGCTATTTGTACATGTCTCTCATAGCAGATAGAGCCCTAGGTCAACCAGGCAAGAGTGGCTTTTCCTCACGTCTTTATAGGAATAAGGCCCTTTAGGCCAGTGGAGGAGGAGGCAAGGTTTTCAGGATCTGAAGTGGAGACTATACTAGTCTCTAGTATAATCGTCACCTACTTATGAAGGGCACTCACACCAGAATGTCTCATTTCTAACATACCATTTCCATTTAGCACTAGAAGCCTCTTCTGCTACAATTGTCTTGTTAAGAGGGACCATCTTGGATCACACTTAGGGCCTAGAAAGAAGTAAGCAGCTGTCTTTCAAAAGTGATGTAGTGACCAGCAGCCCTAGAAAACTTGGTACTCCAGAAGCCCAATATTCATTTATTCTAGACACTTCTTGGTTTCCACTAAAGGCTTTGCTTATCCTATTCTATATGGAGAGCCTTATACAGCCATAAGGACCCAAACTATAAGATAGCTTGATATATATCTTTCCAGGGCTGTGGTCTGTTCTGGGACCCCTTTGAAAGAGGCAGATTTGCAGTGACCATAAATAGGGGCCATCAAGATAACCTAGGTAGGAAGTACAGGTTCTCCAAAATTTGAAAATTACAGTCAGTCTTTGGCTTGCTTTTTAGTTCACGTAAGTGTCCATAACTTATTCCAGACTCTACCTGGAATCCTCTGGTTTTTCCCTAACTACTATATTCCCCAAAATTCGACTGAGCGGTTTGGACCCCAGATTACCTTATGTTTGATTCTCACCCCCATCTCCATCCTTTTTATGGACCTCCTGTCACAGAGGGCTTCATCTGGCCCTATTATCATTACATCATTAAAGTAGTGGTGTTCACCAATGCCTTTTCAGACCTCTTTAGGTCTCTGCTCATCATAATGTGGTAATACGAGGGAAAGTGGAGGAAACCCTGGGGAAGGATGGTAAAATTATATTGGCCTGTTTTCCAGTTGAAAGCAAATCACTCTTGTCCAATCTTAGCCACAGAGATAGAGAAAAAAGCATTGGCAGATTTGATTTCTCCATGCCAGTCATCATGGTCCTGGGTAACTTATCTACCACATTGACAAGGAACAGCTGTGGAAATAGGCTTGACAACTTTTCAGCTCCCAGTCCTCTGTAAAGGTACCAGGTAGCATCTACCTTCCTCTCAAATGACACAGGGTTGTATAAAGAGAGCTGTATAATGAAATGATACAGCTTCCTTCTTCCCCATTACTTGAGAAGAAATATCTTTCACCTCCATCTGCCTCATTAGGGACCAGATACTGTGTAGTGTTAACTAAGTGGGGGCAGATAACTGTAAACATTTTCTTTTGGTCTTTCCCAGAGTAATATGCCTGTAGATTGCTGAAAAGATTTGCACAAGATCTGAATCTATGATCTTTCCTCTGTAGCCTCCCCTGAGTGATCTAATTGGGACAGGGGCTTTAGAGGATGTCTCAGGATGGGACTAATGGATGTTTGGTGCCTGGTTTCTTAATTTCTTGCACAGTTTTGTTAATTCACCTTGATCTGGTCATTGCTTTCTTATCAACCTCATGTTTCAAGAGCTTCCCCAAGCCCCCTCCTATTATTTCTGCTTACCTAGCCAGACAGTATTTGTACAGCCACAATTGTCCCCACCTGCTGCTCAAGTTTCACCTATTGATCAAGCCCATTCTTGTGTGTTTATGTGTCTGGGGAGACCCTGTAGCTAAAGTCTGAAACCTTCAAGCACGGCTCCTTCAACAAAGTAGAATCTACTTGTACCTGAGACAGGCTTCATGTAGTGGTCCAGGGACTCCTTAGGTTTCTCTTTGAACTTCTACAAACATTCCAGTTCATCGGTGGGAAAGGTTTGCTCATTACCAGCTCCCACATGGTGAGTTCCTGGATGGGGACTGACAAAATCATCAAGCTTCATTCCCATCAGGACAGATCCCTTTAATTGATCAACCATTAATTGACCCCTGGCTTTCATTGCATGGTCCTTGAAAGCTGAGAATTCAGTCTCTAGCTGCTTCAGTCCTCCATTCCAAGTTCACTTTTAGTCTTCTTAAGCTTGTAGTCCAGTTTACACAGAGCAGTCAACAAAAGTCAGGGAATTCTGGGCTTGATTTACCCTTCCTGGACAAGATTCTTCAACACTCATTGAACTAATCCCTAAACAGGAATTTACTGTATTATACAGAACTACATCATTGGGAGGGCACTTGGAAACAGGGAGGCACATAGTGGTCCAATCACCTCACTCTCCTCTATAGGACAGGACTCTTCCCCCAATTTTACCTAAACTCCTCTTAAATTGCTGAAACTAGACCATATATCAAAGGTGCTCTTCTAACACTCTTAGTTCAGGTTAAAATTGGGGAACTTGTAAACCACTGAACATTTAACAATAAAGTTTACTTTGCTTTAACAGTTATGTAATTACTTGCCTTCTCATAGAGATGCATCTGAATCAGTTGGATATGGTTTTAACCTCCCACCTAAGTCTGAAAGGCCTAGATTCCACATGACTAAGTCTTTTTATGCCCCTAGAGCATCATGAATCTTCATCCTGGAAGCCAAGGCCAGTCATATCTGGAAAGCTTTGTCTTCTTGTAGGTAAAGCCTCCCCATATTGGTGGAGGGGGGATGAAACTGCATCAAGGAAACTGAGCCTATCACAGAGACTTAAATTTAAAAGGATTTCAATCTGAATCAGTGGAAAGATTATGAACACAAATTCCTGAATTTTTTCTATCAATAAAGCAATCCATAATATTTTTTTTTAGTTTAAGAAATCTTTTTTTTTAATTGAATGATTTTGTTTTCAGTATTTGACAGTCATTTCCCTATATCTTAGATTTTTTTTCCACTCCCTCCCCGAGATGGTATACAATCTTATATAGGTTCAACACATACATTCCTATTAAGTGCATGTTGCATAGAAGAATTAAAATGAATGGGAGAAACCAATCCAAAATTTTCTTAAAGACTGCTACCAAGAAAGCATTAAGGGCAGTAATTATGCTTTGTGACAGTAGCATGTAACCTGTGGGTTTATTAAAGTATGTTCAAATCATATACCAATATTCTTTGTTTATATAGACAAATTCAATTTTTCTTTTGAAAATAGTAAATGTAATCAGATGCTATTTGAAACTAAATATGTATTATATAGACACCTATCCTTTGAGATTTTACAGAGAAGGTAGGCTAACATTCTAGAGAAGTAGTTGTTCCTCTACAAAAATCCTAGTCTCAGAACTCATTTGTGGTGAATGACCTCAGGTCTTGAAGAAAAAAAATCACGTTACTGGATGATTTGCACATTAGAAATGTTCATTGTGGTTCAGAGGTCAGATTAGATGTACTGTTTCATCACTAATAGTCTGGCTATTAGGCATATTAATTCTTTGAACATGGTGACTCATGATGTAAATTTTTTTTACTGGCCCTCTGTCTCTGGTAACCCCTTTCCACTTAAGTATTGGCAATATGTATAGAGTTGGCATAAAAGCAGGGCTGGCTTAAAATATCATTATTTAGAAATTTGGTAAATAATCATTTTACCTTAGGTACTCCAAGCACAAAATCCTAGTTGGTAGAATTTTTCATCCAAAGGGTCCAAGAGAAATCATTTCATGAGACTGGATCATTTTGCTTTTCCATGCTTATGATGGCCATAAGCAAAAAGATTAACAAGAAAATAATTGTAGGTTAGGTTCCAGCAGGCATTTCAAATGTTTATGCCTCTATTTTGTGAGTGTTCTTTTGAAGAAGGGAATTGAAAAAAGGTTAAGATGAAATGATCTCCAATTACAATAGTCACAACCTGATCCAGTGAGGTGTTTAAACTGAAAAGTGGGAAGGGGGAACTTTTTCTTGAAGCATCCTTATCTTGTAATATTCAAAATTGTGGATGACTCAAGACAATAGAGAGACAGGCAGGGAGCTACACAGCATTATCACTAGTGACTTATACATTAAGGAGTAGCATAAAAAACAAGCTCTTCATCTGTCCTGATTATAGCCAAGTGATTTATAAACTTGACAATACAGAAACATCAGATGAGGGTGGTACAAAAGTTACATTGATTAAAGTATAGTAAACTGGGAAATGTGTGATACAAAAGTCATGAGTTGACAGATAATGGTACAAATTGAATGTTTATTCTCCTAGAGCAGGAATTCTTAACCTTTGTTGTCGACCCCTTTAACAGTCCAGTGAAGTCTGTGGATCCCTTCTCAGAATAATATTAATAAAAGACAAGTATAAGGACGATAAATTAAAGAACAAAAATCTTGGATAGTCAAGGGAAATCTCTTTTTAGAAAAAGGCGAAAATAAAAATGATTTGTTGAAGGGAAAGAGAGAGACAAGGGGCATTTTATTTGACCATTTAGCAGAATAGAGAGAAAGGTAAGAATAATTAGTTAGCTAGAATTAGCTAAAGGAACTTGTAAATTAGGGAATCTCTAAAACTAGGAAATGGGTAACAAACGAGTGATTGAAGAATCCAATAAAAGTGACAGATTATACAAGAAAACAACTTTCACAATCTGTTACTTACAGGAAAAAAAATTTTTTGGCCAGAATAAAAATGTTTTTAAAACATATACATATTCTAAATATGGGCTAGAAAAAAAAATTGTTCTGCATCAGGCAAATTCCAAAACAATAGGAGTTGCAATCTTGTTCTCAGACAAAGGTAAGTGCATTGAAAACAAAAGGGTATAACTACATTATGCTAAGAAGTCATATATCAATATTAAACTTAAGTGCTTCAAATGCTTTTGCATCTAAATTCCAAAAAGAAAAATTAACTGAACTACAAGAGGTTATAGTAATATAGGTGGCAGGACATTTTCATGTCTTGGTTCTGGGTAAGTTTAAGAGAAAGAAATGATATGGAAACTAGAGAACCGAATGTTTTACTGGACTAACCAGCTAAAAGGCTTAAGATGGTCTTCTATGTGTAACTGTTAAAAGAATGTCTATATTTCTCACCACCAATTGGAATTTTTACAAATTGACTACACACTAGGGTATACAGACATTATAAATGTTAAAAAATATAAATGTTACATATTTTACATACCATAATGGAATGAAAATGATTCGGAGACCATAATACGAAACCAACTAGAGACTCAACAAAATCCTAAAGTAGGTTAAAGAACAAATTATGGAAACAGTTATTTAGAAGAAGATGATAATGATGAAACAACTTGCCAGAATTTCTGGGGTGCATCTAATGCAGTACTTGGGGGAAAACATTTCTGAAGAAATAACAAAGTAGAAAAGGAATATTAGTAAACCAGATTTGCATTTTTAAAAGTTTGAAAGCTAAAATAAATACAAAAGAGGAGATATCAAAAGTAAGTTGAAAATAAATTAGAAACATACTATAGAAGTGATCAAACTAAAAGCTGGTGTTTTGAAAAGACTAATAAGGTTGCTAGACCTTTAGCCAATCTGACTAAAGAGGAGGTGGCAAAAATCAAATTAACAGTGAACTCAGAATAAATTTTTAATGACAGAAACAGTGTATACTAACAAAACAAAAGAAACAAGGTTTCAAAATAAAAATCGAGAACCTAATAGAAGACCAAATAGAGAATTGTTTAAATTTAAATCCCATCTCAAGAAGAAAATAGAACTAGCTGCAAAGGAACTACCAAAGGGAAAAAAAACTAATAAGAGTCATAGAGTTCTATCAAGCCTTTAAAAAAAAAGTCCACATCACTTACATTCTCAAAATTGAGAAACTACCCTGCCAGATTTCTTTTACGAAAGAAATGAAGTTCTAAGCCAAACCAAGAAAGGATCAAATAACTATGGAGGAACGTTATTAGTGAGTGTTATTTCTAAAGTTTGAATAAAACCTGGTCAGTCATATTTCATTACTTTATCTAAGAAATCATTATGGAATTAGATTTATAACAGGGATGTACAGATTTTCTCAGCATTAGGGAAAGAAAAATTTTTTCACAGTGAAAACAAACATTTAAAACCCCACATCATTATCAGTAGATGTGGGAAAAGCCTTTGACAAAGTACAGTATGTGTTTATGCTAAAACATCTTCAAATATTGGGCAGAGAGGAGCTTTTTCAATGTCACAAAATGTTTAACCAAAAGCAGGCATCATAATGACAACAGGAATATATGGAAAATTTTTCGCTTAAAAGATGTTCACTATTTGATACAGTTTTGGAAATGCTAACAGTAACAGTGAGAAAATTAAAGGCCTAAGGATCCCTGTTTGCTGGTGTCTCTAGGTAGGTGGCACAATGGTGAAAGTGCAACATGTGGAGTCAGGAAGAATCCTCTTCCTGAGTTCAAATCTGGCCTCAAATACTATTTGTGAGAACCTGGGGAAGTCACTTAACATTGTCTCAGTTCCTCATCTGTAAAATGAACTGGAGAAGGAAATGGCAAATCACTCCAATATGTTCGCCAAGAAAATCCCAAATGGGGTCAGGAAGAGTTGGACAAGACTGAAATGACAGAATCACCACCCTCACTTAAGAAATCAGCACAAATATTAATTGAAACAATTACAAGCAAAGTTTCAGATTTTAGAAAATAACAAAATGAAGTAACAGGATCACTCTGTCAAGCACATGAAATACTTGTGTAGGTCCAATTACAGAGTACTCCTTTATAGCTAGAATGTTAAGTGTTATGCCAATATAATGGAGATGACACTATCACCAAAGTTAGTTTATAATTCTGTGCTAATCAAGTTATCAAAGGGATACTTTGCAGAACTTTAAATTTTTTTTTTAAATGAGTTCTGTAATATCAAGGGAGATAAAGGAAGTGGATGCAAATAAAGAGGGAAGTAGCACCTTAAACCATCTTATAAAAGATTAGTCATCAAAACCACCTCAGTTTTAAATAGAGGCAAATAATAAAACAAAATGAATCAGAAACAATAGAACTCAATGTTTAATAAAACATTTGTTAGGAAAGAACTCCCTTCTTGGTTTTGTAAAATAAATACACTGGGAAAACTAGTGATCAACCAGAAATTACACTTTGGCACCATATTCTATGGTACATTCTAAATGGATTTGTTACCTTGATAACCGAAACTGATATTAAAAGGATCATATATGCCTTTTATAATGATGCATAGCAAATACATTCTTAACCAAGGAATAGTGGCAATGACAAAACAGATGATCAATTACATGAGGGTGAAAAATTTCACACAAAAAAATGTACCTTGGATCAGTTTAATGACCAAAGAGGAGAAAATTGTTGATTTTTTCTGATAAGATTTTGATATCTAACATACATAAATAATTGACATATATACCTCTGCATATGAACAAGACCAAAAGCCAATCCTCAATAGATAATTGGGCAAAAGAATTGCCAAGTATTAATCATTAGTCATATCCTAATAATGGAAATACAAATCAAAATAACCCTGAGATTCCCCCCGCCACTGCAAATTAGCAAAAAGTAATAAAAGATGAGGAGTCAGCATTGGAGGGTTTGTGGGGACACTAGTGCATTGTTTGTGAATCAGTACAGCCATTTTGGAAAGTTATTTGGAATTATGCAAATGAAATTTCAAAAATGTTCATAGATTTGACCTGGAGATTCCACAACTAGGCTTGTGTTTCAAGGAGGTTTTTGATAAGAACAAGTGCCCACATGCACTAAAATTATAGCAGCACTTTTTGAGATAGCAAATAATTGGAAACCAAGTGAATGCTCATTGATTAGGATATGTGAATGTAATAATGTTTTGTAAGATGAGATGAATTCACAGAAGCATAGAATGGTCTATATGAATTGATACAATCAAACCGCTAAGAAAAAAATACACAATGATTACAACAGTGCAGATGGGAAAAATTCAACCAAAAAAAGTCAAGTGAATTTTGTAAAATTAGAAAATAATAAGCATGGCTCCAAAGAAAGATGAAAAGCACTCCACCTCCTTTTCAAAGACAGGCTCCACTAGTATTATGCATTGCACGTATTTTCGAGCATTTTCATTGTATTGATCAATTTATACTGGCATTTTTCATTTTCTTTTGGTAGGGGGAGAATTTCTTAAAATATTCTTAGATGGGATGCCTCTGGGAATGTGTGGAGGAAAGGTTTAGGTACTGAAGAAAACTATGGTCATTAGAAAAATACACAAAATATATCCTGCTTTGGAAATATATTCACAGGCCCCTTGTTAAGAAACTCTGGCCTAGTAACAGTGAAGTTGCCAATGAAGGGTCAGCATTTTTCCATATAAACAATGCAGTTTGTGAAATGGGATACCTTGGGAACTCATGGGGTTAAATGAAAACCTTTGGAGGTGCTTTTGGCCCAGATTAAAGCAGTGTATATATGTTTGTAAAGTGCTTTAAAATAACCAAAAGTCCTTACAAAGTTTACATATGATGTTTGAAAACCACTTTGGCTGTTTACCTTTTTTAAAAAATGTTATGGTTTATTTTTTAAGTAAAACTGCTCATTTATATGTCTTCTTCTTTGTGTCAGGTCATGCTAAATGTGTAGAAGTTGTAAAAACTTTCAATTTGCCCCTGCTGATGCTTGGAGGAGGTGGATACACAATCCGTAATGTTGCACGGTGTTGGACATATGAAACTGCTGTTGCCTTAGATTGTGAAATTCCAAATGGCAAGTATTATTACCCAATTAAAGAGTGAAAAATGATAAAATTACTTAGCATTAATTCTTGCTCAGAACAAAGAGGGGGATGAAGCCTTTGTCATTCACCCACTTAGAAGTTTGGGGAAGTCTGTAGATACCTTCTCAGAATAATGTTTTTGCACATATAAAATAAGATACATAGCATTACAAAGGAAATCAATTATATTCTGTTAATCCTTTTTGAAAACCTTAAAGCATTATATAAATGGATTTTAATTGGGTAAAATAACAATCATTTAAGGGAATGGTGGTAGGTGATAGCACTTTGGTTCATAATGTTAACTGGAATGACAAATAGGTCCATGGGAAATAGATCAAAACACCCCTTACAGAAACAATGACAATATTTATTTGATACTCTTTCCAGGATGGATTGATTGTGGGGTGAAGAGGCTGGGTTTAAGTAAAATAGACAGAGAATAGGTAGTACAGTAATGCAGTGAATAAAACACTGCACTTGGGGTCAATTAAAATCCAAGCTACTTTGAAGTTACAGATTTTCTTTGCTTTTGTACTTGAATCCCCAGTGCTTAGAACATGCTTGTCATATAATAAGTGCTTAATAGTTTGTTTATAATAAGTATAGTTCATTCATTTCTTCATCCTTGGCTTCCCTGGCTTTAAGCCTCAAGTCAGATCTACCATCAAAAAGCCCACAGCTGCTAATGACTCTACCTCTGAGACTTCATGTACTCTTTATGTTATGTATGTGTGTGTATACGTGTATACGTGTATATATATATGTACGTATTGTACCTACTTATTTCACATATGGAGGAAAGAGAGAAATAAAATGACTTAGCATTTATATAATGCTTTAAGGTTTTCAAAAAGGATTTACAGATATTTTCATATGAGAAAATAGGGAAGATAGGTGGAGCTGAAAAAAAAAACATTCCAGATATGGGGACAGCTGGTGGAAAGACTCAGAGACAGAGTGTCCTGTGTGAAGAACAAGCTAGCGTGTTGGGATTGTAAAAGGGTACTTTCTCCTAAATTTTCCTGGGTTTTCTGATGCTGTTTTTCTTTGGCTGTTCTTCCTGTATGGCTTGTTCTCAGTCTCCTATGTTGAATTATCTCCAGTGTTTTATCCCATGGTCCTATCTGGAATATCTGTCTCTGTTCCTATCCCTGTGTAGCCTGCCTCCAGTCTCCTTTTTGGCCTTATACATCATTCCCCTTCAGACACTCTATGGTCCTGTCAGACTGGTATTGTTCCTTATGCTTGGCAGTTAACTCCTGATAGTTTAGTGCAGTGGGTAACCAACAGGTCTCAAACTAGTTGGTGAGTTAGGGGAGATATCTACCCCAAGCATGTGAAGACTCTCTGGAAGAATGGCCAGATGAGAACAAACAGTTTGTTCTAAAAGCCACAAAAGAGGCTGAAATGGGTGCTGTGGAGTGCTTAGTTGGTCAAGCATCAAAGATTCCTGAACCCCTGACCATTGCCAGTTATCTTGACTTTTGTCCTGCTGTTGTACTTTGATGGTTTGTGAAGACTGAAGCTGATGACTGCGCAACTCTGCCTCATTTAAGTCCAATTCACAGGCAAGTCAGGTTATCACCTGTGATGTCACTGGTCCTCTCCAAAAAAGAAGGATGAACAGCAACTCCTGAAGCTTAATGTAGTGGAAAGAGGATTGGACCTGGAGTCTAGACCTGGCTTCAAATGCTGGCTCTGCTACTTAATGTTTGTGATCTTGGACAAGTGACTTAATTTTTTTAGGCCTCAGTTTACTCACTGCTTATAGCTTGTCTCCAGTCTTCTTTCTGGCCCTTTACATCATTTCCCTTCACATGCTCTATGGGCCAGCCAGACTGACATTGTTCCTTACTCATGACGGTAAGTCTTGACAGTTTTGTGCAGTGGGTAACCAACAGGCCTCAGTACAGTTGGTGAATTGGGGGGATGTCTCCCCCAAGCATGTGAAGGCTCTGGCAGAATGGGCAAATGAGAACAGTTTGCTTCAGTGGCTATGAAAGAGGCTAAAGCACGTTCTGTAGAATGCTTAGTTGGTAAAGCATCAAAGATGCCAAAGTCGTCCACTGAACTCTAGGCCATTGCCACTCATCTTAACTTTTGTCCTGCCCTCGGACTTTAATGACTCACAAAGAGAGAATGAGACTGATGACTGCAACTCTGCCTCCTTTGAATCCAATTCTTGGGCAAGTCAGGACATGATGGAGTTGAATTAGATGGTCCTCCCATGATCCCTCATGATCCCGCCATCTCTCTCCATACCTTTGCATAGGCTATGTGCCCTGTCCCTGGAATGGCCTCCCTTCTCAACTCTGCCTCTTAGAATTCCCAGCTACTTAGCAAGCTCGGGCACCACATCCTGAACCATCCTACCCTGATCATCCACCCTATTCCTGTTACCTTGTATATTTTATGTGTTCTTCTCTGTATGTTGTCTCCTTCCTACACAAGTTTAGTAAATGCTTGGTGAACAATTAATAGTGTTGGATGTTGCAAACTGTCTTGTAAATTAAGTATCATAATTCTATACTTGGGCTTAATGAAATTAATATTGTTATTGCATTTCAAAATATGTACAGTACTTTTTCATTTTATCTTTATATTCCTAGACCATAGCAATGTCTAGTACATAGTAAGTACTTAATAGATTCTCTTTGAACCAAATGTAATTAGTAATAGCTTATATTCAGCTAGCTTTAAAGAAGGGGAGGAAATAGATAGAAGAGAGGGTGTATTGTGACAGTGACTACAGAACTGACCTCAGAATCAACAAGATTGGGTTTGAGCCATTCCTCCTGACATATACTGGTTGTATGACCAGCAAATAAATCATTCAACTTCCCAGTGCCCCCAGACAAATCTAATGCTACAAGTTGTAAGGCAGCTGCATTGGCAGAAGGAGTTTCCTCACCAAATATTCCCTCTCCTCATGGAATCAAGTGTCTAATCCCTCTTGCCTCCCCTCTTCTTTTTCCCCAACATACCCAAATGGTTCAAGTGCCAGTATTCCTGAGTTGAGGAGGAATCATGACTTAAGCAGCTCAGATTTCTTCTTATGGAAGATTTGGTCTTAAGTGTCAAGAGATGAATTATTGCTGTATTTTAGATTTTCCTCTACTTTTGCACTTTACTTGTTTGTAAAGTAGTCTTCTTGTAATTTTCTAAGAATGATTTTTTAAATTCTATGTCTGATAGATGTTTACTATATCTACAGTAAAGATGAGCATTGTGTCTGTGACTTGTTTTATTGTTTTTCAATAGAGTTGCCATACAATGATTACTTTGAGTATTTTGGACCAGACTTCAAACTGCACATTAGTCCATCAAACATGACAAATCAGAACACCCCAGAGTACATGGAGAAGATCAAGTGAGTAGTGATGGAAATAGTTTATTTTGTTAACTGTTGGATAGAATAAACATTCAAACATATTTTTGAAAATATCTTTTGTATATTTTAGTCCTTTATAACTTTCTAAGTTATAAAACTTAAGCATAAGTTAGATAGACCATCATAGCTAATGAACTGTTTATATTCTTCCCACTTTTTACTTCTCCATTATACTTAATATCATTAAATTGTCATCCTGAAACATTTTTTTCAGAGAACCTCAGAGTTGGAGAATCTTCAGAGACAATCTAGTTCACCCATAGTAAAATAAGAAACCCCTTTATAACATATTTAACATGTGACCATCTAGTCTTGAAGGTATTTTTTGAATAAGTGACCTTGAGAATAATACTCTCTCACTGGTTAATATCTATTGTTAATAGGAAGGTAAACATGCACATCCATCTTTTATTGCTTTTTTTCTATAATCTAGTAAATAGTGCTAGTCATAGTCCAGTTTTGGACTTGACAACTATAAGACCTAACTTCATGGCTGATTTAAGATCTTTGAATCTTATAATCTAATAAGGCATTGATGCATCAGAAACAATATATAAAAAGTTGAGGAAACTGTAGATATACCATATATGTATATGTACATTTAGAGAGAAATGTACATATGTTATATGTTTTTATATGTAGATATAGATAGCTGGATAGATAGAAAAGCGAAGATATGGGACTGATGGAAATCAAGGAAAATACCTCACTATGAAAAAACCAGCGGTTATCTTCAGGTATATCTAAATGGCTAACACCTAAGAAGGCTTTTGATTTGTTCTGCCTCTTGTGAGGGGGCAAGATGAAGAACCAGCAGATGTTGCAGAGAGACAAATTTATGCTAAGTTATACTAAGTTAACAAACAGAACCAACTATTGAAACCTAGAATGAACTGTATCAGAGGACAGTGCTTTCTTCCTCACTAGAATTTAAAAATATTAAATGAATAATCTTCTCTTGGGTATAATTCTAAAGGATTTCTATTCAAGTGTAGGTTTGACTATATTTCTTCTGAGGTTCCAAGTCTAGAGATTCTGATTTGTAGACACAACCTCGCTGAGTAAATTTTACCAATTGTGAACTTCACACAATAAGTATCTGAAGATGTTTGTAAATAGTCTTTAAGTAATATTAATATAAGTAGGCTTTACTATTTAACTGACAAAAAATTAATATTGAAAATTTGAAAAATACTGAAACACTGGTCTCGTTGAAGTCAACCAAGTTCAGTTAAAATTTTACCACCTTAATAGGTTTAAAGCATTATTTTATCACTTTATTTTGAAGTAATTTCAGTGTCTCATGAATTAATATCATTCTTATACTGTTAAAATTTTGATGAAAGTGTTAGGAAACTGATTGTTAATGAAATCTATCAATAAAACATAAACTGAGATTTAAATGAGGATTGCTTTTTGATAATATACATTCCTGATAGCGAGATTTTCCCATTCTCCTTTAATACTGTTTTTAATTGGCAATGTATATGGCAATTATCTCATTAGTTGACATAATGATGATATTTTTCTTACAAATTTTGTCATTTTCAGTATAAATAAGTTCCATATAACAAATACACCAGTTAAGACCAATGAAAGAAATTTTTTAAAATGTAGATGTTACCCTGTTGAGAAAGCCAGTTAGTTCTTGATGGAATGACATATAGTGAATCTGAATGCAGTTTTTTAGAGTATCTTCTGACCTATAAATGTTTATTTTGAATATGACCTACAGTATAGATAACAAGTATTGACTGATTCTTTTTTAACATCATCTTGAAGGTTTTTACTTGAAAAGAAAGGTAGCTATTAGTTTTAATTTTTAAAAATCATTGAATATTAGACTATAGGGCTAATCATACAGATGAAACTATTTCCTCTTTCTTTGGGGTAATTTGAAATTACATGTCAGTCTATTAGTTGGATTATAGTTAAGTCCATTCCCCTTAAAGAGAAGGAAAGAAAATTAAATATGCAGAGATTTGAACCCATGTATTTCTTACGGTTTCTCGTGTTGTAATCTACCATGATTGCTATGTGTACAACTTTTCTGTGTACTTTGGATAACTGTTGAAATTTGAACACTAGAAAATATTGCATTTTGATTAAAAAATATAGCCAGTATAACTTCCAAATATATCTAGTATATAAATATATAGGTACTAAAACTTTAAAAGATTGCCTATCATCTTGCTCAAGGTTCTTTTAAAATATATTTGGAACTAGTGAAAAAAATGAATTATTTGAATGACTGTTCCCTGTGCAATATAGACAACGTTTATTTGAAAACTTGCGCATGTTACCTCATGCGCCTGGTGTACAGATGCAAGCCATTCCTGAAGATGCTGTTCATGAAGACAGTGGGGATGAAGATGGAGAAGATCCAGACAAACGAATTTCTAGTAAGCTAATATTATTAAAATATTATGAAAATTGTGTTAGGTATACTGGTTTTCTTCGTTATTCAACCTGTTTGAAAGTGGCTTCCATATCAAGAACTTTGATATAGATTGAATTCTAAGATATTTTTCTTTCTTAGAAAAAATAACTTGCTTCTCATTGAAAACAAAATGAGTTGCAGTGTCTTCCCTAAATATTCAAAATCCACTTGAATAGAATTTTATGCTTCATCAGAAAATAGATGTTTTAACAAACTATTTTACATTTTAAAAAATTTTTGGATGTTCAAAAAGGTTTGTTGCTAACCTTTGTTATGTGCATCTTCTTGCATAAGATAATAAGTGCATGATAAGTTATGTGCATAAGATGATAAGTAATCATCTTATTTGCCTCTTAAATATGTTATTACGTTGAACATCTCCTGTTCTAATTTCTAAAGCTTCTCTTGGCATTATACCTAATTGTCTTTTAAAAATAGTAATTATAATAGCTGGTACAGCACAGCAACATGACAACATTTCTCATTGTGAGCTATATTTCAATATTCCTAGATTTTCCAGCTTTCCAGATTCTTATTTCCCTTTAACTGTTTTCTCCCTGGTACTAAAGTATGTTTTAGTATTTATTGAGAGAGAAATGTGGCCTTAATTCTGAAATTTTAAGATGTCCACTTTGGCTTTAGCTTTGGTGTGTTAGAGGTATTTTGTGTTATTTATACTTTGGGTGAAACTTAGATTAAAATAAAACCTGTAGTTGAAGCTTAATGGAATATAATGAATGCAAATTTTATACTGATATTTGCCAAAATGTAATATGTACTTTTACGTTGTATTTCAGTTCGAGCATCAGACAAGCGGATAGCTTGTGATGAAGAATTTTCAGATTCTGAGGATGAAGGGGAAGGAGGACGTAGAAATGTGGCTGATCATAAGAAAGGGGCGAAGAAAGCAAGGATAGAAGAGGATAAGAAGGAAACAGAGGACAAGAAAACAGGTTAGTTGTTAGTCTTCAAAATGTAGTAAGTGATAGATTGACTAAGGAGAATATTTCATCTCTGAAGGGACATAAACTCAATTACAGCAGGACTCAAATAAGGCATTGTGCTAAGCAAATAACTGACCAAAAACTGAGACACCTCTCTCTTTGCCTTTAAAGAATCAATATATTTTTTTAAAAGTGTGCATTATCTCATTTTAACAATTCTTAGTCTCCAAAGTCAAAATGAAATGGGAAATTTAAGCAAACCAATAGAGCTCATTATATATTCAATTCAGTAAACATTTATTAAGTGCCTGCTATTTGCCAGACATTGCACTAAGTATATGGAGGGGAACAGAAGGAAATAAACATATGTGTATGTGTTTTTATGCCCATATACATATACATCTATGTGTGTGTATGTGTGTATTATAGCTCCAACTATGTGATATAACTACCTAGAATAAAGCTTGATTACAGCCCAAAACTTAACATCTCACTCTATCTATCTTGTTTAGCTCTTTGATTTATTTTACTTTCTGATCACTTGAATGGAAAATAAGTAAGACTTTTAGCATAGGTGGCATAGGTATAAGAATTGTGAGGTTTCAGTTGCTCAGAATGTTAAAGTTTGTGTTCATTCAGTGACATAGGACATAGGATTTTAAGAAGACATAGGATTATTTTCTTTCTTTTTTCTTTTATTTAAGGGCTAAGCTTTCCTGTGTAGGCTGTTTGTATTTATTGTACATTTCTTTTAATATTCCTTTTATATATTTATATTTTTTATAATATTTCTTTCTTTTAAATATTTCTTTTTATTTTTAGATGTTAAAGAAGAGGAGAAGTCCAAGGACAACAGTGGTGAAAAGACAGACACCAAAGGGTAAACCAGTACTAATTGAATCTCTTATGAATTAAATATGATAGGCTTCAAGTAAAAGTTTAACTCATCAAGATTAATATACACTAGGAATGATGAGTACACTTATGAAATTTCTAATGTCTTATATTCAGAAAACATCTGCATCAACTCATGATAAACTATGCTAGGCTTTACAAAATCAGTTGCCATACCTACTTAGTCACAGCTCTCGAAACTTAATGAAAAGAAGTAAGTGAACAGAAAAATGAAGAAAGATATTCTCGGTCACTGAAGTACTTGTTTTGTTGTATATAATTGTAAATGTTAGTTTAGTCAAAGAGCATCTAAACTAAAAACTTTTATATTTTGCCTTTTGAACAGAGCCAAATCGGAACAACTCAGCAATCCATGAATTAGAGAGCCTCACACCAATTTCAGGAAAAAGTACTAAATTGGAAAACATTGGGAGAAAAAAATACAGGTTTCTTTTCAAAAGAGACTGCTGACTTCATTTTGTACTACTTGGCATGGACCGTATTTATTTTCAAAACGGCTTTTTTTTTTTGGTTGTTGGCAGGTTGTATTGTGAGTTTTTCTAATTATGATGCAAAATTTCTTTCTCCACCATGCTATATGTGATAGTATTTAAAATGGATGTGAGTTATTATGTTATGTCTAAAAACTGATCTATTAAAGAAGTAATTTGCCTTTCTGAGCTGATTTTCCATCTTTTGTAATTATCTTTATTAAAAAACAAATTGTACTTGGGTTGTCTTTTGTTTTTCATTGTAATATGTTGTCAGCTTTTGGTTGACAGGGTAGAGTACAAGAGTTACATAGAATTAGTGTATTAGAGTTCATTTTGGGGTGAGGAGACTGACTATAGTTGATTCGAAAATTTGAGAGTTCCTCCTTCTTGGGTATCTTATTGAGCTCATATACTTCAAATTGAATTGGCCACATTAAGATATAAAAGTAACTATAGTATTGATTTTAATGAATCCCCTAGAAATTGTTATTCAGATACAGAAAAACTTTTGATATTCAGGTAGTAGAATATCACTACCCACTCTAGATCATTTGACAAACTTTTGTAAGACAAATCACTTAACCTCTCTTATTGACCTTCAGATAACTCTGCAAGATGTCCCAAAATAGATGGTATGAGATATTCCTAGGTGAAGCTAGTTTTTACACCAAAGAAATAAACACTATTTGTGTATATCCATATTTCTTAATGAACCATGTTTAATATACTCTACATGAATAGAAGATTAATTTTTTGCTGTGTTTATTGGATTTTCAGTGTGAGTTTAAATTAGAAGTATTTTGTCTCCTGAATACAACACTCAGAACATTTGAGAGTGAACAGACCTCTAACCCCATCCTCTAAGTTTTGTTTTAGAATTAGAATGAAAATTTGTATAGTAGATAAAAAGGGAACCAAGTAGATAAATGGATTTTTTTCAAATCTTTCACATTATTACTTAGGCTGCTAATAATATTTTTATTTTAATTGAGTACTGAGATTAGAGATTTATTTAATGCTGTAAACTTCTATACTAAACCATTTGATTTGTGATTCTTTGTCCTATTATTGAGATTCGAAAGAAGTGTTGTAAATTTAGTCAGATTTTTTTGGTATGGTTTACAATCATCTAGGATACTGTCTTCAGAAATTTAAAATTTTTCTAATGCTTCAGAGATTCGGTTAATAACTTCCTTTTATAATTCAGTTAAATTTAAGTTGTTTATGAGAGTAATAAACTGGGCAATAAAACATTGAGTTGGAACAATAATTTCTGAGACTTATCATTGATAACCGGATGCCTAAGAGTATTAGAAAATGAGAAATACTTTCAAATGGGAAGGGCAGCTAAATTTGATCATTTTTGAGAGAACTATACTTTAAGGTTTGCATGTTTTTGGCAAACTCCACTAAGTTGTTTTCTGACTTCCTTTTTTAAAAAAAAATTAATCTAGTTCAAATTATGGCAAGATTATGGCATGTAAAACCATCTGGTGAATGGTCCAACTCCAGAGTTCTTAACTTGAGGTCTATGATTTTTTAAATATTTTGATATCTATTTCAATATAGTTGGTTTTCTTTATAATCTTAAATATTGTATAAATTTGAAAATGTTCTGAGAAGGAATCCATAGGCTTCACTGGACTACCAAAGGGGATCCGTGACACCTAAAAAAATTTAAGAACCTCTAGCCTAAAATGAATTGTTTTCTATGTCAATTTTCAGCATGTATCATGTAAGCCAAACAATTAATTACCCTTCTCTGCCAACCCTCAACTGACTTGGTTGCCCAGCCTTTTTTTCCAGATTCTTTAGAGTTTCCTTTTCTTCCTAGTCCTGTTTGCTTTCAGTTCTTGAATTCCCAACACAGCTCAACAAAACCTTGCCAAGGGGAGGAAGGTTTGGTGAATAGGTGGGCTGCTCAGCACATAGTAAGTGTTTAATAAATTGCTGACCAAATCAATTATCAGAGGGAAAACAGTCTAGGAAACATAGGAAAGGGTTTATCATAATTATGAAATTGTATTTAAATTTACACAGCTGTCATTCACAGCACATTGACTTAGTGACCTTGCTTTACTTAAAGTTGTGCCCCAGCTACATCATACTTATGATTTCTCTCTCTGACAACAAGTTAAACCGAGGTTATACTTTTTTCTTTAGGGGGCCTAGAATTGGTCAGTTTTTCATTTTTTAGTTTTTTTGGGGAAACTTTTTAGGTCTCAAACTTCATGTACCAATTTTATTTTTCTTAGCAACAAAGAATTTTAAACTCTTGTAAACTATTCATAATTTTGATATGTTGAATCTGTGATTTCAACCAGTATAGATCTCTACTCATCCACACTTAATCATCTTGTGAGACTTTGTCTCTGTTTTTCCATTAAGCCTTCATACTCATCATTTTAAGGATCTTTTAGGTTTTTGGACATTGCATTTAAAGAAATGAACCATACAAGCAAAGCATTGGTTACATTTCACTTTTGGTGCATGAATAATTCTTTTCTGGTAATCTCTCTAGTATCATTTATGCCACTCCCCCAGGGTAATTCTTTATAAGTATCAGTGAAATGGAGGTTTGTTATAAATCATAGGGGCAAAATCTTAAAGCATCAAAATGAATTGTCATCAAAAGAGGTCAGTAACAAAATCTGAACTTGGGCTTTGTTTCCTACATCACGGTGTGAGGAAGATGAGACAGTGCAGAATCTAATTCTGTTTCCATTTGTGTTATTAGGACTACTGCCTTGGGAGCACTACATGTTGAAAAATAGCCATGGAATACAAATTAGGGAAAGTTGGTGGGATTTAGCAAGGAATTAAGGTTTATGTGGGTTCTGGAATTCACATAAGGAAATATATTGAAAATGAACGGTTTATAAACAGATGTTTGTCTTGATTGTTAAGAAACAAGGCCATTAATAAATGGGATTGGTGTCAGGTTTTAAGTATTTGAAAAATAGTCAAAAGGGAGCATTGGAAACAATATGGAATGCGTTCACTGTAGAGAACAGTTGTATGTGAGCAGAATTGTAGAAAGAAAATACTCATTTCCATACAATTGTCTTTTCTCTTTTTCACCACAAGGTGTCAGCTTTCCCACTGTTCATATGTCTTAAAAATAAATACATTATGTCTGTCTCCTTGCCGTATGTATTGATACTAAAGTTATTTAAGGTTGCAAAAGAGAAATTACACTGGTTGGAAAATGAAGCTGTGTTCTTTACCATCTACATTTTGAAAGAATATGGTATGAATAAGGTGGAAAATGTATATGTTGATTTTGGTCTCTTCAAACAAGTAAAATATGCTGTTAACTCCAAAACTTTGTATCCATAAAGGCACTAATTCTGTGCTTATTTATTTGCATAATAATCATGGTAGGCATTTGTATAATACTTTAAGGTTTTTGCATCAAATAATTTTAAATTCTATCACTTAGCTTGATAATGTCAGGAAAGTAAGAATTGAAATTCTCCCTTTCTCCTAAATCCACATAGCTGAATCTGACCATTTTGAAAGTACTTGGAACTTGAATCTTATAACCTCATCACTGCTACCTACCCTCCTTTTGTCCCCATATAATTAAAACATTGTGTCCAAGGTAGGCTGAGGTAGCTCCCTGTTGTGGAATGTGAATGTTGACTTTAGAGTCAAAGGACCAGGCTTCACATCCCAGCCCTCTCACTTAAAACCAGTGAGACTTTTTGGGTGTGTTGTTTAACTTTTCTTAGCCTCAGTTTCTTTATCTATGAAATGAAAAGTTGTACTAGACCAAAGTTTGATGGGCAGTATTCTCAAGTGGCTCCAAACCAGATAAATATGTGATTAGGAAATATTTAACAAAATAAATATATAATATATATAATAAATATATAATGATACATAAACATAAGTATGTAATATAAAAATATAAATAAATATAATAGAATGTAGATTATGTTACTATGTGGTTTTCTGAGTCAATATATTGTTCTTAGACATCCTTATGTATAGTTTAATAGCCACCATTTCTATTTGAGTTTGACACCACGGGACTGGAAAATCTCTAAGCTCCCAACTCTAAATCTACATGTTTATGATCATGTCAAACCTGTCCCAAAGAGACCAGGAGCTGTACCCAAATGTGAACTCTGGACTTTTTTTTTTCAAGAGTGGTATGTTTAGCACAACATATTCCAGTTGTGGAACTACATTATTTCTATGAGATAGTTAATACCATGATTGAGTTGTCATTAAAGGAGTCAAGTACAATTGTACAAGGCTGATGCTTTCATAGGAGCAGTGTGAACTGTGATGGAATGCAAGAAGGTGCAGTGGGAGGTGGCAGGATGTGATACCATCTCTATCCTTTCCTAGTGATCTCATCAGATCCCATGGGTTCAATTATCTTTTTATTTAGTATTTTTAAAAATATACTTTAAATATAAATTTATCTAATTTACACTCAGCCCTAATTCAAGTTTGTCATCTAATTCATCACCAGCTGTCTGCTGGGCACTCTCACATGGCTATCCCATAGGTGTCACAAACTCAGCATATTCGAATGGAACACCTCTACCTCTAAAGTTTTTATCTCCAGGAAATTTCCCCATCTTTTAGTAATAGATTTTTATTGATAACTTGTTTTCATATCACCTAGTTTTCTCCTTATAGTCCTTCCCTTTTTATAGAGCCACCTCTTAAAAAAGAATTAAAAGAAGAGGGCAAAAATCAGCAAAAACAATACATTTTAAAAAAAACCAAACCTGTTATGTATTTATATGTTCTATTGCACACACCTTTGCAGAGGGGGAGGAAAAGGTATCTTCTCATATCTCTTCTTTGAGGCCAGGCTTGTTATTGATAATTTTGCAACTATTCAAATAGGCTGTTAAGCTGCTTCTCTGAAACTTTCCCAAACCATGAAATGCTTATAAAGTTACTGCTGTAGTATATTCATATCAAGGTTGCTATTGGGACATTTAATTATTGCAACAACAGCTGCTACTGGAGGATTCTGCTAACAGCCCCGGTCGTTGATTTGACCTCTGATAGCACCTTAGTATTGCCCACATGATGCTTAATTAGAGGAAATGAGATCATGAGTAAAAATAGGAATAATCCAAGTAGGACCTACCTCACACTCCCCCTACAATAAAGTACTTTAAAAACCTTAAAGTACCATATTAATGCCTAAACTCACATGGTTGCCAGGATACTCCCCTCTTGTAATACTTATTCACCTTAAAGCAAAAAACACAGAGACAGACACCACATGGTTACAGAAATATGTTGTCCTGGCATCATAAGGCAGCCAGCTGTCCCCCTACTTGTAGCCACAAGGAAAAAAGGCTGAGAGTTTGTTAAGTCACACCTTTTATATACGCACTCGATTCTGACCCAGCAATTTTAAAGTCAGAAAGCGTCATCATTCAATGCCGGTCTCTGAGTAAAAACTACTCCAAAGTTTCCATATAGTTGGGTTGAAAGCAGTCTTGGTACAATCCATTATTCTTGTTTATTGTTTTCTTTTTTGAGTTGGAAAAGTTAGAGTGGGAGTGTAGTGATAGTGTTTCTAAGAAAAAAACAAAACATTGTCAGTGGAGCATTAAAGAAAAAGAATCCCAAAAAAGGATATTTGTGTTTTCATGTATAGTCTTTTTGTTCTGTTCTTTGTATATAGGGGAATGTCTCTTTGTTGATGTTTCTCAAGTTGGTGGTAATGGTCTGCCAAGTTCTTAATGAAAGATCTCTGGCTTTCTCATCAGTTTATATTTACATAACACTTGGAAGTTTACGAAGCACCTCCTGTGCATGATTTAATCTTCATAGCAACTCGATGGGTTTTGTACTGTGATATCTCCATTTTAAGAGAAGAAACCTAAGGTTCAAACAGGTTAATGACATGCTTGAGTTCTCATGGCTAGAAGATGTCAGAAGAGTGATTGAGACCCAATTATCTTGACTCCAGGTATGGCCTTCTATCCACTTGGCCATTCATCTGGTACAACCTCTCATTTTACAAGTAAGGAAATAGGCCCAAAGAGGGTTGTGCTACACAGGTATTAAATGTTAGAGGCAACCCGTCCTCTTGACCTCAAAGTCGGTGCCATGTGAACTATCAATATGTGAGCAAAACTCCAATTTGTGTTTTGGAGAAATAAACATAGCTGCTTATTACATTCAGCACCAGAAATAAATTTAAAAGTTAATGAACTGAGCACAGAAGATGGAAGGGACAGTGATGTAATCTAGGTCACCTTTAGAAGTTGAACATTTGGATGCTGTCTCTCTGAAAATAGGTATTTTACAACTCAGTAGGACTCCTTAAAATTATAAAAGTGAAAATTCCAAAGGCTTAATAGAGAATTAACTTGGATCCTTATTAGCAAAGAGTGCTATTCAAAAACATTTGTTTAGGAGCATCAAGTCCAGTTCAGGGTAATAGAGTGCATGGGAATAGAAAAGTGTGGAATGAATCCCGTTTGGTACCTGGCATCAGTACCAGTCATAAACAAAATTGTGAAACAGATAAACTTTGGCTTGGTTTCCGCTTGTCACCTTTTACACTGCCTTTACCATTCCCCATCTTGTATCCTTTCCATTCAAGGTCTTCCTCTTTCCTGATCTGAGATAAATGAGCATAATCATTAAGATACTTACTAAAATATTTACTATTTATTATTAACTATGGGCTAATAATGATGATAGCTGACACTCAGCTGTCAATATTTAATGACATTTTCAGTTTTATGAACTGAATATTATATTTTAAACTTTTATCCTATTTTATTTTAAAATATGCTAAGTATATATATATATATATATATTGTATTTTAAAATATATTAAATGTGTTATATAAAATATGCATTTTATATAACATATTAAAATATATTTTATATTTTAAAACTTTGATCCTTTTACCAGCCCTGTAGATAGTATAGGTATAATTAGCTCATTTTACAGATAAGTTGATGCTGAATGACTTTAAAACAACTAATAATAGAGGTGGCTAGGTGGCACAGTGCCTGGAGTACTGCACTTGGAATCAGGAATACCTTAGATAGAATCCTATCTCGGATTAGTACCAAGTGTGACACAGTATCTGTGTGACTTTGGATAAGTCAGTTAACATCTGTCTCAATTTTCTCATCTGTAAGATGGAGATAATAGCACCTACATCCCAAGATTGTGTTATATGCTTATTCGTGCCTTCAACACACAACACATAAGCTTATAATTACTCTACCTACATGTAAGGCCAGTCATGTCTATGATTTACCTCATAACTAATGATCTGTCCATGCTTTGCCACATTTTGAGCTTTACTCAAAAATTTCAACGGAATTTTGCCTTCATTGAAAAAAAACATTTGCCATTCCTCATATTCAAAGATTGTTCTGCTTGTTATGTGCTGGGTACTGTCCTAAGAACTAGAAATATCAAGAAATGTAAAAAAAAAAAGTACCCCCTGCTTTCATAGAGCTTATATTCCAGTGGAAAAGACACCACATTAATTAGGTACATATACAATATATACACAGTAGATGGGAGGTAATCTCAAAAGGAAGAGGATTTAGATGGGAGCACCAAGAAAGATTGCCTACAGAAAGTGATATTTGAGCCAAGACTTAAAAAAAGTCAAGGAAACTTGGGGAGAGCATTTCAGGCACATGGAACAGTCAGTATAGGGTCATGGAGTCAGGAGATGAAGTATCATGTTCAAGTATGCCAGTGTAGCTGGATTATAGAGTGAGTAGATGGAAGCAAAGTGTAGGAAAAGGAGGTTGTGATGAGCTTTCAATTCTAAGACTAGATTTGATCCTGAAGTAATAGGGAGCCTCTAGACTTTATTGATATAGGTGACTGTGTAGGAAGGTAGGGAGTAATGAAAAAACATTAGCAACTGAGAGGAGGTTGAATTTGAGTAAGGAGAACTTCAATCCAAGGAATCCAATTACGAGGCTGCTGAATGAGCATTATTAAGGGCTTACTATGTGCTAAGCACAGTATTCAGTACTGGGGGTACAAGTAAAAAAGACAGCCCCTGTTCTCAAGGAGCTCATAGTCTAATGAGAAAGACAGCCCGTAGAGAAAGTTCCAGCTTTAAGCTGAATGAGAAAGTCCTTGGTTTACAGAGTGCAGTGCTAAAGCAAATGGTCATTTTGTTTTCATGTCATTTTCATTTATCAAATCTGTGTCTGACACCAAACCATTTGACAGTGCCAAGGACTTTGAACTAAAGCAATATAGCTGAAGTGAGCAATGTTAATGACCTGAACTCAGATTGGTGCTATGTAATCAGATAAAAGGAAATGTTTACAGTATGTTTACAATAAATTTTGGGAAGGTAGGTTGCATTTCACATGGCTGTCCTTCAAACACTTGAAGATATTCCCAACTTCCACCCCTGCTGAAAGTCTTCTCTAGGTTAAACATTTCCAGTTAAATCAACCAGTCTTTGTATGGTATGGTCTCTGATCCCCTTACCCAACTTTGGTAACTTTAATCTGGCTCTCCAGCATCTCGATGTCTCTTCTAAAATTTGGAATGACCATTGATTAGGTAATGGTGAAGGTGAGGAGGTAGTCAAAAGGTAACAGCAAGGTTCTGAACCCAGGAGACAGACCAAATGATAGTTTCACAGAGAACAGTCAGTTTTAAGGGAAAATATGATTAGCCTGACTTAGATACGTTGAGTTTGAGTTTCATGGTAAAATGTCTGGATGAACATATTCTCAACACAGGAAGAGAGAGGTGGGTCTGGAATCTGTATGAGATGTCAGATTATAGGTAATGATTTGGGAGTCACCAGCATGGAAGTGGGAATTGAAGTCAGCAATTACTAAGGGGCAGTAGAGGAGTAAAGGAGAGAATCAGGAACCAAACAAAGGAGAGAAAAAAATGCAAGTAGAGAGGCATGAGGAAAACGAGGCATGTGTGGTATTTACAGAAGCAAAGGAATTATTCCAGGAGGAGAGGTCATCAGAATTGAGGTAGCATGGTACCCCTGGCTCTGAAATCATAGAACTCTGGTTCAAACCCTGCCTCTAACTGCACTTATTCACTGTGTGACCTAACTTGATGTCATTGGTCCTTGGTTTTCTCATCTGTAAACTGATGAAATTGGACTAAATCTCATCTGAGGTTCCTTCCAGCAATAACTCTTTGATCTTCTAAACATGCCTGAGGAAAGGGGCACTAAATTTGGAGATTAGGAATTGCTAGCTGTCTTTGAGAGAATAGTTTCAATGAAAGAGAAGGATGGAGAAATTAGTTGCTAAGGGGTTAAGGAATGAAGAATTAAGTGGTGGGAGCATGGGTGAAGACTTCTTCAAGTATATGAGCAAAGAACAGGAGGAGATGGTGGATCAGTAAGGGAGAAAGGTCAAAGGAAACGTTTATTTGTTTCATTTGGAGGTTAAAGAAATCTGAATGTAGTTGCAGATGAATAGGATGAAGCCAGCCAGTGAAAGTGAAAGAGTGAGAACAAAGCTGAAGGAGAGCAGTCTAACCATAAAGATTTGAATTCAGGAGACAGAAGGAAATTTAGAGAAATGGAATGATAAAGGCAAGATGAGGGGACTTGGCAGAAAAAAGTACCAAAAGAGCTATAGGGTAGGGTAGGGGAGCACATCTTCTGTTTTTAGAGGGAAGAAAGAAGAGTGAATTGGAGGGACAGAAGGGAAGTGACCCAAGAAAGGATAGAAAGGACCTATGTATACAAAAATATTTATATCAAAGATCTGGAAACAAAGCGTGCCCATTACCTTGGCAAAGATTGAACAAACTATGATATTTGAATGCAATGGGATGTCATTAGGCTAAAAGAAATTGTGGGAAGGGTATATTTTGGACGCTTGGTCGTTGCATTGATCACAGTTGTTTTTCTTTACAGTGGTACAGTTATTGTATAAATTAGCTGATTGCTCATTTCACCCTGCATCAGTTCATACAAATGTTGCGAAAAAATCTATGATAGAGAAACTGAGGCACAAAGTTCCAAGCATGATCAATTTATTAGCATGGATAGCAATTATCAATAAATTAGACCCAAGAATCCTCAGTAGTCAAGGATATATCTGATGGGGCAACTCTTTTATAGCATTTATACAGAGACTATACAGATGTTTTTCACTCTTGATTGGTTGGGGCTGCTTACATTCATGCTTCCCCAAGTGAACCAACATCCCTTGACTAACATCCTTCCGAAAGGTCTGTGGTGACCAAACATCCTATTACCAAGTTGATGCATCTTCCTCCATGGTCAGCAAAACTCACATATTAGAATTTTTGTGGTTGGACCTTAACCACAGGAACAGGAAAATTAAACTCATATAAATTTTACTAATAGTGCCTATACAATCCAATCTGAATCTGATTCACAAATATTGATTCTGACTAGATACACTGATTAGATAAAATTCTCAATCAATAATTAATCATGGAAAATAAATTTTCAAATTTCACAAGAGGTAAATGAAGTTATAGGTTTTAGGGAACTCAAACACATAAGGATGGGGTCAACTAATACATAGTGGATTGAGTTACTCTTGAGGCAAATTTCAAGGCTAGTGCTTCTGTCCATGAATTCTTTAGAAGGTTTGATTCCTTTATTTTTAAGTTTCATTAATGTATTTTGTTCTGACATTACAACTTACAGATAAACCCTACTCAACCAGAGGTCTGCTATTTCAAAGTAAAACAAAACTAACAGTATGATGACCTTATCTGAAACCACATTAAATGCCCCACATCTGTATCTTTCCCACTGCCAACTTCTCAGTTTAAAAATATAATTAGCAAAAATCATATTTTCCTTCTTCATCCCCCCTAGATTCCAAGGGTGTGACCTAGGAAATTCTAAATCCCCTCCTCATTTTCTTTTACTTAGGAGGTTGAGATTCAGGAGCAGTATCTTTGAACTCTTTTCTCAGGCTGCAAGAAAACATATTTCCTATGGTCATATCCATCTGTTGTAAGTCACCATTACTACTCAAAGGGTAGAAGAATCTTCCTTCCCTTAATCATTCGCAGCACTCTAAAAAGAAAGTACAAGGCAACCAAAACCAATGTAGCCAAGATTAGAGGGAAATCAGGAAATTGGGGGGAAATTTAAAGCAAGTTTCTTTCATAAAGGCTTCATTTCTCAAATATAAGGGGAGCTGAGTCAAAGCCACAAAAATATGACTCATTCCCCAGTTGATAAAAGCTCAGAGGATAGGAACAGACTGTTTTCAAAAAAGGAAATCAAAGCTATCTATAGTCACATGAAAAAATGTTCAAATCATTAGAAAAATGCAAATTAAAAATAATTTTGAGGTACCACCTTATACCTATCAGGTTGGTTAACATGACAAAAAAAAAGGAAAATGACAAATGTTGGAAGGGATGTGGAAAAATTGAATTGGTGCAGTTGTGAACTGATTGTGAGTTGTGAACTGAAGGGTTATACCACAACTAGGTCTGTATCCCAAAGAGATCAGAGAAATAGGAAATGAATTTTTGTGCACAAAAATATGGGGGTTTTTATGGTGGCAAAGAATTGGAAAGTGAGGGGGGTGCCTATCTATTGGGGAATGGCCGAACTATATATGATTGTGATGGAATACCATTGTGCTATAAGAAATGATGTGCAGAATGGTTTCAGAAAAAAATTGGGAAGACTTATATGAACTGATGCAAAGTAAAGTGAGAACAAGTAAAACATTATAGATAGTAGTAACAATATTGTAAAGATGATCAGCTGTGAAAAACTTAACTACTTTTGTCAATACAATGCTCCAAAAGAGTTCTAAAGGACTTAGGATGAAAAATGCTTTCTACCTTTAGAGAGGAAATTGGTGGAGTCTGAGTACAAACTGAAGCACAATTTTAAAAAAAAATTTCATTTTTCTTGCTTTTTTGTTCTTTTGCAACATGACTAATATGAAAATGTGTTTTGCATGATTTCACATGTATAACTGATATCACATTTCTTGCCCCCATATTTTTTACCTTTTGAGTAGGAGAGGGGTGGAAGTGAGGAAAAAAATTCGGAATTCAAAAATTTTTTAAATGAATGTTAAAAATAAACATAATCTTTTATTTTAAATTGTAAAACAAAAAAGAAAAAAGAAAGATGGCACAAGGGAAGGGATCTAAATCAAGTCTTTTTTAAGTCAAGATCAAATCTCCAAAAGGCCTGGACTCCAGAGAATAAGATTAACCCACATGTATAGGCTATAAGGAAAGGTGTCATATTTTTAATCAGCCACTTAATAGGAGGTCCCAGAATTGCATCAACTGTTTCCAAGGGCAATGGCCCAAGCAAGCCCTGGAATCTCATGTTTGATTGGAGGAACTCTTCAATTTGATCAGGGACCCGTGCCCTATGATCTTATCAGGCTGACTAGAAAACTCATTTAGATCAAGGCCTTCTCTGATTTACTACTCTTATGAAAGGAAAATGAAACTAGACTATTGTTGCTCTTTCATTTTCAAGTCTTGTTGGTGTATTATCATGATTTGTTGGCGATTTGACTACTCTGAAGATCTGTGTTCTAGAAAAGGACCAGATGGAAGAAGTTGAGTGACATAATGGTAAGCTGCTGAATCTGGAGTCAGGAAGACCTAAGTTCAAATCTGACCTCAGACACTAACTACATGACACTGAACAAGTCACTTAATCTTAGTCTGCCTCAGTTTCCTCATCTATAAAATGCACAAGAAAGCCAACCTCCCTGGGTTTTTGTGAGGATAAAATAACATTTGTAAAGTTCTTGGTACTCCTTAAAGCACTGTATAAATGCCAACTATTATTAGAATGTAAACCCAAGGTCTCAGTTTGGAACTCTGAGTACAAGCTCATTAAAAAAAAAAAGACTTTGTTTTTCCAAAACTCTTTAGCCATAGAATTTAGAGTATAATAGAACTTGACATGGGAGGGAAAGGGATAGTTGGGGTATGAGAATATGAATTTCCTCTGGAAACCAGCTGCAAGCCTTTGGATTCCAAGACTTTAAAGCAATTATGCATTATACTTATAAACTCATTCCAGGTGGACATTTTATGTGCTGAAGCTAAATCTGGCTGAGAGCACTTTGAAATTACAGAGCTCAGGAGAATAGGGATGGGAAAAGGACTGTCCCCTTTCATACAGAGAACATGAGTTGCTTCATTATTTTTCTTTTTTAAAGACCCAGCCCCTAGCCCAGTGCCTGGCTCATAGTAGATTTTTAGTAAATGCTTGTTGATTGATTGACTGATGATATAGAAAAAAGAATCCAATTGTTCCTTGCTGCCTGCCACTGGGGAAGAGAGGAAAGACCTCAACCACTGGGCAGAAGGTGTTACAACTTCCACTTGCTTTTTCTCATTTGTCGATCTTTGTGGTATGAGGGCAAAATGAAGTTTGGCCCAACCTTCAGTGATGTGACATATCAGTATGACCTTGCATCATGCACTTCTCTAATATTCAATTTCTTTATCTTGAAAATGGGGATAGCACTCCCACCACCCATCTCTCAGGTTTGTGTGAGGAAAGCAGTGAGTACAGTGCCTGGCATATAGTTGATGATTAATAAATACGTGTTGACTTGGCTTGATATTACATGAAAGCCTTTTCCAAATCTTAAGATATATCAAAGTGAACTTTTCTACATCTGTGGAGAAACAAGTACACTTGCTTTGGGTGATGCTTCTCTTAAGCCAGTGACAGGGGATCAGTAGAAGAAGGTATGGTAAACACTGGTACATAAATGTGGATGGTGTCCTTTAAAGTGTACAAGCCTGATAATATCCAAAAATTCTCCAGAAACACTTGAGGCACAGGGGAAAGTGCTGACTCTCAAGTCAGAGGAACTGAATTCAATATGGAAATCAATAGACACTTTTACTTATATATTTAAGGAAAAGCCTAAAAGGAATTACTTAAGGAGACTCAAGAGTGGGAGGTAGGGGGAAGATGCTAGGCACCTCAATGAGTCCTTCATACTGGAGTCAGGACCTATACCTCCAAACTAGGACAGTTTCTCTTAACTTCCCATCAGTAGGCTAGGCCTAACACCTCCAGACTAGGTTAGGCCGCTGACCTCTCTCACTCTGGGACTGGGAACTTACTCAAAGCAGGACTGGGAAGGGTCAGGGAAGGGGTACAGCCACAGAATCTATAGCACAATCATGTCCAGGCTATGGCATGATGAGGAAGTCCATGATAGTCTAGTGACCCTGAGTCTTCTTCAGGACTGCTCACTCACCTGGCTCTGGGGATCATCTCATCTTAGATATCAAGTCTGTTCTAGGTGTTTTAGAGGAAAAGGAGAGAGGGGCCAGCTTAGGTGGGTATGACTACGTTTTTGCCCCTGAAATTACAATCAACTAGGAAACTGGATGTTTCTATCTTGAGATGTTTCCAAAAATGAAGGTTCAAGGGAAGAAGCAGAGTAGAAGGAGGCAGATACCAAGCAGGAGATGAGGGGCATGATGAGGGCATAGATGGCCTGTTGGACAGAGGGTTTTCAGGCCAGCAAAACCAGAAATTTTCCTAGACTTCAACAGCTATAAAGCAAAGGACTGTCTAGTTTCTTCTGTAGAGAATGTAACTATTGCCTTTCCCTAAATAGCCTTAGCTTTCCTAAATCCTACCTAGCCTTCACAGTCTGTCTCAAGCCCTATATTCTCCCTGAAGTCTTCCCTTACTCATTTAGCCCACACGGAGTTTTTTTTCCCCTTCTGTGAACTCCTATGACAGTTAGCATGACAGAATCTGGGCCACGGTACAGCGTGAGAGTAATGCACCGCTGGTAGAACTGGGAATTGATTCGACATTCTGGAAAGCAGTTTGGAATGACACTCAAAAGTCATCATCAAACTGCATATCTCTTGATTTAGCAATACCTCTAGTAAGCATATACCCAGGAGAAATCAAAGAAAGAGAGGCAATGTGCTGTAGTGTAACCCTAGCGTTGAGGAGATACAGTTTGGAATTCTACCTCATATACTTTCTAACTTCTCTAATATTCAATTTCTTTATCTTGAAAATGGGGATAGCACTCCCACCACCCATCTCTCAGGTTTGTGTGAGGAAAGCAGTGAGTGCAGTGCCTGGCATATAGTTGATGATTAATAAATACGTGTTGACTTGGCTTGATATTACATGAAAGCCTTTTCTAAATCTTAAGATATATCAAAGTGAACTTTTCTACATGTGTAACCACGCATGTGTTACTTAAGCTTTGGTTTCCTTATCTGGGCAATGAGAGCTTTAGACATGACTTCTAAATATCGCTGCCAATTCTAACTCTATGATCTTACGAAAAAAGAGAAGACACACGAAAATATTTATAGCTGTACTTTCTGTTGTAGCAAAGAAATGGAAAGAAATTGGGTATCCATCTAGTAGTCTCTTATTTTAACTAACTGTTCTTGCTAAGTAGGTGCTGAGCTTTATTGTTTGGATATGCTGGACTGGAGGGGTTGTCAGATCCTGCTAAATGTTAAATTTAACTTCCTTTGGGCAAAGTTCTTATCTAATCTATAGACAAGTGTTTATTAAATGACTACTAAGTGCTAGACACCTATGTGTTAGGTGTTAGTATAAAGAATGAAATCATCCCTACTCTGATGGAGCTTATGTTGTAGGGGTTGGGAACTGCCCTTCTCAGAGACACACAGACAGACACACACACACACACACACACACACACACCCTCAGACAGCCCTTTTGTCACTTCTGTTCCTTCTGATGACCCTCAAACCAAAGAATCTGAAATAACTGACCTCTAAGGTCCATTCCAGATGTAAATCTATGATCCTGGAATCTTGGGCAAATTCTGAGCAATCTGATTCTCCGCATAGTTTTCCTTCCTGCGTAAGAAACAGCAGACTTTTATGCAATGGATTTTATTCCCCTTTTAAATAGCAGCCTACCTTTATATTGTGCTGCAAGATTTGAAGATGTTTTCCTAACTATCCCTATGAAGGGAGGCAGTGCAGTGTGGTGGAAAGAACTCTTAATTTTGAAAAATTAAAGAATTTTTCATTTTAGTAATTAAATTAATTTATTATCAAATAAATTTTACTATTAGATTATTAAATAATTAATAAATTACTGAATAAAATATAATTAATTAATTAAAAATTTAAAGACTTTTAAAAATTAAAAAAATGACAAGAAAAATTCCTCCAATATCCATAAATCCATTCTCCCATAGATTTATATCCCATTGGTAAGAGAAGTAGCATTCATGATGAGGAACACACCTCTCAGGAACAAGGATAACCAGGGCATGGAGTGGAGTCCTTGGGCTATCACCTAGCTGGCAATTGCTACCATTAGTGCCATTTACTGCTTCTGAAGAGCCACAAAATGACTTTGGTTGGGTGATAACATCTAACTACAGTCTATCAGGCTGCACTGCTGGGCTAGTCTTCTCTCTGGTGCTCTGTGGCTGGAATGAAAGGCACTTTATAAATGTTTATTGATGGCTGCCTGGATGAAAGTTAGCTGTGGATACTCTGATATCTGCTGCCACCTTCCGGTCATCTGTGGATTTACAAGTGCTGGGTGGTTTGGTTTGGTTTTAATAAGGTAGGATTGGTTGTCAGTTGATTTAATATCTAAACTCAAGGTCAATATCTATTGAAAAACAGTACAACAATCATTCTAAAAAGTCTTTAGCTCAAAGAATTTGGAGGGGAAGGGGATACCAAGCTGCTAAAGACCCCTAGGAGTTCTAGTTCTTCTTTCACAGAAGCCCAGTCATGTTCACTTCTGAGTATGGCATAGTCAGGTGAAGAGTGGGTCCTTTGTTTAAATGGGCTGGCTCCATGCGGGATAGTCAGGTAAGTTCACTGTTGGGCTGAATCAAGCAGGTTACTCCAGGACTGGCTTCTCACTACACTAAGTTTTTGGTGCTACTACTAGCTTGGGTGATCTCTGCTATTGATTCTAGTTTCTGAGGGGATTATTTATAGTTCTTTTGACTTCAATACTGATAAAGTCATAACCTGTTCCATTCAATTCCCACATACTTAATCACCTAAGATAATGAACAAATAAACACAGAGACAAAAGAAACAGAGATGCCATGCACTCATGCCTGATATCCCTCATCTACCTGGTGGCCCATAGCAGTCCTCTTCCCTCCAATGCTACCTGGGAAAAGAGAGATTTTTCTGAATAAATTTTTTTCTGATTTCTCAGTTTTGGCTTCTCAGCCCATCATAAGACTCATCATCACCATTGTACTAACCTATTCAAGGTAAAAAGTAGATTTATTAAGACTCTGTATGTTGGATTCAAAGTGGGATTCAGATATATACTCTATATGACCCATCAGGAAGGGTAAATCCACATATGTTCCAAGGACTGGCCTTCAGTGGTCAGTCCCCCCGCCTTTCACTAAAGTCAGAAGAAACCCAGAAGACAAAAGCCCCCAGAGTGAGGTTAAATTTGTCTTTCAGACCCATTTAAGTCTGTCTGGCCTGCCAACCACAAAATCACAAAATTTTAAAATTGGAAGGGACCTCAACAGCCATTTAGTCAAACCCAGGAATCTCCAGTGTAATATACATATTAAGTGATCATGAAACCTTTGTTTGAAGAAGAGCCCCAAACCACCATCAACTCCTTTATTCCTAAAATTTGTGCCTCTTCTAATGTAGCCCAAGATTCACTTATTTTTTTGACTTCCATATTGTTGACTCCTATTGAACTTGCACTGACACTCAGATCTTTTTGAGATAAATTGCTGTCTATGAAGAACTGGCTCCCGAGTCAGAGAATTGCAGTTTGAATTCGACCTCTTGGGTAAAATGCTTCACTTCTTTGAGCCTGGGTGTCTTCATCTGAAAAATGAAGAGGTCAGACTAGATTTTTCATTCCCCACCAAAAAAATAATTAATAACCCAAGCTACTTAAACAAATACTTTGCTAAAATCTAGATAAACTTTTTCAGCACTTCCCTGATCTGCTTGATTAGTAACCATATTAAACAAAGGAAATAAGTTTAGTCTGGCATGACCTGTTCTTAATCAATCCATGCTCATTCTCTATGATCAGCCCTTCCTTATCTAGATGTTTGAAAACCATCTTTTAATAATATAGTTTAGAATTTTCCCAGGAATTGAAGTCAAGTATGCTAGCTTATCATTTGCAGATTTCATTCTTTGCCTGTTTTGAAAATTGAAACAATACTTACCCTTCTTCTGTTCTGAGGGGCCTCTCCTGTTGTCCATGAATTTTCAAATAATTATTGACAGAGGTTTAACAATCACATCTCCCAGATCTTGCAGTAGCTGAGCAGGTAGTTCATCTGGGTCAGATGAATTGGGTTCCTCAAAGGAAACTGTGAGTATTTACAATCACTTCACTTATGCTGGATTTCATCTCCCTGTTAGGCAATTTTATTCTGTGTTTTCCAGTCCAAAAGGTCATTTGCTTTGGCAGAGGAAATAGAAACAAAATAAGAACCAATAGCCCTGCTTTCACTCTTGTCCAATTCTCAGTGCATCTACCCCACTGAGCACATGCTCAGCTTAGTGGATATGTGGCCAATGAAGGAAGGAAGAAATCAAGGAAGGAGAGAACAGGAAGTTGCTACTGCCCCCTAAAACATCATGTTTCTGTCACCTACCCACTTTAGTAACAGGGAAATCTTTGTTCACATGAAGTTCTTCCAAAAAGAGAAAAAAGAAACTGTCCTATAAGTAGTAATATGTGGTAAAGCACAAACTTTCTATTCTCTTAACAGACTACCCTGAAAAAGCTCAGTTTCTTATGGAATCCTAACTTAACCCTTTCTAGCTGGGGCAAAATGTGACTCAGGATTACTCATGGCCTTAAGACTTCTGGGTGTGTTCATCCCCAAACCCATAGTTACCCTCCTGTACGTTAAGAGAGATTGAGTGGAATCTGCCCATTGCAGATGAAAAGGAGCTCAGGAAACTGACCAACTCTCCAAGCGGCAAAGTGGAAAAGAAAATTGATGTTTTGATTAAATGAATCTCCGAAATCATTTCATGCCAAAGAAAAAATATCCCATTTCAGTGCCAAGTATTCAACATTCACAGAGAACAGATGTAACATGTGTTCAGTTTCAAATAAGCTTGAGAAGGAGACCCTAGAACCTTTGTATTTAAATGCTATAATTCATGACAGAGTGCTGAAGGTGGTTTTGAGATGAGACAAAAGACAACTTTTATTTGTGTGTGGGTGTGTACACTTGCATGCATATACACATCTGTAAATACATATACATATTTGCATACAGTTTAGTTCTGGATGTCCCATACCCTTTATTTCTGTGCCCAATCCCTTTATTTCTTTTTCCCATTTTATTTTATTTTTGTTCTGAACTTAAGCATCAAATGCAAATAGCAAAATTTCCATATACATTGTAAAACAGAAGAGGATTGTGCAGTGAAACTCCCATCCACTTTCAAAGTGGCAGTGGCAAGCCAGCAAGCAATTAATTTCAAAGACATCAAAGAGTTTGCTAGAAATAATGGAACATTTATTCATAGGTAAAGTTTAAAAGAAATGGGACTAAATATGCTGGAATATTGTGATAGAGGCAAACAGACTTCCTGTTTCCCCAGTACAATTAACTGAAAATCTGTTTACTTGACTTAAATGATGAGCTAGGAGCCAAATTCTTAGTTTCAGAAATATATTTTTTACATTAAGTTTTCTTGACCTTTTGGGAGAGGGACGTTTATCAAACTGCCCAAAGCAAAAACATGTCAAGACTCCTTGCTTTCCAATGATATAAATGTAATTGTGTTGGGAAATAGAAATATCTGCTCATTTCTAAACAGTAATTTTGATATCAGAATGCCTAAGTTCTATCTAATCTCTTATCTAAATGTAACAAACAGTTATAGCAGGCTCAAAAGACATACCCATGTGTTCCTGTCCAAGATAATACCATCAATGAACGAATTGTGGTGTTTGGTTAGTGCTAAATAGCTCTTTTTTGTCTTTTGACTAAAAGAAATGAAAAATAACTGTTTTCAGATTTAGACATGTTTCTTAAAGATTGGGGCATTGCAAAGATTCTGAACTATTTTGTGTTTCATGGACCCCTCTGGCAGTCTGGTGAAGCCTCTAGACCACTTGATGTTTTTAAATGCATATAAGAAAATAGTATTGTAAATGAAATCAATTATATTAAAATTTTGTGGTGGTTCAATTGTTTTCAGTCATTTCAACGCTTCCTGACCCCATTTGGGGTTTTCTGGTCTAAAATACTGGAGAGGTTTGCCATTTCCTTCTCCAGCTTATTTGACAGATGAGGAAACTGAGGCAAACAGGGTTAACTAACTTGCCCAGAGTCACACAGCTAGTAAGTATCTCAGGCCAGATTTGAACCCAGTATTCCTGACTCCAGGTCCAGCATTCTAATTATATCCAAAGACAGTTATCAAAATGAATATTTTTAAAAATTCACAGGCTGCAAGTTAAGAACCCCTGCTATAGTGGCTCCCTTTTTAGGAACCACTGGCTTTTTCAATGTATTTTAAAAACAACACTTGGATTTAGAGTTAGAAGACCTGGGTTCAAATTATAACTATTTACTACCTACCTATATAACCTTAAGCAAGTCACTTCATCTATAGCTTCAGTCTCCTCACCTGAAAGGCGGGGGGAGGGGCATTTATTAGATAACCTCTAATGTTTCTTCCAGCTCTGAATCTAAGATTGTCCCGCTTGGAATGAATTTGAGTTAAGTTCATTCACTCATCAAATATTTATTGTCTACTAGGATAGATGTTATACAGTAAGAATTCTATTTGAAATATTTGCTAGGTTGTTAGATTTCATATTAGTATTGTTTTGAAAAAAATTAATCTTATGTTCTAATCCATTTTTCTTTCCTAACCCTTTGTGAATTTGACCAAATCTCCCTTAACTTCAATAGTATCCATCTCTAAAATAGCCATGTTAATACTTCTTCCTATAATACTTTGAGATTTGGAGGTTGAACAGCTACACTATAAAAATAAAATATTTCTATTTCTGATTTGAGTTGAACTTCTGATCCATTTAAACAAAGAACTAAAATGAAAGTTGTAAAGGGCTATGAATAAAAGATATCAAAATACCTCATACTATTTCAAGCCTCACAAATGAGCAGGTGGACATAACCTCCTCATGTTCTCAAGTTCTTTCATTGCTATAATCAAAAATGATAGGATGCCAAGCCATACCTACCCTTTAAAAGGAAACTAGTTGACCACTTGTAGAAGATATCAGGGGGCAGTTAGGTGGCATAGTGGATAGAGAGTCCTGTCAGAAGTCAGAAAGACTCGTCTTTGTGAGTTCCAATCCACCCTCAGACATTTACTAGCTGTGTAGCCCTGACCTAGTCACTCAACCCTGTTTGCCTCAGTTCATCATCAGTGAAATGAGTTGGATGAGGAAATGTCAAAGCACTTCAGTATCTTTGCCAAGAAAACTCCAAAATGGGTCATAAAAAGTCAGAAACAACTGAACAACAATGAAGGATTTTAGAGCATTTTATGTTAAGATATAAGGCAAACTGGGTGGCATTTGAAATTTGTTTCATGTCTGAGTGTGAGAGACAGCAAAAATTAAGTTTCCTCAGTAAGTTATTATTAATTGATGAAGCTATTGAGAATGCTAGATAATAAGAAATCCAGCAGACTGCAGGTGGATTCAACCAATCAAAAGACAGACAGTGGTTTTCAGAAAATTACCAAGTTTTTTGATAAAGGAACCAAATCTACATCTAGCTGGAACTAGCCAAGAAAAATGACCTAGAGTTACCTGGAGAAGACTTTCTTCATTGCACTTGCTTAATGAACCTCATGCATATATATATGCAGATATACCCTGCATAAAATTATCCCTCCATTTTCTGATCATGGGTCTTATGTTAAAGCATGCTTGGGAGGGGAATCACACTAAGGGGGGGGTTATGTAATGGGCATGTAGAGAAGATGGTGACCTAATGGAGAATGGACCAATCCATCTCCTGGTGCATCTTGAACAAATGGTATATAAGTTGATCTCGCTTCTGTATTCAGTGTTCCTTCCTCTTGAAAAGAAGGTGGGAGCCTGCTTTGGTCAAAGTGTTCAATTCTTCTGAACTCTGTTGTAATAAATTTTCCTTGATACCTTATTAGTGTCAAGTGTGTTTCTAACACTGAGAATCTTTCATTCTATAAGGAATAAGAAAAAAACATAATGTGCTTTTTTCTATTTTTTTTTTTAGTATTCAAAAAGATAGACCCTTTTTTCAAAAGCCACTGGCTTTAATGTATTTTTAAAAATACAAAAAAAGCCCCTAATAAATAGCTCTTCATAATCTTGGACCCTAGGAATCTTCAGTGAACATTTGGCCTGGAAAGCCATGTACATTTTCAGAGACTTTTATGAAATATCCTGGAGCTACTGAGTTTCGCTATGGATACTATGGTCCAGCCATTTGTCAGTTGCAGGTCTGGTCATCTTCCTGCCTTTCCTCACCTTACTGTCTGTGGCAATTAGCCTTCTGACATCAGGAAGAAGCCAGAGCTCATTACTTTATGACTGTGTTCACTTCCATTCCTAATGGGATTATCCAGAGTGTTCACACAATTTGTTTAATAGTTTTAGAAATGGACCATCTTCTGAATTCTAGTCAGAAAAGAAAGTGAAATGCCAGAATTCCTTATAATCCCTCTTCCAGGTTCATGCATTTTTTTACCATCCAATAAATATTTATATTTCACGGACAGTATTGTGCTAGCCAGGGGTGGGGAACCTGCAGCCTCAAAGCCACATATGGCCCTCTAGGTCTTCAAAGGTGACTCTGTGAAGTTTGAATTCTGCCAATGAGCCACCCTTGAGGACCTAGAGGGCCACATGTGGCTTCAAGGACATAGTTTCCCTACTCCTGTTAGCCTGTAAGAAAGGAGAAGGTGTGCTTCAGTGGAAACAGTACTGGACTTGATTAAAAAGACTTGCGTTGGGGTCTTCTTTCTACCTTCTGCTCGTGGGTGACTCTGGACGAGTTATTGCCTGGTCTCAGTTTTCTCATCTTTGAAATGAATGGGTTAGATTGAATAATCTCTAAGATTCCTTTCAGTTCCAATTCTACAATTCTAAGGTATATAATATAGATTCCTGACCTTAAGAAGCTTACAGTCTAGTAGGAGAGATTAGACCTATATACAAATAACTATTCTATATAATAGGTTAAGATAGGTTCTTTAGAAAGGTATGAAGAATGGTTTAAAATGTTCTAAGAGAATGAGGACACTTCTGGTTGGTTGAGATGGAGGAAGGCTTCCTGGGGAAGGTAGTATTTGAATTAGGCCTTGAATAACAGGTAGGATTTCAACAGGTTGAGATTAGAGGAAATAGGAAATAGTGTGGACAGAGACAGAGAGGAGGAAGAGGGGGAGGGGAAGGGAAAAAAGGACAGGAGAACTAAGACTGGGTAGAAAGTTAGAGTGAAGCCCTTGAAGTAGCCTGGAACATTCAGATGAAAAGCTTTGAGACTGAGAATGCTTCGTCATCACAGCAAGTATCCATAAGAGGCTCCACTTGCGGGGAGTTACAGAGGGGACTCATGCCTTGGACCAGGCATGACCTCTTGGACCTCAAGAGTACCTGTACTTTCCACTACAACATGTTTTCCAACATCATTTCATTCAGATGAGCATTTTTCTTGTTCACATCCTCATGAAACTTTTTAAAAACCACCTTGCAGCAACCCTGCAGGCAGCTAGGTGGTGCAGTGGACCAGTGGAGCACCAGGCCTGGAGCAGGGAAGGCCTTAATACCAGTCAATCTGCAGGCACTTACTAGCTGTGAGACTTGGGAGCATCGCTCAACCCCTCTCTGCCTCAGTCTCATATCTCTAAAATTGGGTTCATGACAGGATCTTCTTCCTAGGATTATTGTGAGGATAAAATCAGATAAAAATTCCACAGCACTGTATAAAGCTCCAAGTCCTAAATAAATGCTAGGCATCATGCTGGAGCTGTCCTAATGTGTGGACAACAGGAGCCAAAGGGTGCCCATGAGTTATGGGCTCTTCACTTGAAAACAATCTCCTCGCTTGACTGATGACCACTGGCAAACTAGCTCTGTCTCCTCTACTCCTCAGAGAGTACTGTGCCCTTTGCCTTCCCATGATCCTTGCTCATTTGTGTTTTGTAACTGTTGCCACCTCAGTAGGTGGAAGTGGTAGCAGCCCCCTTGGCCACCTGCTTGGCGGCTCCCCACTTCAAAGGAGCAGCTGCAGGTTTTTTATGCTTTATTTTGAACCAAGATGACTTGAATTTTGTCAGGGCACTTGTCTTCTCTGCCAGAAGTTCTAACAGGCTGTTCTCCAGTTTTCCTAGTTAGGCTTGTCTTGTAACCTATGGGACCTTGCAATGTTGGCATCCACTAAATTACTTGCACACAGATTTCTCCTTGAAGATAGGAATGTATATTATATATACATTTGTTGTTATTCAGTCATTTTCAGGTATGTCTGACTCTTTGTGACTCCATTTTGGATTTTCTTGGCAGAGAAATTGGAATGGTTTGCCATTTCTTTCTCCAATTCATTTTATAGATGAGGAACGGAGGCACACACAGCTGTTGTTTGCCCCTCATTTTGGGGGCAAACCAGATGGTATCACAGGGTGATGTCTTGACTCGTGGGTGAATTGGATTTAAATGAGACAGTTGCATAAAGTCAGCCTTGCTTTCTCTTCCTGAGTCATTAAAGTCTAGTGGCAAGACAAAAGTCAGAACCACAGGTGATGGGCCAGTTTGTAGTGGCACCTTGGCATCTTCAATGTCTGACCAAGCTCTACATGTCGCACAGTGCCTGCTTCAGCCATCTTCATGGCTATTGGAACAAATTATTCAAATCTGTCCTTTCCCCCAGAGGAAGTCTTCACATGGAGTAGATGCCCTTCCTGCCCCACCCCATTTCACAACTCACCTAAGGGTTTCAGACCTGTTGGTTACCCTCAATCTGGTTTAGCTTGTCTGTCAAGATGGTTTAACTGGAGTGTAACTGTTCCCGTGCTAAAGCTTCTTGGAGCAACGGATGTGAGTCAAGTGCCAGGGACACACCAAAGGTAGATGAGCAGCTCTGAAAAGGGCTGGGCAAGGCTTCACACCAGAGGTGCTAGTCCTCTGTGAACACACCATACATCCCAGGAACTTTCCCAGGGTCACACAGCTAGGAAGTGTCTTGAGGCTAGATTTGAACTCATGATGATGAATCTTGCTGACTCCAGGTCCAGCACTCTATCCATTACACCACCTAGCTGCAGCTGCATTATATTGTACATATAGATTATATATGTGTGCATATATACTTATTGAATCTATAGCCCTAAAATATGCTCAAATTACTTTAAGCAAATATTAGCTGAAAAACAAATGTATCAATAGTTTTCTAATAAAGGAAATTTAATCTCTATTTCCAAAGTCTACAAACATGCATGATTATAATAGAATGTTTTGATGAAAAACTTTGAGACTGAAGAATAATTCTCTTTTAAGCCTAAGGCATCCAGAGTACCATGCCTCCTCTTCTGACTCTGGACTGTACCACTGTGTCTCGTTAGCCTTCTCACCCTGCAAGCTCTCTTAGTCCCGTGGTCTTCTCCTTCTCTTTCCTCTATCCCTGAAGCTTCTTTCTCTCATTGGTAAAGTTTTCCCATTTTGAGGAACGTTCCACTTTCCATTCTTTGCCAATTCCACTTCTAACTCCCTAGATTTTGCCATGATGCCATTGTGCTGGTATCTCTCCCTTCTCATGTTCCCTTCATCCCCACACATACACACACACACACACGCACATCTTTTCAACTTCTTTTTATGTATTGTCTTACCCCTTCAAGATATAAGCTCCTTGAGGTCAGGGACTCTTTCTTGTATCCTCAGTGCTTAGCACAGCGTCTGGCACATAGTAAGTACTTAGTAACTACTTATTGACTTGACCACATGCTGGGAAATTGATAACAATTAAACACAGAATAATCTCTCTTCTCATGAATCTTACAACCTGGGAAGG
>CM053770.1:391625453-391662108 GCA_028658325.1 Potorous gilbertii | reverse complement strand
GGGAAAGATCTTTCCATTTAAATTACTATTGCAACGTATGAGAGAGCAGTTTCATTAGGTTGGTAGGTGTGCAAACAAAATTGCATGCAGTTCATGCAGAGTGTAGCGGCAAAATGGGCTTAGAGTGAGAGGGCACATGTGGCAAAAAAATGATTCATATTTTCCCCTTAGTCACGGTGTAGTTTTCTCCTGGGATCCTTCTAGAATTTTGAATCTGCCTTTCCTCATAAAGTCACTTCTTCTTGGCTTCCAGCGAAGACACTACCATCAGCTATTACTGTCCTAGGGATAATGGAATAATGGAAAATCCAAAATCTTTCTCTGAACCATTCAAACCTTTCAATATCCTCCTCTGCCTAAACTGAGGAAGACCAAGGGATTCTCCTCCCCTTCAAAATGGTTCCTTCTGAAGAGGGTTGCTAGAATACTCCTTCCCTGCTCACTGCTTCCTAGATTCTTCATTCCAATTAGCTGATACTATTTTTTTAAAATCAGTCCCACGTAGTATGACCAAGTCATTCAACCAATATTAACAGAATCTCTCACACTTAGTATACAATCAATATGTGCTCTCATCTGATAAATGATTTGAATTGACCAAGAATGAGAATGATAATCAGTAAAAGGTGGAAACATGAAGTGAATGGGTAGGTTGCTCTTTCCATTAGAGTTTCTCCATGTCCCTTATGGGAGATTAGCCTGACAACAAGAACTGGAAATTGCCTAAGGCTGGCATAGATGAAAGTCATTGTTTTTGAGCAGGAGGTCTTTTGTGGAAGAGGAAGATGCCCTAGCGAAAATAGTACCAATTTGTTTCTCAGTTCTTGAGAAATAAGTGAAAAACTTTGGGGTGGGTGTAGTAGAGGTAACCTAAGGGCAGATGTCTAGTTTCTAGTCCTGTCTAATGATAAAACAACATTGGTTGATGGAGTCCTAGGGTCAGATTGGTAATGGTGAGGTATGTTTGAAGTACTCACCCCTGGCTAGATAACTGTATTCAGTATTCACCCCTATGTTTATCAGATAATTTCCCACAGGAGGTAGAGTCTTTATTCCTGGACTGGTGTCCTATATGGAATGGTAAGACTGTTAAAACATAGCTGAGGATAAAATTGAATTCAGTTATTTTTGAGCCTTAACTCTTGTTATGTATTTCTGGGAAGAATCAAGCCAAATGAAGTTTGTGTACACAGAGCAGGCAATATTTATAGTGTTTTGCAAGAGTATAGGAAAATATCTTGCTCACCAGAATTTCTCTTTTAAAAACACATATGAGAGTTTTTTTCACAATTTTAAAGAAATTATTAAAAGACAATAAGAAAGATACAAAGAAGAATACCTCAAAAATGAGTATTAAGATGTTACATAGGAGAACATATTAAATAGGAAGCCTGGTAAATAATAAAACAGATAAAACAACTTTGGATTATTAACTTTTACTTTTTGTAATTCAATACTTTTAGGCAAGTAATGTTGAGAATTGAATACTTTAATATATGAATATAATTTTTACTTTAATATAAATAGATGAGACAGAATAGACCTTTAGAATAAAAAAGAACCTTATGTCTCTTTTAGTTAATCTCCCCCATTTAAAAAGTTCCTTCTCCAGATCATTTTACTGTTAGGAAAACTGAGGCAAACAGGGTTAAACTGACTTGTCTAGGGTCACACAGCTAGTGTTTGAAGTCAGGTTTGAATTCAAAGTGATGAGTATTCCTGACTCCAGTCTGGAACTATCCAGGCTCCACCTCAACTGCTCTTGTGCTCTTTCTCACCACCCAACACAACATGGCCCCTGCAAAGACAGTATTACCATAAGAAAAGATGTCCATCAAACAATTGGAACTACAGAGATGAGGATTGGATATCTAGATTTTAGTCATTTATATGAAAGTGACAATGGATGAGATTGAAAAAACAAAGAATGAAGAGAAAGGAGAGGAGGTACCAACAGAAATTTGGATGACATTCAAGCTTAGGTGGTGGGAGGAGGAGGATGAAATAATAAAGAAGACCAAAAAGGAGAATAATTAGATATACAGGACAGAGAAGTATTATGGAAAACAAGTATATCTAAGAGGAGGGATACTCATAAATGTCATAAGCTACAGAAAAAGCAAGAGGCATGAGGACTGAAGAAAGAAAATATCAGCAAATTTAGTATTATCAAAGAATTCAGATTAGTGGGTAAGAAAGTATGGCAAAGTACTCAGGGGCAAAGGATAATGCCATAAAATGTTTGACTGGTGACATTATCTAAGGGGCCCCAAATTAATGACAACTGTCTCCCTAGTCACAATTTTAAAAATTATACTCCAGATAGGAGAAAAAAAGGAGAAAAAAAAACAGTGGTCCAGTGGATAGAGCACTGAGCCTGGACTCAGGAAGATGAGTTCAAATCTAGCTTCTGACACTTCTAACTGAACAAGTCACTTAACATAGTTTGCCTCAGTTTCCTTATCTGTAAAATGAACTGGTAAAGGATATAGGAAACTATTCCAGTATCTTTTCCAAGAAATTCTTAAAAATGGGGTCATGAAGTTAGACAAGACTGAAATGACATAACAGTGGGAAAAACAAGATTAATAATACAATCATATAAGAAATCAATGAAGATGAAAAATACTTTGAACATCTTTGATCAAGGTTCCATAGCCTATGAACAAGTCATAGGATCTTCTGAGCATGCTGTATTATGTAAACTTACTGGATTTCTATGGAAACCAAGCTACTGTTACCGGAGAGAAACCAGTTTCAAAAGATAATCATTCAGTTGTTCAATTGATTTAGAAAAATACTTCAAGGGCAAATGCTTTCTGAGTGTATCAATTTCCTTGATAAAGTCAAGTGTAGTTGTTGCAGGTAATACAAATAGAGTATTCCTTTTCATCTTATTTAAGCTGTTCCATTGTGAATGGAAAGATAAATGGATTTTCCATGCTTTGCAAGATAATGACAAAGGCTCCCTGAATGCATAAGCAGTTCCTAAGGACACTTTTAGGTGCTACTAGTGAGGGGGCAGCTGGTTGAACAGAAGGGCATTAGTGTGGTAACCATTCTAAGATAAAAAGAGACTAAATTCATTAGCTTAATGAACATAAGAAGTGAAAATGCTAGACAGTAGTAGTCAAGACACAAAGCCTCATTTATTTAATAAAAATATAATTCTTCAGTAGTTTTATGGCTGTAAAATGTAAAGCATTTTTTATGCTTATGCAAATGAAAAAAATACATGGTAGATAGAAGAAGGCTATGATACATTACAAACAAGGAGTTTAAAAGGAGGAATAGCATAAAGTATGTCATAAAAATGTATTAATGAAAAAGAAGATGAGCTTATCACATAGTGAGAGTAACAGATAACAGATGAACAGCCTACATCTTCTATTGGCATCCTCATGATGTTAAGAGAAATCAAAGAAGGCCTCAGAACAGAAGTCAATTCCCTCCAGTGAATTCATAGAAATATAGTAAAGAATTCACAGGATGTAAGGGTAAAGAGCATTGTTTTTTATTACATTGGTGGAGGAAATAATCCACACTGATGAAGTGACAAATGTTTTGGAGTATAAGAAAATTGTAATATTCCCATGATTTTGCATTACACTTGAACAAACTCAGAATTATAAGAGGGAAGGTTGCCTGAACCATCAGTCTGGCAAGAGATGGCAAAGATTGAAAAATACATCCCTTGGAGAAGGACAGTATGGAACCAGCACACATTATTCCTTATTGTTGACCACAAGGAGAAATGGATATACAGCTAAGATATGGATATGATTCTAATAACTGTAACTTGTCAGTAGTATTATCAATGGCTTCTAACCTTTCTTCTTTAACAATACATATTTAATCCATTTAATACATAAACAGAGAAGTTAGACTAGACTCCCTAACTTCTATAGAAGGATACACTTCCTTAATTAGTTTGGTATTAATTATATGAACACATATATTAAATGTGTTCATATATTATATCTTGTGAATTATATGAACACATAGACATATTGAACACATAGGCATAACACAATCTACTAAGTATGTTCACTTCATTGATTCCTAGTTTCCTCTCAGATTAAAATAAGAGAATTAGAATAGGTAATTTCTAAAATCACAGAATTTTGGAATTGTAAAGGTTCTCAGTAGTCAACTAATCCAACCTGTACTGAAAAGGAGTCAAACTGTATTCAGGGTATGCCTTCAAATAAGAGAAAACTACCATCCCTCAAAAGCAAGCTAGTCCATTTTTTGATAGCTCTCATTGTTAGGATATTTTTTTTTTCTGACATAAAATCTAAATTTCCCTCTTGGTAATTTCTGTTTATTGCTTCTATTTCTGTCCTCTGTGTGATCCTGGGTTCTATTCTCTTTCAACATGGAAGCTCATCAAATATGTAAACACAGTAATCATGTGTGAGTTTCCTCTCCTCCAACAGAGCACTCCTAGTTCCTTCAACCTGTTCTTATTTGACATGAACTCAAAGCCTATCTTGGTTATTCTCTTCTGGACACTATTCAGCTTATCAGCATATTTGCTCAAAGATTCAGCTTAGTGGCTCACTGTCCAGCTTTGAGCCTAGAACTTGGAAGATCTGATTTCAAATCTGTCCCCAAGACACTAGGTGAATGACCTCAGGCAAGTTATTTAACCACTATCAGTTTATTTTCTCAGTTCTAAAATGGGAATAATGATATGATCTATTTTCCAGGGTGGTTGTGAGGATTAAATGATATCTTATTTGTACGATACTTATCACACTATCTAGCCCATAGTAAATTCCTAATAAATAATTGTTCCTTTTATCCTTTCCCATCTTAACATTCTGGTCTCCCAGATCTTTTCTGCCTCTAAATTCTATGGTTCTACAAAGTAGTAATGAAGATATGACCCAGTTGAACATCCAGGAGCAAGATGGCAAAGTAAGCAGTAAATTGCTATAACTCCCCCATATTTACCTCCAAACAACCATAACATAGCATCCCAAAACAAATCCTGGAACAGCAGAATAAGCAAAAAGATAAGATGAGACAGTCATCTTACAACATCTTAAACTTATCTTACAACAGCTAAAGCCCAAGAGATTTTGAAGATCAGAAAGAAAGGTCCATTTCACTTAAGTAAAAGAAGAACCCAGTCCAGCACAGGAAGCATCCCAGTAAGCCAGCAGCAAGTCCCACTTCAGGTAACCAGTGGGAGATCCTGAAACCCCAGTATGGTGGAGCAAGAAAATGCCAACACTAGGACTTCCCACTTGCCTCAGCATAGCCAGGGGAACAGGCAGACTGTAGCTTTGAGAAACACTATATGCTGCACTGTAGCCTGGGGCAAACAGGAAAGCCTCCAGTGACCAGACCACCAAATGCTTCAATGGAGGCCTGGGGAAACAGAGAAACACCTTTCCAATCTTAACATATATCCAATACAAACACTGGGACTCCAGCTCAGCACAAGGTAAGCTACTAGAACCCTACAGCCTCCATCTACATTGATCACTCTCCACTCCAACCTCTCAGTCTAACAACAGAAACAAAGGTCCCTTGTGGTCCTCAAGGTAACATCAGTACAGCAACATGTAAAAAGACAGATTCTACAGCACAGGTACAAGAAGCCTGAGATGGTGTCCTTTCCACCCTGGGAGTAGCAATAATTTTTTAAAAGGAAAAGGCCAAAAAAAAATTAAGCAAACAATAATACCAACAAAAGAATCTAACCATAGAAAGTTATTAATGATGACAGGGAAGATCAAGACACCCACAAGAGGACACCAATGTCAAAACACCAATGGACAAAATCCCAAAGAAAAATAGGAATTTCTCTCAATCCAGAAAGAACTCGTGGAAAAGCTCAAAAAAGAGCTTAAAATCCAAATAAGAAAAGTAGAAGAAAAATTGGGAAAAGAAATGAGAGTGATATAAGAGAATTATGAAAATAAAAAAGAGTCAACAGCTTATGAAAGAAAACAATTATTTAAAAAGTATAATTGACCAAATGGAAAAGAAGATACAAAAATCCATTGTAGAAAACAACTTCCTAAAAAGTACAATTGACCAAATGGAACAGGAAATACAGAAACTAACTAGATAAATCCTTAAAAATTAGAATTGAGCAAGTGGAAGATAAATGACTCTTTGAGACATTAAGAATCAATCAAATAAATTCAGAACGATGAAAGAAAACAGAACATGTAAAATGCCTCATTAGAAAAACAATGGACCTAGGAAATAGATCCAGAAGAGACAATTTCAGAATCGCTGGACTATATGAAGTCCATAATAAAAAGGGGGACCTGGACAGTGTCCTTCAAGAAAGTATCAAGGAAAATTGCCTGATATCCTAGAACCAGAGAGCAAAATAGACACTGAAAGAATCCATGGATCACCTAAAGAAAGATAACACAAAATAAAAACTCCAAGGAATGTTATTGCCAAATTATAGAACTATCAGCTCAAGGGAAAAATACGGTAAATTACCAGAAAGGGGCAATTCAAATACTGGGGAGCCAAAATCAGGATTACAAAGTAATATCAGTACTAAACATATGTGCACCAAGTGGTATAGGATTCTTAAAGAAATTATGTAAGTTACAGGTTCATGATAAAATAAGAGATAAAAAGCATTATGAAATAGAAATAGATAATTTTGATTGCATTAAATTAAAAAAAATACTTTTGCACAAACAAAACCAATGCAGCCAAGATTAGAAGGAAAACAGACTGTTGAAAAAAAATCTTTATTGTGAGTGTTCCTGATAAAGGCCTTTTTTCTCAAATATATAGGGAGTTGAGTCAAATCTATAAGAATACAAGCCATTTCTCAATTCCCAATTAATAGATGGTCAAAGGATATTAATAGGCAGTTTTCAGATGAAGAAATAACACTATTTATAACATGAAGAAGTGCTCTAAATTACTTTTTGATTAGAGAAATGCAAATTAAAACAACTCTGAGGTAACACCTCATACCTATTAGGTTGGCCAGTATGACAAAACAAGTAAATGATAAATGTTGGAGAGGATATGGGGAAATTGGGACGATGATGTATTGTCAACGAATTTGTAAACCAATTCTACCATTCTGGAGGGTATATTTTGGAACTATTCTCAAAGGAACTATTGCATACCTTTTGATCCAGCAATACCCCTGCTAGATCTGTATCACAAAGAGAGCAAAAGAAAGGGAGAAGGACCTGTATGTGTAAAAAATATTCATAGCAGTCCTTTTCATGGTGATAAAATGTTGGAAGTTGAAAATGTGCTCATCAATTGAGAAGTAGCTTAATAAGCTGTGGCTTATGAAAGTACTGGAATACTCTTGTGCAACAAGATGTGATGAGCAGGCAGATTTAAGAAAAGCCTGGAAAGACTTGTAAGAAATGATGCAAAGTGAAACGAGCAGAACCAGGAAAACACTGTATACAGTATCAGCAACATTGTGTTACAATCCTGTGAATGACTCAGCTTTTCTCAGCAACACAATCATTCCAGAGAAGTACAAAGAACTCAAGGAGGAAAAAGCTATCCAAATCCAGATAAAGAAATGATAAAACTCTGAATGCAGATCAAAATATACTTTTTTTCACTTACTTTACTCTCTTTTGTGAGTTTTTTTTATTTTTTTTATCAGTTTCTTCTTTCACAACTTTGACTAATATGGAAATGTTTTACATGATAATGCAAATTGCCTACCATTTTAGAAAGAGAGGAAGGGGACAAAAGGAGGGAGAAAAAATTCGGAACTCAGCAATCTTATAAAAATGAATGCATAAACAATAAAAATTGTTTTGACATGCAATTGGGGGCAAAACTTATTAAAAAGAAAATAAATAAATACTATCAAAGTTTAAAATTATCTTGGTAAGCTATTTCATTTTTAGGTATTATTAAATATTTTTAATCCAATATATTATTTTAATAATGCATCTTAAACATTATTTTTTCTCAGGTTAGTAGTCTAAATGTCTGCTAGTTTTCTATCATTTAAGAAGGAAAACTGGTTACATCAATGATATTCAAGTTATATGTGGTAGAGTATAGAGAAAGCATTCTTAAAATTGAACTATTAATGTTAAATTTTGGTTCAAGGCTAATATTCATAGATTAAAATCACACCTGCAGGAATAATTTAGAATACCTCCTATGGGTATTTGATATGACTTTAAAACAAACTATTATAAAATTGAAGGTTTTTTTTTCATATTAAATTCCTCTTCCAGAAAGAGAGGAAAATGCCTTATTCAAAATCCTTCATTAAGTAGAAGGTCTTGAAACATAAAAAGGCCTGTTTGTCACATGATGGCATCAAGGAAACAAGAATTTAAACTGAGTGATTGGCAGAATGATTAATGAACTTGCATCTTGCCTTGGGGCATGCTATAGAGAAAAGCATATTTAGCTTACCATATATGTAGCCAAGGTTCTATTGATTTCATTTGTCAGAACTAGACCCTGGGAAAATTAAAGGAATCTGTGTATTTAATGGGCCCAGGGCTCTGCTGTAGCCAACTTGAAAACATACCTTCCCCGAGGCACTTGCTTGCAACTGCTGCAAGACAGATCTGATATAGTCTAGGCAAAACAGAAATTCATTTAATAAAAGCTGAAAAGGAAAAATCAGAACTAAAAAGGATTTCATGATTTTGGATGATTTTTCTGCTAGGTAAAGCAAAAAGATACCTTAAGGTTTAGTTTCTATTCCCATTTTTTTAATTGTTCAAACAAGCAAAAAAAGAAATAAAATTTATTTCCCATTAAACTCTGAAAAAATCCTCCCCACTTTCAAATGAGATGCAATCTTGTAACAAAGAAAGTTAAAGCAAAAAATTCAGCAAAGTGACCATATCTTTAAAAATAGACAACATTCTGTCCTTATTGTCCTCTTTCTTAGCTGGGTGGAAGGAGGTACTGATTTTTCTTTCTTTTGTTTTGAGACTACAATTATTTTTTTTCCAACAGTGCAGATTTGATTTTTTCTTTTTAACAGTCTTTTAACTTACAATATGTAATCATTTTGCATGTTAATCTTTTGATTCTGTTTAACCTACAAGAATTTTCTCATATTTCTCAATGTCTTCATATTTGTCATTTTCTACTACATACAAATGATCTATAACATTTGTTTATCATTTTTTATTTGGCCATTACTGAATCAATGGTTCACTCATTTTTATTTTAATTCTGTGCTACAAAAATATTTTATTATAAATATTGGAATATGTATATACATATATATACATATATATACATGTATATATATATATATATATATATATATATATATATATATATATATATATATATATATACATACACATTTGTGTCAGTCTTAGATCTCCTTGGGATATGTGCTAAATCTACCATTCAAATATACTATAAGTTTGGCAATTTGGTAGCTACTATGGATAAAAAGAATATTTTTCCCTGTAGTTGTTGTCAAACTGATTTTTTCTCCAAGATTTTTGTTTTAAAACTCTTAGAAAACTAGATTGTTGAGTTCAGTTTTATTTGATTCAGCTTTATCCAGTCTGTTCCATTGATCTATTTTATTTTTGATTTGTGGTGAAAATTTTCAAAGATTATTGCTTTGCAACATAATTTGAAGTCCTATTTTTCCCCTCCCCTCTCCCAAGATTCAATAACTTTGGTTCCTTCCACTGAATTGTTAGTTTTTACTAGCACTATAGAATGTTCCCTTGATAGTTTGAGATAACACTAAAATATAAGATAATTTATTAGTATCATTCTATGTATTATATTTTTTGTGGCCTACTAAAGAGCACAGTATGGTTCCCCTATTAAACATTAATTTTGAAAATATGTCTGAAATTATATACAATTCAAGAGCTATCTAAAAGAAAAATGCTGTAATACTTTTCATTCTACTGATGCTATGTTACAGTATTCACTTTTCTAGGTGAATTGATGAGTAATTATGATGATATCCAGAAAAATGTGCTTCTGTCCTCGGTTAGAAATAGAACAAGAATGAAAGGGCTCAAGCACATTTTAATTGGCCTTCTAAGTCTTCTGTAGTACAGAGTTCTAGGAAGAGTCTTAAGTGTTTATTCTTAATTAACTAAAACATTCATGAAACACCTAATGTGTGTTGACCATTGTTCTAACTGCTTAGGAATATTCTAAAAATCACCTTTCAGGATAAGATACCAGACCTTAAGATCCTTTCTCAAACTAAATGGCTAAGCATTCAAACTCTACTGCAGAGTAGTATGGGCTGGCCACATTATTCCAATGTCAAATGTACGCTGGCTAAAAACACTATTTTTTAATTTTCTTTTTCTATACTTTGATATATTTAGTTTTAGATTTCAGCATTCATTTCCACAACATTTTGAGTTCCAATTTTTCTACCTATCTCTCCCCTCCCCACTCTCCATAACACCTTGCATTCTGATTATGCCTTCCCTCAATGTGCCCTCCCTTCTATCACACCTCACCCTTCCCTTATCCCCATCTTCTCTCTTTTCTTGAAGGGCAAGATAGATTTCTGTACCCCATTACCTGTATTTCTTATTCCTCAGTTTCTAATACTTTGAATTCCAATTTCTCTCCCTTCCTCTCTCCCTAACCATCCCCACTGAGAAGGCAAGCAATTCAATACAGGCTACATATGTGTCATTTTGTACAAGACCTCCGTAATAGACTTGTTGTGTAAGACTAATTATATTTCCCTCCATCCTACCCTGTGCCCTATTTACTCTATTCTCTCATTTGACCTTGTCCCTTTCCCAAAGTGTTTACTTCTAATTACTCCCTTCTCCCATTTGCCCTGCCTTCTATCATCCCCCTCACCCCACTTGTCCCCTTCTCCCCTACTTTCCTGTACTGTAAGACTTTCATACCAAATTGAGTGAGCATGTCATTCCCTCCTTAAGCCACATGTGATAAGAGTAAGCTTCACCTTTCCCCCTCTCACCTCCTCCCTTTTCTCCTTTTTACTTCATAGGGTTGAAGCCAGAGGTACACCTTCCTTTTGTTATGCTTATGACAGCATCTGTCAACTTAATAAAAAAGAACTATACTGATGCTCCAGTCAAGTTAACTTGAGTTAGGAGCAAAGACAAAAAAAAGAAAAGTCAGGTCTCTATGTCTATTGTAAAGTTTCATTAAGTATATAAGAGAATTGTTACCTTCCTGAATTTTTTCCAGTTCCGTGATTACAAGGACTTTAGTGTACCCTTAGGACTAGGGTTGATATACAAATTTACATCACTTTTACATGAAATCCACCTTTATCATAAGTCCCTAATGCTGAGGTTCTTGTGCCTCAGTCCTGTGATTCTTAACATGCCTTCTCTATTTCTTTAGCAAGTTGTAAACGAGGAGACTGTCTTCCTCATTGAACAGATGATATGGTCAAACTATTGACCCACCTCTCATCCCTCACACATTTTACACATGAGGATCATTTTTTCCATAAAACTTATATGACTTGACCATGATCATATGTCTAATAAGTGATGAAGTAAAAACTAGAACCTAGAATTCTTATCTTTAGAACTCAGGTCTTATCTTCCAGGTTTTGAGAATAAATAAAACATTAAACAATCCCTACTCTCAAAGAATTCATATTGTATCTAGGGAAACAAACAGGCATACAAGTAGACACCATATATGGAAAAGAAACTCTAAGTAATTGGGGAGGGTGACATTAAAAAATGAGGTCCATGAGGAGAGATCTCAAGTATGCGGAGGCATCTGAGCTGAGATTTGAAGTAAGCTATTGATTCTAAGAAATGGAGATGATGTGGGAGAACATTGCAGGCCTGAGGGAAAAGCATATGCCAAGACTTGGAGACATGCAATAGAGTGTGGTATTCAAGGGAAAGGCAATTAAGATAGGTTGGCTGGACAGCAGATTATATGAAAAGGAGTAAAACTAAATAAGTTAGGAAAAGAGAGGTAGAGCCAAGTTATGAATCATAAGGACTTTAAAATACAAGTGTGTTCTTATTTTATCCTGGAGGCAACAGTAAACCAACAGGGATTCTTGAATAGCATGGTGGCATGTTCAGAAATTTAACTTTAGGAAAATCATTTTGACTTTGATTTGACAGATGTTTGGAGGATGAATTGCAGAGGGGAGAGAGACTAGTTAATAAAACCTATAAGGGAGCTATTCCCATAGTCCAGATGAAAATTAAAGAGGGTCTGTTGTCTAATAAGTAAGTTTAACTTATACAATACAATAAAAGCCAAATAGTGGTATCTTTTACATCATCCATTTGTTTAGCTTTCTGGACATCACTGCTCTATTTATTTAATTTGAAGACATACCAGAAATTAAGTAAAACATCTTGAAACTTTTACTCCATCTAGAAACAGTCACCATGTACATTATTACTTAACTTCTCAGACTTTCATGAGTTTCATTCTTCATACATCAATATTTACTGGAATTTTCCCAGGCTTTCAGATCTGTAATTTTTCATACTCTGACAGTGTTCAATGCAGCAAATATTCCCTGTATACAGAAAGTCATATAGGATAGATAGAGAGGAATTGGGCTTCAATCTGTATTAGTGGAGGGAATAAAAACATTAACATGACCCTAAATCAACTGAACTTTTGGCATATGTTTCAAGAACTGTGCTAGTTGGTAGAAATACAAACCAACAATGAAACAGTACATGCCCTCAAAGAGCTTATGTTATTTTGGGAAAAAAAAAGTCTACATTCATTATGAGCACAGAAAGATGATGTAATCATGCTTCCAAAGATACAACTTGTTGCTTTGGGGTTCATGAAGAAAGCAACTCTACCATATTATTTTTGGAGGGGAGAAGCAGTCTATTTCCTTTTCAAATCTCAACAGAATGGAATAGAAAGATGCATATACTCTAACTCTTCCCCCACAGCCCATAAAATACCTGTAAAAAAATTACTCTCAACAAATTCTAGAGCAGCAGAAGCCACAGAAAGACACAGTGAAAGAGATTTCCAGCCCAAGGTAACCTGGAAGGCTGAAAGGAAAGGACTATCACACAGTACATGGAGCAGAGAGCAGCCCAGCCTTGGCCACATGGCACTGGGAGGAATAGGACTGGACTAGGCCTCAGGGGCAGAATCCCCAGTGGCAGTGGCAGTTTTCAGATCTCTCAACCCACAGATGCCAAAGACAACTTCAAAAGTCAGTGAGAAAGCTTTTTCCCCTCAGTGACAAGGGAGCAGGGTCCTGCCCTGGCTCTGGCCACAAATGGTGGTGGAGGAGGTAGCAGCAAGCAGATGTGGCAGCAGCATTCATTTGTGGAGCCCTCAGCCTAAAACCCCTGGGGGAACTGAGCCACTGGTCTGGGTCTCAGCCCTGAGCACAGTCCTGGGGCATTGGCAGAGCTGGAGGCAGTTGTGAAGAGGGAATTATACTCTCAGATTCTGGGCAGAAAAATTTTTGATTGCTCCCACACCAGTGAACAGAGCCTAGACATCATCTTTCATGAACTTATCAAGGAAAACTGCCCTGATATTCTAGAACTAGAGGGCAAAATAAATATTGAAAGAATCCGTTGATATTCTCCTGAAAGACATCTGAAAAGAGAAACTCCTAGGAATATTGTAGCCAAATTTCAAAGTTCTCAGGTCAAGGAGAAACTATAGCAAGCAGCTAGAAAGAAACAATTTGAATTTTGTGGAAATACAATCAGGATAACACAAGCATCTTCTATATTATGGGATCAAAGGGCTTGCAGTATAATATTCCAGAAGTCAAAGGACCTGGGATTCAAACAAAGAATAGCCACCAGTAAAATTGAGTATAATACTTCAGGGGAAGAAATGGTCATTCAATGATATAGGGGATTTTCAAGCATTCTTGATGAAAAGACCAGAACTGAATAGAAAATTTTACTGTGAGACACAAGAATCAAGAAAAGCATGAAAAGGTAAACAGGAAAGATAAATCATAAAGGACTTTCTAAAGTTGAACTGTTTATATTCCTGCATGGAAAGATAGTATTTGTAACTCTTGAAACTTTCCTCAGTATCTGGGTAGTTGGAAGGATTGCTTACACACACTCACACACGCACACACACACATAGACAGCACAGGATGAGTTGAAAAAGAAGGGATGATAGCTAAAAAAATATAAAATTAAGGGGAAAAAGAGGAATATAATGGCAGGAGAAAGGGAGAAATGAAATGAGGCAAGTTATCACTCATAAAAGAGGCAAGAAAAAGCTTTTTTTACATGTGGAGTCATGCAAAACATTTCATAACAGTCATATTGTGAAAGACTATATTTCCCCCTATCCTGTCCCACTCTTGATTTATTCTATTATCTCCTTTGACCTGTCCCTCTACAAAAATGTTTGTTTCTGATTAACTTTTCCCTCAGTCTTCCATACTTTCTATTATTCCCTGTCTTTTATCCTCTTCCCCCTTTGCTTTCCTATAGGGTAAGAGAAATTTCCATACCCAAATGAATGTGTATATTAATCATTCCCGAAGCCAAATCCAATGAAAGGAAGGATCCCTTATTCCCTTTCATTTTCCCCCTTCTTCTCCACTGTAAAATTTCCTTCTTGAGTCTTTTAGGTGAGATAGTTTACTACATTCTACCTCTCCCTTTCTCTTTCTCCTAGTACATTCCTCTCAACACTCAATTTACTTTTTTTATCATCCCTTCATATTCAGTTCATCCTGTGGTCTCTCTCCCTCCTTCTTTCTCTCTCTCTCTCTCTCTCTCTCTCTCTCTTTTTCTCTCTCTCTCTTTCTCTCACACACATATATACATATATGCATAATACACATATTTGTATATATGCACACATATATATGTATCTATACACACACATATATATGTGCATATATAAATGCATATATACACATTCCAACTATTCTAATATTGAGAAAGGTCTCATGAGTTACAAATATCATCTTTCCCTGTAGAAACATAAAAAGTTCAACTTTAGTAAATCCTTTATGATTTCTCTTTCTTGTTTACCTTTTCATGCTTCTCTTGATTCTTGTATTTGAAAGTCAAATATTCTATTGAATTAGGGTCTTTTCAATTAGAAGTTCTCTCACTGAAATTCTATCCTTTCCCTCTGAAGTATTATACTCAGTTTTGCTGGGTAGGTGATTCTTGGTTTTAATCCTAGCTCCTTTGACCTCTGGAATATCATATTCCAAGCCCTCCCATCCCTTAGTGTAGAAGTTGCTTCTAGAATACTTAATTGGTTCTTTCTGGCTGCTTGGAACATTTTCTTCTTGTCCTAGGAAGTCTGAAATTTGGCTACAATATTGCTACAAGTTTTCTCTTTTGAATCTCTTTTAGGAGATGATTGATGAATACTTTCCATTTCTGTTTTACCCTCTGGTTCTAGAATATCAAGGCAGTTTTCTTGGATAATATCTTGAAAAATGATGTCTAGACTCTTTTTTTGATTGTGGTTTTTAGGTAGTTCAATAATTTTTTAATTATCTCTTCTGGATCCATTTTCCAGGTCGGATGTTTTTGCAATGAGGTACTTCATATTCTCCTTCATTTTTATCATTCTTTCAGTTTTGTTTTATAATTTCTTGATTTCTCATGAAATCATTAGCTTCCATTTGCTCCATTCTAATTTTTAAGGAATTATTTTCTTCATTGAGCTTTTGGACCTCTTTTTCCATTTGACTTATTCTATTTTTTAAGGCATTCTTCTCCTCATTGGGTTTTTGGACCTCTTGCCATTTGGGTTAGTCTCTTTCTAAAGGTGTTATTTTCATCAGTTTTTTTTTTGTTTCCATTAGCAAGCTGTTGGCTTGTTTTTCATGATTTTCTTGAATCACTCTCATTTATCTTCCCAATTTTTCTTCTACTTTTTTTACTTGATTTTCAAAATAAGTTTTGATCTTTTTAGTGGACTGAGAACAATTCATATTTTTCTTAAAGGTTTTGGATGCAGGAACCTTGACTTTGTTGTCTTCTTCTGTTTGTATGTTTTGATCTTCTTCATCATGAATGAAATAAGAAAATACCTCTTCACCAAGAAAGTAAGAATCTATAATCTGTTTGTTTTCCCCTGGTTGGTCATTTTCCCAGCCAGTTACTTGATTTTTGAGCTCTTTGTTAAGTGGAGGATTCCAGAAGCAGCCTCTGCTTCTGCAGTTCCTGTCACTGTCCTGGTTTTGGGGCTGGGGCTGGACCATACTCACTTATCAGCCAGGTGAGAGATCCTTCCTACTGACCTTCACAGCTGTTCTTAGCACTTGAGGGTTGCAAAGTCCTGAAACCGCAGCAGTTTCAGTTCCTTAATTCCTGGTCCAGCTCTGTGTATGCTGGTGCAGCTCACGCTAAATTGCACTCCTCTCCAAGTACAGAGAGACAGACCCTTCCTGTTGACCTTCCAGATTGTCTTGGACTGGACATTTGCTTCAGTCTATCATTTTGTGGTTTCTGCTGCTCTAGAATTGGTTTAGAGCAAATTTTACAGGTTTTTTGAAGGTTTTGTGGGAAGAACTTTAGCAGGTCCTTACTTCTACTCTACCATCTTGACTCTACCCTCCATTCCACACATTTTTATAAGACATTTTTCTCAGGCAAAAAAAATGACTCTACTATCAGAAACTGAGGTCTCTCTAAGCCTTGAAATATATATGTACGTATATGTATGTGTACACATATACATAATCATATATAATCCATTGAGCAACATGTATTAATTAAGCACTTTCATGTCAGGTATTGTTCTAAGTCCTAAGATACATAGGAAAATTGGACAAAAGCCTCTGTTCTCAAAGATCTTATGTTCTAAGAGAGAAGATCACATGCAAATAAATAAATCCTTTAATACATTCAAAGTATCAGAAAAATGACATCAGTTGAAAATGTACTAGCAAGCCAAATAAATGGGGAAAGATCTCATAGGTTTCCTTCTTTGTTTTCACCTTAATTTAAGGAATTCTCTCAATGTCTTCTTCAAATAACCATTTTTTTTTTGCCTCTCACTGAAAATTTCATTTTTCTTGCTGAGAATATTAGACATTGAAAGAGAAAAAAAGAAAAGAAACCACATCTCTCTCCATTTTCTTTCTTCCCACTGTTTTCATCCAGAGATCCTTTCTGTACCTCATATACTGGAATCTCCTCTCAAATTTTCTGAAAATACTTTTTTTTTAAAAATCAAAACTGGGAAACACTGACTGTCTGACAGAGGGAAGTAGAGGTATGTGCATATCTGCATGTTTGTATGTGTGTTTGTGTATGTGTGTGCTTATACATGCTATTAGACTATAGGACCCCTATTGAAATGTCAAATATTTTAAAATTGTTACATATATATATATATATATATATATATATATATATATATATATATAAAATAGTTTCTACAATGCGGACTGAAAGTTATTCAGTGAATAACTCTAGAGATCCTATGTCACCAAGAAAATAGAAATCAATAGGTAAACAAAAGTTATATAAATAACTTTAGAGTCTATAGATACTGAATTAAACTATAAACCTATTCAGTCTGATTCCTCTCTATTCATTCCCATGCCTCCCAACAATAAGCCTAAATTTCTGATGGATGTCTATGTTTTACTTACTCTTGGTCTGTTGTGTGTGGCATAGGGAATCGTGGGGTGGTAATGGTGATATGGGGATGAATTCAATGGCATCCCCTTTTATCAAACAGTGTAGCCAATTGTATAGTATATCTCTTTGCATTGTTTGTCCACCATTTCTATGCTATTTTTCTCCATATGTTGTTAAGGTGACTATACTTTTTAAATTGGTTTTTATCTAATTAATAAAAGCATAGTCACCTTAACAGCATATGGAGAAAAACAGCAGAAAAAGAGTAGGAGATCATTTAGAATTCTGATATCAGTTAAGACCGATACAAATGTTGTTCAGCTATCAAATTAAAAAAAGCATCAATTTTTTTCCCCTAAATCGAGATCTGGGAGAACACTTCTAACATAATGAGTGGAAAATACATATTCTTGCTTGGATTTTCTTTTCTATTGTCATAACCAATTATCAAATCCATCCCATAGATCTATGAAAGGGCAATGTGGCATAGTCAAAAGGGCACAGGGTAGGAAATAAAAAGAGCTGTGTTCAAATTTTCTTAGCTCTGACACTGACTGAACAACCTTCAGCAAGTCAGGGAGTCTTTCTGACACTCATTTTTTTGTTTGTAAAATCAGGAGGTTGGATCTCTAGCATTCTTTTCAACACTAAAACCCTCTGACCTTATTAAGGTAGTTATTAGAAGTTCTTACCTATCCTGGGAATATGTCGGATTTATAGCTCTGATTGATAATGAAAAAGAAAGAAGCACTTTGTTTTGATATCCACATTTTATTTCTTGAAGGTCTTAAAGCTCATTCTCTAATTCATGATATCTAGTTTCCAGTTTCATTGCCCTCTGTAATATGCATTTAATTATCTCCTTATTGTAGCTGGGTGTCCCTAGGGGGAAAATGAATACTTTTAATAAGGGATAAATTCTACCCCCCCCATTTGCCACTTTTAATTCTTAATTACAGTCTTTGATTTTTATTCTAAAAGTGTAATATCTTGCCATATAACCAAAAGTGTTAACATGGAAATAAAAAGTTGCTAAGTGTAGTTTGCAGGGAATTTTGTTACTTTGTTGCATTTGATAAAAAAAATAAAACTCTTCGTTACAAGTTCATTTTATTAAAATTCTCTTCTTTAACTTTTCTCTGTATGTTGAAATATGCTTTTGTTCATTAATGATTAAGTTCATAATAAAAAATTATTTAAAAAATATGTGACCTTCAAATAGTCTGCCACATTCCTTCATTATTCCTCTTCCTTACTGCTGTCCCATTAAAAAGCTGATATTTTGGAAGCCTTTAAGAAATGGGCACTTTTTCACATTCCTTATTCTTTGATTCAAGTCGAAAAGTTTCAAAAATCGACTATATTTAGCAATACATTTGTAGTAACTAATCTTTTAACTTTCTTTAAATATTTTTAATAGTCAACATAATTTTTATTCTTTCACATTTCAATTTACTTATTTTAGTTTTCAACCTTCCACAGGACTTTGAGTTCCAGATTTTCTCCCCATCTCTCCCCTCTCCTTACTTCATGAACACCATACATACTGATTACCCCTTCCACCAATCTGCACTCCATTCTATCACACACCCATTTTCTTATCCCCTTCCCCTTCTATTTTCCTGTAAGGTAAGCTAAATTTCTGTACCCCATTGCCTGTGTAACTTATTTCCCAGTTGCATGTAAAAACAATTTTTAACATTCATTCTTTAAAACTTTGATTGTCAAATCTCTCCTTTTCTCCCTTTTCACCTACCTTCACTGAAAGAGCAAGCAATTTGATTTAGGTTATACATGTGTAGTCAGGAAAAACATTTCTGTAATAGTCACATTGTGAAAGACTATATTTCCCTCCATCCTATTCCACCCCCCATTTATTCTAGTCTTTCCTATCACCCTGTCCCTCCTCAAAAGAGTTTGCTTCTGATTGTCCCTTCTCCCAATCTGCCATCCCTTCTATTAATCCTCCCTTTTCCCTTTCTCCTTACGTTGATGTAGGGTAAGAAAGATTTACATACTCAATTGAATGTGTGTATTATTCCCTCCTTAAACGAAATCCAATGAGTGAAAGGTTTACTTGTTCCATCTCTCCTCCACCCTCTTCCACTTCATTGTAAAAGTTGCCTCTCATATGTGAGATAATTTACCCCATTCTGTGTCTCCCTTTCTCCTTCTCCATTCCTTCCTCTCTCTTACTCCTTAATTTTTTTTTAGATATCATCCCTTCATATTGAATTCACCCTGTGCGGTCTGTCTATACATATTCCTTAGAACCACCCTAATAATGAGAAAAGTCTCATGATTTGCAAATAACATCTTTCCATGTAGGAATGTAAAGAGATCAACTTTAATAAGCCCTTTATGATTTCACTTTCCTGTTTATCTTCTCTTGAATCTTGTATTTGAAACTTAATTTTTCTATTTAGCTCTTTCTTCTTAACAATGTGTTAAATACTTCTATACCATTGATTATCAATTTCTCCCCTCATTGATTACACCCAGTTCTGCTGCATAGGTGATAATTGGTTTTAATCCTAACCCTTTGGCTTTTGGAATATCACATTCCAAGTCCTCTGAGCTAACTTAATTTTTTTACTATACACTTGATAATATTAGTTTACTGAATAACATTGAAAAGTATTTTGTCAACTGACATTGACCGTGAAAGAATAAAAATATTTTGAGGTAATCTAAAATTAGGGAAATATTATTTGTCCTACTTCTGGCTTGTGGCATTGACTATATGAGGCTGGGAAAGAGTTTATTTCTGAGTTTCCTCAGGCATGTTTCCAACACAAGTTTTAAAGTAGTCCTGATTTGCATTTCCTGAGTGCTTCAGTGAGAGTTCCTTAAACCAATGAAATTAGAAATATGATATTAAAAATAACTAACTTGACAACATTATAGGATGGTTCTCTTGGTTATTATTTCAGTTGTATCCAATTCTTCATGCCACATTTGAGGTTTTCTTGGCAAAGATACTGAAGGATCAGCTTTTATAGCTGAATATACTGAGGCAAATAGGGTAAGTGACTTGTCCAGGGTCACACAACTAATAATTTTCTGAGGCCAAATTTGAACTCTGGAAGATGAGTATTTCTGACTTCAGGTTCAGTACTTTATCCACTTCACCAACTAATTGCCCCTACAAAACTATTACAAATTAAAATTGGATAAGCGTATGTGAGTACTTTGAGAGCTATTACTGTTACAACACTGTAAAAATACTTATGTGATCTTGAAGAGTTGCTCCCTCCCTCTTATGCCTAGATATTAAAAACCCTTCCATACTTTTTCATTTTGTTCTTATTCATCCACTTATGAGATATTAATATGATAACAAAAACAATAGTAATAATTTCTTTGAATGTAGCTAGTATTACATACCATGGGAATGTGGGGACAATGGAAAATAGAGTGATACCAGGCCTGGAAAATGTTGTGAGACTGGTATTGCTGCTATGAAGACCTATAAGGAACCCATGTGTCCTGGCAAATAAGATTCTGGCTTTGCAAATTATTTGAATGCAAAAAAATCAATTTGATTCTCTCAGCAGGGTATAGAAATCCATTTTACCCTAAAGGAAAGTAGAAGGAAGTAATAGAAGGGAAGGCAGATTGAGGTAAAGGGCAGTCAGAAGTGAAACACTTTTGAGGATGAACAGGGTGAAATGTGAGAAGGATAGAATAAATTGAGATGGGGGAATAGGATGGAGGGAAATACAGTTATCAATAGTAGGTGTGAAAAAAAAATTGAAGAAGGTTTCTCTGATAAAGATCTCATTTATCTGATATAGAGAGCTATGTCAAATTTATAAAAAAAACAGAGCTATTCTTCAACTGATAAATGATCAAAACTGTGATCAGCTTTCAGATGAAGTAATTAAAACTTACACACAATGGAAAACTGGAATCCAGTATCATCTAATTGAAAGTCATAAAAAGAAACATATGGAGTAGAAAAGGAGAACCTCTACAAAATTCAGAAATTCTACATGATGTCAATTAGCAATTTAAATCAACATTCAAAAGGTTATGGAAATGCAAAGGATAAAAGTAGCATAAAGAGCAAAGTAAACAATTCAATGTCAATCAAAAACTTTAATGAATAGACTTGATAAACAGAAAAATATAAGGAAGAGAACCCCTGATGATTTAAGATGTGGAACTTTCTTACTCATCTATGTAGCTCAAGGAATTCAATTCAACAAGCAAAAAAGGTACATCAAAAAAGAAACAAAAAGCTTAGGGAGTGCTAATGTGAAAAATAATGTAATAATTACATCAAAACAATTTATTAAAATTCTATCTTCTATACAGAGGTGGAGAGCAGCTGAGATAGATGCAAGCCTGGTACTCCCTTTCCAACCAGAAAATATTATCAAGTTGATAAGCATTTATTAAGTGCCTACTACGTGCTAAACATTAAACCATGTGCTGGGTACAAAGAATGACAAAAATAGTTCCCACAATCCAGGAGCTCACATTTTATTTTATTTTATTTTATTTTTAATTTTAATTTTTAATGTTCTACAATCACTATCATAAAACTTAGATATTTTCCCCTTTACTTACCCCGCACCATTCCCCTCCCTCGCATACAATTCTATATAGGATCTACACACACTTTCCTATCGAATAAGTTTTCACTATAGTCAACTAAAATAAATGGAAGAAATCATATAACAAATCAAAACATAATACACACACACACACACACACACACAAATGATCTGCTACATTCTGTGAATGAATTTCATAGTTCTTTCTCTGAGTATGGAAGGCATTTTTCCTTAAAAGACCATTGGGAATTTTTTTTTTTTAAGTTCTTGCATTGTTACGAAGTTCCAAGTCTACCAGAAAATCTCTCACACACTGAGGTCGTTGCTGTGCACCAAGTTCTCTTGGTTCTGCCAGGAGACATTTTAAAAGGGGAGACAACATGCAAACAAATATGTTTAAATAAGATATATGAATAATAAATGAGTGATATTTAACATAGCTAAAGCACTAGCATTAAATAGGACCAAGAAAGGTTTTCTTTATTTTTTTGAAAAAGTAGGATTTTATCAAGGGCCTGAAGGAATCCATGGAAGCCAGAAAGTGGTTAAACAGTGAGGGAGAGAATTTTCAGTGTGCGAAAATGCCAGGAATGGGAAAAATAGAATATATTGTTTAAGGAGGAGCAAGGAGGCCAATGACCCAAAAAGAGAGCAGTTGCAGATGAGTAAGATGTAAAAAGAATAGAAGAGTGAGAAGGAATCAATAATAAAAGGCCTGCTTTTAAAGCCAAACAGATTTTATATTTGATTCTGGAGGTAAAAGGGAAACACTGGACTTTATTGAATAAAAGAGGTGACATGGTCACACTTATACTTTAGGAGATCAGTTTGACAACTGAGTAGGGGATGGAGGAAGGGAGAATTGAAGCAAAACTGTTCTATATCTATCAGTAAAAGGTAAGAACACCAGGAACCATCCAGATCTAGGTCATTTAAGTATTTATGCACTTAGACAAAGTATCCAAACCCTCTGCTAGTATGTATAACCTTCTGTGATTATCACAAAGGTTTCAAGTCCATTCCAGACACATGACTTATTCATTTACTGCATATATACAATGCAGATCCATGTCTTCATTAGAACATTTAATGTCCACATGTAAAAATGTTCTTTATTTAAAATATGCAACCAATGACAATGACAATGAATGTCAAGAACAAATGATATAAAATGTAGCGTTTTCTAGGGAGATGGCTTAAGTACATTGTGGTTCTGCTCAAGCCCCTATATTGGCATCTCTAAAAAGGATCACCAGGAAAAAGGAGAGTATAATGAATAGATGTTTTTTTTTCCTATTGATTGAGCTTTTGTTTTTGCGTTTGGTTACACTGGCTTTGCTTGTGTTGTAAAATAGTATAAGACCAAAATTTCAGATAAAGGGGAAAAATAATTCTTTTCCCATGCAAATTAAATTGCTCCACTATTTTTTCTGTTTGCATAATTTTCCCTTTGATCCCGAGTAATATGATAATAAAAAGATATAAAAAATATTTGGAGGGATACATACTCTCCCAAGAAATACATACATCATTTCATTTGATCCTCACAATGCCATATGATATAAATACATTATGGCGTTTTGATCCTCACACTGTTTTTTCAAACTAGACCAGGATAGATGTAGGATCTTGTTTTTGAAAGTCACATTTATTTTTCTTTAAAGAACTATGAAGGAAACCTTTAAAGGAGAACCTAAGAATTTCTCCTTCTGTCATTTGTTAACATATTCTGTTGGCTGAATTTATTATACAAAAAAGCATCCAGTTTATTTTCTAAAAAGCCAACACAGCTTCAGAGGCCATCTGCAGTTGGTAACAAATTTATAAAGTTTAGTAACTGAAAGTGGTGGCAAACTGAGCCACTGACAGACGTGTTTTCCCAAATAGATAATCTGAGCATCCTGCCGCCAGTTTATTTAGCATAAAATCTCAACTGAGTTGATGGAAAAGGAGGTTGTATATTTCTGGAGGCAAAATCCTATTCCATAATGCATAAGTATAAAATTTCATCATAGCTTAAAAAAATACACAAATTAACTGAATTTTATTTCTCTAGAAAACTTCGACACCCCTTTGAAATGCTAAAATGACTCCTTTTTGTTATTGAAATCCAGGAGCCCCACCGGATTAATTCCTGAGGAAATATTCTGGGTAACTATTGGTCACAGAAAGAATAAAGCTAAATATCAGTTTAACCTAATATTCAGTTTAATTTCCATAAATCTACTAAATTCGTGAAGGGAAAATGCTAATATCAGAAAGATTTCAAATCAATTGAGTAAGTATCAATTAGGTACCTACTATATGCAAAGGATAAAATTAACAGTGACAGCAGAAATGCTCCCAGGATAAAGAAAGGAAATTAAACAACCACTCAGACAAATGTAGAAGGTGGGTGAAACAGTTCAGGAACAATTAATGTTTCAACGATAATCATCAATACGGTTGGTGATGAGCTTGTCAAGGAGACATTAACAATAATACTTTCAGCACTGAAATACTAAACTGAAATGTCTTGCATGTTGATATTTAATAACACCTTAATAAAAGTTAAACAATATTAAATGAATGAATACCAGCATTATTGGAGAAGATGTGGATAAAGTGTTCAAAGAAATAACTGTTTTCACAAAAATGTGTCCAAGAGGACACTATATGCATAATGAAGTGGTCATTGTTCACTCAAAAATTTTGGTGGTTATTCAGTCTTTCTGCATCTCTATGCATCAGTAAGCCAAAGCAACAGGCAACAAAATGATTCCTATTTTATTTTTATTAGATGTGTGTTTTAATGTTATTGGGTTTTTTTGTGTTATTTCAAACTATTTTATTTTGGAATCTTCACTTTTGCAAGCTACCTTGCAACCTGACCTTATAGAATTTTTACAAACATTATTTATATGTATTTTAGTAGGGCAGGTCCATCTTCCTAACTCTTCAAGTGCTATTGCTATTTAGTAATCTCTTTGGTGAGATACTGTCAATTAATTGTAATTTCTTTTCTCCAAGCAGCTCCACTCCTTTCAATGTCTCTGTTCCATCCATACATACCCCTTCTGTCAGATTCCCTAAAATTTGCTACAGTAAATACCATTAATTTGCTACTATTCTTCCCCTTGATCTCCTGAAATTACTTGGATGCCAAAAAAGCATTCAGGCTGTCCACTGGAAATCTGTCACTTTCAATATGGAGGTAGCTATTCTCTTTTTTTAATGGTCATACATTTCTCAGATGACATCCTTTATGATACTTATCCTGCAAAATTCTTTATTTGTAAGGTGTTATAGTCTGTTCCTATTGACAATTTTCTTCATAGCCTTTTGAATATTGTTCACTTTCAATCTGTCATGGAATTATAGTTAGTATTCTATGATTCACAGTCATACAGAATTATTTGGACAATGTTATTGTTTCAAAAATGACTTTTGTTTTAGGGAAAGGCTTGGGGTCATTAAAAAAGACTATGAAGTTCCCTAAAGTCAATCCAGTCTACACACTTTCTTCTCTTCAGTGGGCTTTTGGTCCAGCTCATTATCCTTTTGCAATTTTTATACAAGACAAATGTACTGATAGACCACTTCTATTCATTTTTTATCTGACTGTATGTCATAGTCTGGACCAGGGTTAGCAAACTATGATCTGGGTCATGCTGTCTATTGTGTTTTGTTTTGCTTACATTTTTAATAAAGTTTTATTGTATTTTAAAATGTAAAACCATTTCTAAGTGGTTTATGCAAATAAAGGTGGAGGACTACATTTATACTTCAGTCAGTAGTTTGCTCTGTCACCTGACATTAACTATTCATCCACTTTGTAATTATGGATCCTATTAAGATTGTCCTTTGTGGTTAATTTATGTATTATCTAAGACCTTGTAAAATATTTGCAATTATTCTGTAGAAAAATGAGTTGACTGAAGACATAAATTCTTACATAATCTGAGGTTTCTTTAGAGTTTGAAAGTAAATTTCAGCTCAAGAAATGGTATTGCATGGCAAATTCAAAGCTCCAGTCATAGATACATAGATACGTAGATACATACATATATAGATATAGATATAGATGAAGATTTTGAATTAAAATTTGATTTAAAATTTTGATTGTATGACTTCATTGAGTTTAATATTTATATGTTCTGCAGTCCAGGAAATGTTATTGGGAAAACTCTTTAGTCATGTCAACTAAAGAAAAAGGAAATTTTAAAAAATGATTCTTAAAAAGAACCAACTAAGAAATTACTCTGATATGTTCATTGGCATAGGGCTTAAAATTGTTTTCAATTTATTTCATAAACTTAAATTTGAACCCTTTGCTTAGAACCCATTGAAATTGAGGATCAAGCTCTTCTTGTTTTAATCATTGTTTACTGTGTAGTTCAGGGAACTGTTTAGAAGAGGTCTTCTATAATGCTTATTAACTGATAATTAAGTGACAATATTGTCACACCACCAAAATTCTTTTATTCTACCATTCTTTCATCACCTATATTGTATTGATTTGAGCATTTCTCATTTGCCTACTGCATACTGTGCACTATCTCAGACACTGGGGCTATAAAGACAAAAAGAAACATTTTCACTATAATGAAACATATATTCTGTCAGCAAGAATGTCCTATACATAGGTAAGTAATTTTTAAAAAGATTTAAAAAATAATAATTCTGAAGGTGGGGGAGGGGAAGCACTAATGAGAGGAATCTAGAAAGGTGGTTTTGAGATGATGCTGTATATCTTTGATGATAAAATAACATCATAGGAAACTAAAATTCTGTTGCTTCAAACATCAAAAAACATTGTGGGTATCAGCAGGTTATATATACATATATATATAATTGTTGACATAATTGTTGACATCCTGGTGTGTATATACATATGTGTATATATAACATATATATATGTTATATATACATATGTGTATATATAACATATATATATATGTTATATATATACATATACACACCATGATGTGAACAATGATTTGTGAAAGATAAATTGTGTAAAATATGTTATTAAAGATGTAGGTGACCAGGGAAAGAGGAAAGAAAAGACATTTATTAAGCATCAGTTTGCATCAAGCACTCCGTTAAGCTAAGCACTTTACAGTACTATCTCATTTGATTCTCACAACAAGCTTGAGAGATAGGTGCTATAATTATCCCCGTTTTATAGTAAAGGAAGCTGAGAAAGAGGGTAAGTGATTTATCCAGAGTCACACAGCTACTAGGTCTCTGAGGTGTTTTTGAGCTCCAGTCTTCAAAGCCCAGAGTTCTACTCACTGTGCTGTCCAAAGGAAGAGGACCAATCTTGTAGCAATAACGAGAAACAAAAAAATATGTATTTATTACACTGTTACTGTCATGATGCCAAAAACCTAAAGACAGTACTGGTTAGATCGTCTAATGAGAAATTACGGAAGGATATTGATAAAAATGGTGGAGAGTGAGAAAGTATGGAAGGAATACGTACATTCCTCTCAAGTCAACTAGTAAATAAGCATTTCTTAATTCCTTACCATGAGTTAGGACTGCACTTAGTGTCAGTAGTATAAATACAAGCCGAAGAAAAGGTAGTTTGTATCTCTCAATGGACCTATATTCTAAGGAAAGAAGATGACACACAGAAGAAAACCAAAAAGTTAAAGTTAAAGGAAGTTAAAAAGGGGGAGGAGAGTGGAGAGGTGAAGTCTGGAGAGTCAGGAGTGTAGCCTGAAGAGGAATAAAGACTTGGCTGGCCAGGGTGTTCTCCTTAAAAGTGAAGTTCTGAGAATAACCAGCCAATTAGAAAATGAAATCTTGGGGTGAGAGACTTCCAATGGTAGAAGTCCAGGGGCGGAAGTGAAATAGAGTTGTCCAGAGCCTTAAGCAGAGTAGGGTAACTGTGGCTTTGCTCCAAAGCGCTGGAATTTAGATATTCACCTGAAACTAACACTTCCACTAGTTTCTTATCCTAATTCAGTTCCTCCCTGGCCCAAATAAGCCTTACCTCTATACACCATCTACAATAGCCTCTGCAAAACATGTGGTCATAGTGATCCAGTGGTTCTGCACCATGCGTCTGGTGTCCTAAAGTTTCATCCTATGTCTGGAGACAGGTATCTTAAAAGGTTGATTCAAATTTATAATTATTCTGTTTGCCCCAAGGCATGGATGATGATCCTAGCCTTGAGTGGTAAATTGTTTCATTTCAGGCAAATCTAAACAAAAAGGCATAAAGTAGAATCTGGACGGTAAATGATAGTAGAAGGAGGAATAAAATAGTCAAAATTGCTCATTGAAAATATCAGAATATAGGAGGCAATGAAACAAATTCCTATAGATCAGGCAGTGATGAGGGAGTGATCCTATCAATCTGTTATGTTAATGATGAAAGCAAAATTTTTCCCGTGAAGGACTTTCCTAATGCACTCAAAAAGAATTTGGGGATATTTTAGAAAATAAAATACCCTCAGAGCTGCTGCAACTTATACATTTCTCAACTATTCATTACATTATCACTATGTTATAGTGATATTTCTAGTATTTCTGCTGTTTTCATAAATGATGAATGGATACCAAACCTATTCAGATATAGAACAGAAGACTACATAAATCTAAGAACTTTGCAGAACTTCCATTCATGTTCTTGTTATGAAATTTATGATGCTACATAATTGCTTTCTTTTTGCTAAGGGATCTGTTTATTCATTTTATTGCCCATTGGTCCCTTTCAAAACAGAAATATGCAAGTGATTGTAAGACTGAAAATAAACTATATTTTCTAAGATATTTAAAATAAAAGACTTGTCTTCTTTTGATTTAAACATTAGAAAAACAATTCTTGACCATATTTCATTTAATAGGATTAAATTCTTATAGATAACATAATCAGGATGATTCATACTGAATGTACAACTGGCTTTCCATTGGACACATTTGAAACATTCAACAGTAAAAGCATGTTTAAATAAATCATTGAATATAAATGTAATTGACTACTATGATATAATTAACACCAGTAAGTATAAGGAATACAAATATATTTGGGAAGATCTTTATAAAATAATACAAAGAGAAAAAGTAGGAGAATGTGTTATATGCTAATGAAGAATAGTGAATGAGAATGAATGGACAAAGATTCTGGAATCTTAGAGGAATGGCCAAAATGTGTTGAGATGATCAAATAAAACAGTAGTTACTAAGCAAGTTTCACCAGTGCTAATTGTGGTAAATATTACATCTTAGTTAAAACATTTAGCTTTTTATTTTAAATTTTATTATCCCTAAAAGAATAACACAAAAAAGCATGTTTCCTTGCTCAGCAGCTATGTTCTTTTAAGTCTGAGGTCACATGTTCTCTTGATTCAGGATGTTCCTAGCACAGTGATATGTAGACTGATGAAGATGATGATGGTAGAGATGATGCTTATGATGATAATGATGGTGATAGTCATCCTTTATGATTTGAGTAAGTTTCAACTTGTGTCTCCATAACATAAAACAAGTTGAGAAGTGAAAATATCCAATGAGTTGGTCAAAGTGTAGATTATCTTCATGCCCACACTGAGGCTATTGTGTGATTTTAGCCTTGACCAATTTGCCTTTTCCTTTTTACAATGAGACTACTTGATTCCAAGCCCATTAATACAGCTGCACTCATTTGACTTCATTTCCTTTCATCAGAGTTTCCATTCTTACTATCAAATGGACTTGGGACTTCTCCTGATTGACAAATGCAGCTGCTGTTGTTGATTTCTAATTACTGGCCCAAGCTGCCCATGGAGTATCTCACACTTCTATGTTTAATTTCAAACCAACTAGATTAATCTCTGAATGAGTTGTGCTGAATCCAGTTTTAGATAAGGCTGATTTCCCAGGAAGATGGGGAAAAGTGAAACATACCCAGGTAGAAGTTAGAGATTTAGATTCAGGAATCATTTTCATAGAAGTCAAGGGTACTGAGGAAGAGAAAGTCAGCAAATTCGAATATTGCAGAGGTCGAATTGGATCAGAGCAGGAAAAGAAAAGTAAAGGTCTTTTCAATTGGTAGTTTAGTAGTTACTACTGAGCTTACACTGTTTTCAGTAGCATATAGAAATAGAAGGCAGATTGCAAGACATTGAAGAGCAAATGAATGGTGAAGCAATGGAGTAAAAAGTAAGTACACACTAATACCTCTAGATGTTTGGCATTGAGAGAAAAGTCATGGGATAAGAGTGCCATGGGTTGAGTAGTCATAGGAGTTATTTTTTTTAACTCTAGAGAATACTTGATTGTGTTTGAAGTCAGAAGGCAAGAGTCTAGTAGAAAGCCAAGGAAGCTAAAGACAGAGGGAAAGGATACACACACACACACACACACACACACATGCATGTACACATATATAAATACATATATACCTATAATTATATATATATTCATTTTTATATTTATACATAATTGCAGAGAATGCCACTGAAAAATTGGAAACATTCAACAGTAATCATTAAATGAAGCATGATACATTGATGCAATAGAATACCATGATGCTCTAGTGTATATGTGTGTGTCTGTGTGTGTGTGTGCGTGTGTGTTTGCATATATACATGTGTGTGTACCCCTCTTGGCTCACTACCTTGACATGGTAAAGGGGCTTGCATAGCTCAATGAGTTATGCCATGCAGGATTACCCAAGATGGAGAAGTCATAGTAGAGAATTCTGACAAAAAAATGGTTTACTGGAGAAGGAAATGGCAATCCACTCCAATGTCTTTGCTAAGAAAATCTTGTGGACAGTATTAAAATGTTAAAAGAGATGGCACTGGGAGATGAGTTCCTCAGGTCAGAAGGTATTCAACAAACTATTAGGAAAGAGCAGAGGACAAGAGATAATGAAGTGACTGGCACAAAGCCAAAAGGAAACTCAGCTATGCATGTTTCTGGTTATGAAAGGAAAGTGCAGTTCTATAAAGCTCAATATTGCATAAGACCTAGGGATGTAAGATCTCTGAACCAAGGTAACCTGGATTTGGTCAAATAGAAGATGGAAAGATTAAGTATCAACAACTTGAGTTTTGGTGAACTGAAATGGAAGGGGATGGATGAATTTAATTCAGATAATCACTACATATACTACTATAAGCAAGAATCCCTTAGAAGAAATGGTGTAACCTTCATATTCAACAACAGAGAGAAGCAGTAATAGGATAAAATCTCAAAAATGAAAGAATGATAGTTATTCAAATTCAAGGTAAATAATTTAACATCACAGTAATAAAAATGGCATGGTCTTCTGCAACAAAGGACAAACATAAACAAACAAACAAGAAGAGGACAACAATTTCAAATCACCTATGGGCAAAGCCCTGGAGAAAAATGGGAAGTTTTCTCAAGCCACAGAAGAACTCAAAAAGGAACTTAAAATCACATGAGAGGTAGATGAAAAATTGGGAGAAGACATGAGAGTGATGCAAGAGTTATGAAAAAAGGAGTCAACAGCTTGAAAAACTCCTTAAAAGTAGAATTGGCCAAATGGAGGAGATACAAAAATTCATAAAACAAAATGACTTAAAGAGTACAGTTGATCAAATGAAAAAGAAAATGCAAAAGCTAATTGAGAAAAATAATACCTTAAAAGTTAGAATTGGGCAAGTGGTAGCGATGTCTGTGAAACATCATGAACCAATCAAACAAATTCAAAAGAATGAAAAAATGGAAAATGTTCCATGAGAAAAATAACCAACCTGGAAACTAGATCCAGGAGAGACAATATCAAAATCATTGTACTACCTGAAAGCCATAATCAAAAGGAAGATCTGCATAGCATCTTTCAAGAAATTCTCAAGGAAAACTGCCCTGATGTCCTGGAACCAAAGAGAAAAACAGGCACTGAATTAATCCACTGATCATCTCAGGAAATAAATGCCAAAGTAAAAGCCCCAAGAAATTTCAGAACTATCAGGTCAAAGAAAAAAGTGTTATAAGAGGTCAGAAAGAAGCATTTCAAATATTGTGGAATCACAATCAGGATCATATATGACTTGGCAGGTTCAACATCAAAGGATCAGAGATCATTGAACATGATATTCCAGAGGGCAAAGAAGCTAGGACTACACCCAAGAATAATTTACCTGGAAAAATTAAGAATAATGCATTAAGGGAAAAATTGTCATTCAATGAAATAGAAGTATTTGTAAGAAGGTCAGAACTAACCCAGAAATTTGACTTCAATTATCAAGACCCAAGAGAAGCATAAACAAATAAAAGGGGACAAGAAAACAGAAGGGATTCAATAGAGCTAAACTGTTTACATATTTACAGGGGAAAATGATACTTGTAACTCTTCGAGTTGCCTTGCTAATGGTACAGATAGAAAAAATAAACATAGAAGGTTTGGGTATAAGGTGTATTTGAGGGAATGATATAAAAAAGGGATGAGAAAGAGTGGGTGCAGAAGGAAGGAAGAGTTAGAATTGGGTAAATTATCTCCTAAGAAAAGGCAAGACAGAGTTTTTGCAGTGGAGGGGAAATTGGGAGGGGGAAGAAGTGGGCATTGCTTGAAGCATGCTGTCATCAATACTGGCTCAAAGAAGGGAGAATATATAAAATCATATAAACATATAAATCTGTCTTACATGAAAGGAGAAGATTAAATAAAGTGGATGAGGACTGACAGAAGGAAGGGTAGACCAGGGAAGGTGGTAGACAGAAGCAAAACATTGGTCATGTGGGAAAGACTAAAAGGAGAGTAAGGGCAAATAGGAGGATTAATAGAATGGAGGGAAATATACAGGTACTAATCATCATGGTGGATGTGAATGGAAAGAACTTTCATAAAATGGAAGTGGATAGCAGAGTAGATAAAAACCCATATCCTACAATATGTTGCTTACAAGACGCACACTTGAAGCAGAAAGACACTGAGAATGAAAGAAAACCTAGAAAGACTTGTATGAAGTGATGCAAGGTGAAATGGAGCAGGACCAGTAAAACACTGTACAGAGTATTAGTGATATCATATGATGATCAACTATGAAGGACACAGCCTTTCTCAGTAAGTACAAATAAGACAAGTACAAAGGACTCACAAAGAAAATGCTATCCAGGTAAAGTAATAGACTCTGAATACAGATAGAAGTATATTATTTTTACTTTATTTTTTCTCATTTTTTAAAACTTTTGTGGAAATATATTTTACATGATATATGTAAACTGCCTACTATTTTCAGAAGACAGGAGGGGATGGAGAGAGGAAAAACTGGAACTCAAAATCTTAAAAATTAATGAATGCAAAATTTTTCTTGATTTGTAATTGTGAGAAAAAATTAAATATTATTTCAGACTAAAAACCAAAATGCAGTTTTAGTGAAAATGATTATTATAAAAGAGAATGATGATGGCTACTTAGCAAAAGTAGAGGCTACTGAGAAGAAATGGAAAGAATACACAGAACTGTACAAGAAAATCAGAACATTATTGATAACCATGATGGCATTTTTATTGATGTAGAACCATAAATCCTGGAGAATGAAGATAAGTGGGGCTTAAGAAGTATGGCTAACAAGGCTAGAGGAGGTGACAGTATTCCAGCTGAAGTATTCAAAGTTCTAAAAGGTGATGCCATTAAGGTGCTGCACTCAGTCTTCCAGCAAATTTGGAAAACTCAACAGCAGCCGCTGATTTGGAAAATATCAGTTTATGTCCCACTCCTAAAGAAGGGTAATAATGCCAAAGAATGTTCAAATTACTGAAAAAGTGTGCTCATTCCACATGCAAGCAAAGTTATGCATAAGACCCTGAAAAGGTCGGCTTCACCTGCGTGTGAATTCAGAATTATCAGAATTGCAGGCTTATTTTTGAAGAGGTAGAGGAACTAAAGACCAAATGGTGAACATTCACTTGATTATGATTATGCAAAGGAGTTCTAGAAAAAAAATCTTCTTCCCTCTCATTGACTACACTAAAACCTTTGACTATCTAAATTGCAGCAAAATGGGGCGAAGTAAGTAAAGGGATGGGAGTAGCACATCAGTTTACTTGTCTCCTGAGGAACCTGTCAAGAAGCAACAGTTAGAAACAAAGATGGAACAACTGATCGGTTTACTATTGGAAAAGGTTTATAGCAAGGCTCTATGTTGTCACCTTATTTATTTAGTTTATGTACAGAGTACATCATACAAAATTCCAGGCTGAATGAATCAAAAGTCAGAATTAAGGATGCTAGGAGAAAGATCAACAGTGTCAGATGTACAGATGAATCCCCTTGATGGCACAAAGTGAATAATTAAGAAACTTCTGGATGAAGGTGAAAGAGGAGAATGGAAAAGTTGGCTTGGAACTTAACAAAGAAAAACTGAGATCATGGCAAATTGTCCCATCAGTTCCTGGCAAATAGATGGAGAAAAAAATGGAAGCAACGTCAGGTTTCATATTCTTGGGCTCAAAGACCATTGCAGATGTTGACTACAGTCATAAAATTAAAATATGCACACTCTTTGGGTAGAAAATCTGGTGAACATACCAAAAAGAAGAGATATCACTTTGCTGATAAAGGCCCATACTGTCAAAGCTATGATTTTTCAAATAGCAATGTATTTTTCCAATTACATGTAGAGATAGTTTTCAACATTCATTTAATAAGATTTTGTGTTCCAAATTGTCTCTCCACCCTTTAATCCTCCCTCCCAAGATAGCAAACAATCTAATATAGGTTATACATGTACAATCATGTTAACCACATTTCTACATTTGTCATGGTGTGAAAAAAGAATCAGAACACAAGGGGAAAAACATGAGAAAGAAAAAAACAAAAAAGATGAAAACAGTTTTCTTTGATCTGCAATTATACTCTATAGTTCTTTCTCTGGATGTAGTTAGCATTTTCCCTAATGCTTCTTTTGGAATTGTCTTGAATCCTTGTATTTCTGGGGAGAACTAAATCTAGCATTGTTGATCATCACACGATTTGGCTGTTACTGTGTACAATGTTCTCCTGGTTCTGCTCACTTCACTCAGCATAAGTTCATGTGAGTCTTTCTAGGTTTTTTCTAAAATCCACCTGCTTATCATTTCTTATAGCAAAATAATATTCCATTGCATTCGTATACCACAACGGCATTTCCCAATTGATGGACATCCCTTCAATTTCCATTTCTTCACCTGCAAAAGAAGAGCTGCTGTAAATATTTTGATAATTGTGGGTCCTTTCCCCATTTTTATGATTTCTTAGGAATACAGACCTAGTAATAGTATTGCTGTGCCAAAGGGTATACACAGTTTTTTTTAACCCTGTGGAAAAGGTTCTTAATTGCTCTCCAGAATGGTTAGATCAGTTCACAACTCCACCAACAATGCATTTGAGTCCCAATTTTCCCTTATCTCCAACACTTACTATCTTCCTTTTCTGTTATATTAGCCAATCTGATAGGTATGAGGTAGTATCACAGACTACCTCATTTGCATTTAATTTGCATTTCTCTAATAAGTAGTGATTTAGGGCATTTTTTTTTCATGTGACTATAAATAGCTTTAATTTCTTCATCTAAAATCTGCCTTTCTTCTATCCTTTGACCATTTAGGGAATTGGGGAATGTCTTATATTCTTATAAATTTTACTCAGTTCTCTATATATTTGAGAAATTAGACCTTTATCATGAACACTGGCAGTAGAAATTTATTCCTAGCTTTCTGCTTTCCTTCTAATCTTGATCATATTGATTTTCTTTGTGCAAAAAAAACACCAAGAAACCAAAAGAAAAACGATTTTTAAATTTATTGTAATCAAAATTATCCATTTTGCATCATATAATGTTCTCTACCTCTTACTTGGTCATAAATTCTTCCCTTCTCCATAGATATGACAAGTAAACTCCTCTTCTTTCCTTTGCTTATGGTATCACCCTTTATGTCTAAATCATATGTCCATTTTTACCTTATTTTGGTATAACATGAGATAATGGTCTATACATAGTTTTTGCCATACATTTTCCAGGTTTCTCACCAAATTTTATCAAATAATAAGTTCTTATCCCAGAAGCTGGGGTCCTTAGGTTTATCAAACAGTAGATTACTATAATCATTGACTGCTGTGTCTTGTGTACCTAACCTATTCCGTGAATCCACCATTTTATTTCCTAGCCAGTAAGAGATTGGTCTCATGCTTGTTGCTTTATAATATAGTTTTAGATCTGATCTGGCTAGGTTACTTTCCTTTCCCCTTTTGTTCCCACATTAATTTCCTTGATATTCTCTATTTTTCATTCTTCCAGATGAGTTTTGTTATTATTTTTTTCTAGTTCTTAGAAAATATTTTGGTAGTGTGGTTACTATGGTGCTAAATAAGTAAATTGAGTTAGAAAAATCTTTTCATCATATTGGCTTGGTTTGCCCATGTACAGCTGATATTTTTCCAATTGTTTAGATCTGACTGTATTTCTTTCTTTTTTTTTTAAATAAATTTATTTAACTTTTTACATTCATTTTCACAAGATTTTGGGTTCCAAAATTTTCTCCCCATTTGTCCCCTCCCCCATCCCCAATACACTGGACATTCAAATTACCCATATCACCAATCTGCCCTCTCTTCTTTCATCCCTCCCTTCCCTT
>CM053770.1:391596900-391624953 GCA_028658325.1 Potorous gilbertii | reverse complement strand
TTCCTCCTCTCAGGTGTTATGGTTGGCCTCCTTCTACTGTTTCTGCTGATCTGGGATTTTTCTGAGGAAATATTTTATGGTTCTTTCACGGTCATCAAGCAGGGAGGAGAGAGCATTTACTGATCACTCCGCCATCCTGGCTCCCGGAAGTTCAAGTAGGTGACTTACCGAAGTTTGGTCTTTGGGCTGAAGGTCTCAGGAGCTTCTGCGCTGATATCTGGCTCTCCGCGGCCCTCACTGACTGGGTTCGGCTTGTCTCCAGCCCTCAGTGCCGCCCCTCTGGTTCTGCCCGCAGCTCAGGTTTCTCGGGTCCCTTCTGCTCCGCTGCGCTGGCCATGCTGCGCTGTGCGCTGTGGGCTCACCCCCGCAGAACAGACCTTTCCCGTGGATCCTCCAGTCTAACGTGAGCTCCAAAACTGTCACCTTCTGCCTCCCACTGGATTCCGCACCTCCAGACTTTGGTCAGATTCTCCTTTCGGAGATACCTGAAGGAGTTTGTCCGAGAGCTTAGGTGAGTCATTGCTCTCACTCCGCCATCTTGGCTCCGCCCCCTGGATTTTTTTTTTTAAGTGGTAGGCACTCAGAATATGTTTAGTTCACAACTATGAAAAAACAGTGAAAATTCTAGAAAACACAAAAGTGAGCTGAAAATGTTTAGGCTAAAAGTTGTAATAATAGGTATTTCATTATGTACCTTTATGGCTTATAGGAATAACCTTTGACCTTTCATATATCAGAATTCATTTATTGAGTGCTGTATTGAGCTTCCATTCTTCATTACTATGTTAACAATGGTATTGACTCAAGCCAATCTTCCAACTGAAAGAAAATATAACTCATTTCCCAAAGTTGTTTTCTCTCATTCCAAGTTTTTTTTTCTTAAATCACCAGATACATCAATGTTATCTATCAGTTGAAGTGTCTGGGAAAGGCAGACCATAAATAAAAAACTACTTAGAGGCCATTGAGGCATAAGTGGGTTGTAAAGGACTAATGATAGGCTTCCAAAATCACTGGCTTTTCCCTTAGCTTTTTCTCTTGCTCCCTCCCTTGCCGCTTTTTACTTGATCCCCTGGGAACTGAACTACATGGTTTATTCTAGTTCAGGCTATATACTGCTGGTTCAGTGCCATCAATATCTCAACAGCCAACAGGTCACTCTGTTGTTTCTTGGAAAGAGAAGACTTCTCTATCTGTCTGTCAAATCTGTGAACTCCCACAGTTCCCCAGAGTGTAAACTGAAAGAAAATCTTATTGTGACCAGCCATTTCCTAGCCAACACTAACATAATGGAGAGCATGTAAACAGTTGGCTGGCTCAATTGTGGCAATGATTGAAGCAAATCAAGTGCAGCTTTGACTCCAACAATGGGATCTTCACTCTGTATGCAAATTTTCCAGGGCTTTCATTTCTCTTCCTTTTACACATGAGGGTGTATAGACTCAATAGCCTCTTGCAGACACACAAGACCCTCCACAAGACCCAGAATGGATGAGACTTCAGAAACTCCTCTTCCAAAACTCCAATCCCCTTGACTTTGGACATTTGTTGAATGTGAAAGGCAAAAAAAAAAAAACAACAACAACAAAAAAAAACTCTAGCTAGATTTTCCTTATGCAGTTTCTGCTGTTGCTTTTTTTAGCTTTTCAAGTTTATGAAACTATCCATTTTGCTAACATTTTTTGTGTGTTAATGTCATGTCATAGACCAAGTGTGCATTACGGATCCAAGAAATACGAAGTTAATTATATATTACTGTGAGCCTTGCATTATGGAATGACTCCACTGCCCCTCAAAGAAGCATGGAATACTTGAATAGTAACAATAGAAAACACATGACAGGATAAAGAAAGCAAGAAAATGTTGCCAGGTTTGGGTCACTTATTGTTTTGTTCAGTCAATTCTATTAACCCAAAGTTAGCAAAAAACTCTGTAACTAACTTTAAAGTTAGGATTTTGTAGTCTCTTTCTATAATTCTCAAGTTTTGAATGTTGCTAGGTTTTCAGAATCTGTTTTAATTTGGAGGGGGAAAAATATTGCAGTATCATTCAGAAACAGCAGGTTTCATTAGCCTTAAAGGCAAAGGTCTAGCATACAAATGGAGGCATGTTTAGCTTTCTCTCTTTTTCCGGCTGTGTATTTAAGAGATACTCCAACTGTTACATTTTTCAGCAATTTTAATGACAGGTGACTACAAATTTTCTCCAATTCTCTGCAAATGAAAAGGTGATTGAACCTCATCCTAAGTGATCTTTTTCTAGCGTGTTCACAGGATAAATGCTCAGAGGTCTTGACCAACAGCAACCCCTTCCATTCCAACCCCCTTCCTCCCTTTGTTTATTTTGACATTAATTAATTAATTTATTAATTTTTGACTAAATGTAATGGAAGGAAAGGTCTATATGATAGAAAATGTCCAGATCCAAAGGGAAAATTTCAGTTAATCATCCAGATGCTAGAGATTTTTAAGTATCTAGTTTTTGAGTGTCATATGTGTATTTGGGTAGGTGACTTGGGGAAAATCAGATGGTGTAATATGCAAGATGTTTCAAAATTCAGTGCATTTTGAAACTTTAATAACTTCAAAATGCACTAAAATTTTTGGGAATATATATGCATAGGAATATATCACTCAATCCATAAATTATCTAGACTTCTAACTATTCTTTGCTTTTGTTTAGTTTGGTTTTTTAGCCCCAACTTGCTTTTTGAAGCTTTCAGCCCAAGGGATTAGAAAACTGGCCTGAGAGACAGGAGCAGGGAACAGGAGGTACACCAGTAGAGAACTTAGCTCTGGGAAGGCACATAAGTTCTAGCCTCAGCTCCTACCCAGCTGCTCCAGCATGGTGCATAGTGCAAAACTTGGAGCCCAGACTCAGTCGTATCATAGGGATGGTCATGACACTAGCCTCCATAACTTTTATGTTAACAACTTGATCTATAGGAGAGAAGAGATTGAACGTTTGATAAAGGGAAGAGAAGGATTCTGTCCCCACATTAACTGTTTATTCTTCTTGGATTGGACCCCCTAATTCCTACAACCACCCCTACTTTTCCCGCCTGGCTAATATAGATACAGTCTTTTATAGAATGCAGGATGAAGCAAGGAAGTAAGCATTTGTTAAATGCTTTCTATGTGCCAGGAATTCTGCTAAGCACTTTACAAATATTTTACTTGATTCTCACAACAATCTTGAGTGGAAGGTCCTATTATTATGCCAATTTCATAGATAAATAAACTGAGTCAGAGAAAAGTAACTTTCCCAGGGTAGCACAAACTAATAAATGTCTAAGGTAGCATTTGAACTCAGGTCTTTCTCACTCTATGCCCAATGCTCCACCCATTGTGTGACCTAGCTGGGATTATTGGCTTTAGGTGATCATTCCAAAATCCTCTTCCCTCCTGCTTCAACACAGATAATAACATCCTTTGTGATCTATGGGATTGTGTGTATTTTAGTTTTGTCATTTCTGAGATGAGAATGAGAGAAATGATCTTTGAGGTCATTCACACTTTTCCACTCTAAACTCTCTCTGGTGAACAGTTTAGGGTTCTCAGACACCTGTTCCATAAAAGAGACATGGCGTTGTAGTGGTTTCTTCTCTTTAAAATCAAATGGAACAGATCTGCATTAGAGAGAGAGGGAGACAAGACAGATGGATAAGCACAGAGGTACAGAGAGACAGAAAGACAGGGAGATGGAGAGGACAGAAAGACACACAGAGAGACAGAGACAAAAGAGAGAATAGAGAGGCATACACAGAAAGAGACAGAGACAGACAGAGAGACACAGAGAAAGAGGCAGAGACAGACAGAGAGAATATACAGAGCAGCTAAGTGATACAGTGGGTAGAACAGTACAGGACTTGGAATCAGGAAAACTCATCTTCAGGAGTTCAAATCTGACCTCAGACACCAGTGATATTATGCTGGGCAGGTTATTTAACCCTGTTTGTCTCAGTTCCTTATCTGTCAATGAGATAGAGAAGGAAATGGTGAACCCCTCTAGTGTCTTTGCCATAAAAACCCAGATTGGGTAAGGAAGGGTCAGACAAGACTGAAAACAAGTAAACAAAAATTACAGATCTAAGTGTAATGGGAATTAAAAATCTCCCCCACCCATTAATAGACTTCAGGTGGGGCTATTAAGGTAAGTTTGATTAGGAAAGGCTTGTTTTGTATGAAGATCCACACCTTTTGTTAATTGTTAATGAGGCACTGGGTCAAGAGGGTTGAGTAGATATACTCTGAGATGAGGTTTTGTTGTGGGGCTGAAATCATTGGAAAGAAGTTTGTGTGATTAAACCACAGGAGACTCTGGGTAGCCATTAAGGATTCTCCCTGCTCCCCCCACTGTGAAAATGCAGATGTTGGTGTTTCTGGTGACAAAATATGTATTGTCCATGGTCAGACAGTTGAAGCCCCGTCTGTTGGTCTTACTGTTTGTAATTTTTGTTTGTATTTTCTCTGAAGTTCAGGGTGCTGACTTTTTCCCCTGAATAAGTGAATGATGATATATGTGCCTGATTGAAGTAAGACTGTTTACCCCTTCTAAAGTTGCTTTCCTTAGAAAAGCAGATACAAGAACCTGTGCAGCAGGCCCTCTTGTGTCCACCAGGCTGCTTGCTCTTACACTAGTGATCAGGATCAGGAAAGAACTCATGGAAAATGTGGCACGTAATTTGACTCCTGATGGGGTGGGACTGACGTCATTAAGTCACCTTTGTGGGTGTCGGAGTCATCGAGGTAATGATCTAGAGTAAGAGAAGGGAAAACCAAGCTAGTGTTAAAATGATCGAGGTAAGAGAGACAGCGTCCTAGAGGCTGGCAAATAACTGAGATGAGCTCATAGAAGCCTAGAAGCTGAAAGGCACCTTAGAAAAACATAAATCTGATTGCAGAAGAAAACTTAGAAGTGCTGGACCCAGTCTTCAACTGAGGAAGCCAAGGTCCAGACAGACTGTGGTCATAGAGGCAGGCTTTGAAGCCAAGTCCTTTGACTCTGGATGGAATGTTCTTTTCACTGTACTACCCTCCACCTTCTTTATACGGAGAAGGAAAATGAGTCCCAACGAGACGCACTTATTGCTCTAGTCACAGTGAAAATTAGTGATACAAACATATCTCATCTATTCTACCTGGAGCCCTGGATCCAATATGCGTAGTATCACAGTCTTAGAATTGGAAGGGACCTCAGAGGACATCTAATCTAGCCTCCTCTTTTCACAGATGAATAAACTGAGGCTTATAGAGGTTACCTGATTTACCAAAGGTCAGGAAGTAGTATAACTGGGATTCAAACCCAGCTCCTCTGTCTCCAAAACTCAGTGTCCTTTATTCTGCACTGTTTTGTCTCCCCAAACATAGAGGAGCTGCCAAGGAATGAACCCAGGTCTTCCTTATGCATACATATAACTCCAAGATATCTCTCCTAATGTGATGAGTAGAACACATTTTCTCATTTTCGAGAAAGCACCCATTTAACTTCCCTCTGAAGGCTATCTATCATCTGGTGGTCTCCTTCTCTGATGCCATTTAATCTAAGGTATGTTATTTTTTTTCCCTTAAATTGATAAGAAGGGGGGAAAATTAGGTTTACATATGTATCGATCTATGGCATAGGCTTGTAGGTGTGTGTGTCTCTGTACATCTGTGTGTATGTGTGTGTATATATATATTCACTGTGCACACATACACACATAATATATATGCATACTTCTATATTGCTGTAATTATGTTTACGCATTCTAAATCTAAAGATATCATTATAGATGACATGTGTCTCTATCTGTGAATCTTTCAGCACTTGGTGAGCTCATAGAGGTCTATGCGGTTCTTTACTTTGTATTTTCCCACAGGGCTTAGTACAGAACTCTACACCCAGTGGGTGCTCAATAAATGTTGTTGACTGACTGGTTGACAGATTAAACTAACTGGGTGGTTGATATATTCCTTCAGGCATCTCTGAAGTCCAGCAGGGTTCTTGTCTCCAAAGATGATGTTAGATGAGGAACATTTTTAGCATCTGCCTAAAGGAAGTTATGTGCCATCAAGGAAAGGGAGCATTGCTCATCTCTTTCATATCTGCAGCCAACAAAGAGCTCTGGGAGATTTGGAAAGATTCTCAGCTCTCTTCAATCCAAACTTTTCTAAAAAGTCTGCACCTTTGTTTTAGCATGGGAACTAGGAAGGAGTTACACATTTATTATTTCAGTTTATTGTATTGTTATTTATCTTTTTCATTATCTATTCATAATTTATTTTTGTTGTTTATCATTTTCCGTGCTTGTCTGAACCTTAGTTCCTTCTGGGTCTGTGACTCTGTGTTCTCTATGTCCATCTGTATCTGTTTTCCATCCCTAGGAAAAATGAAATAAAAGGTTGTCCTGATGGATTTTTTTCTATATAAAATGCAGATGATTAGCCAGGGTGCCATTAAGAGGCATCCACAGAGCAAAAAAGTGCCAGAATACTAAATGCTGACTAAAGTCCATTCTAGCTTCACATTTACAATCCTATGATTTAGAAAAGCGAGGGAGGAAAAAGGAAAGGGCACAAGGTCAGTGTCACATATTTTATTTGTGAGAGAGAAATATTAGGCATAAGAGGTACATGGGTTTCCATGGAAAACTAACCCCTCTGGTATAAAGACTTACCAAGTCCTTTTCAGGTCTACTCATGCACCTTCACCCAACTCTCACCTGTGACTCCAAGAAGTTGTAGTATGCATGGTAGCTACATCCTGATAAAAGTGTCTCAGCAGATGGGCTAAACCAGATTGAGGGTAACCAACAGTACACAAGCCTATTGGTGAGTTAGGGGGATGTCTAACCCAAGCATATGAAGATTTTTCCTGGCAGAATGGGCAAATAGGAGCAATTTGTTTCAATGACCATCAAGGTAACTAAAGTAGACCCTGTGGAGTGCTTAGAGTTTGGTCAGACATTGGTAATTTACTGCATCCTGGGCAATTGCCAGTCATCTTGACTCTTGTACTGCCACTGGTCTTTAATGACTATGGAAGAGAGAGTGAGGCTGACAACTTTGTGCAATTCTCCCTCATTTAAATAAAATTCACACACAAGTCAAGAGATCACCTGTGAAATCATTGATCTTCTTAGAAAACAAACAACAATTAAATTCAAGGTAAAAAAAAAAAAACAAATCCATGTTTTTTCTGTGGTTATTTCTGTCACATTCATTTTATATACATTCTTTCCTTTGTTGTGTATGCCACAGGGTCAGCTATATAGTGCAGTGGATAGAGCACCAGTGCAGGAGTCAGGAGGACCTGAGTTCAAATCTCACCTCAGACACTTGACACTCACTAGCTGTGTGACCTTGGGCAAGTCACTTAGCCCCAGTTGCCTCATCCTGGGTCATCTCCAGTCAGTCTGATGAATGGTCACTGGATTCAGATGGCTCTGGAGGAGAAAGGAGGCTGGTGACCTGCACAGTCCTCCCTCACTCAAAACAAAGTTAAGTGCAAGTCATGTCATCATTTCTCTGACGGCATGGTCTTCTTTGGCAATGAAGGACAAACACACACATGTATTCCACAGCATGTTGCGGTAAAATTTTTATTCCTTTGCATTGCCTACAATGATCTGAAGAGTGTGCTTGACCCACAATCATTTGTGGGGAGCAACAGTAAAGAATAGCCATATGGAGGTATACGTCTCCACTGCCTGCTTACCTGAAGCACCACCTTTCTAAGTAGCCGTCCATTTTGTAGAACCCATTTCTTTTGCCTTTGCACCAGTTAAATGAGTTTGTTCTTTTCCTCGCCCCTCTACTCCCCTCCTCTCCCCTCCCCTCCTCTCTTCTGCCCTCCCCTCCCCTCCTCTCTTCTCCTCTTCTCTCCCTTTTCCCTTTTCTTTTTTTCCCCATTTAATTTCATATATTCAAAGCCTATACCTTTTTATGTCCCAGTCAAGGAATAATCTTATTTCAGATCACATAAGAAAATACTTAGGACAGTGCCTGACAAATAGTAAGCACTATATAAATATTACCTATTATTATTTCTTTATCATGTTGTTTGGTGTATGTAAGGAATATATGTGTGTGTTCATCCTTCGTTGCCAAAGAAGACCGTGCCATCAGAGAAATGATGCCATGACTTGCTCTTGATTTTGTTTTGAGTGAGGGAGGGCTGTGCAAGTCATCAGCCTCACTTCTCCTTCAGAGCCATCTGAATTCATCAGGCTAACTGGAGATGACCCAGAATGAGGCAACTGGGGTTAAGTGACTTGCCCAAGATCACACAGCTAGTGAGTGTCCAGTGTCTAAGGTGAGATTTGAACTGAGGTCCTCCTGACTCCTACACCAGTGCTCTATCCACATATGTAGAGTAGGGATGGAAATATGAGAGCCCCTTAATAGAGCAATAGTTATCCTCTCCCTCCAAAACTTGCCTGTCTTTACATAATCCGTTTTCCAATCCTTTATAGTAATAATCAAGAAAACAAAGATTTAATCATTCTTTAGAAACATCTTAAAAAACATAAAACATACTTTTCTATATATAGTTGGTCACCTCTAAAGAGACATTTTCTAAGGGCACAGATTGTACCCTGCTGATGCCTTGCATAGTTCCTTTGCCAAATGAATGTCCAATTGCTAATTAAATCATCATCCGTGGGACTTAATCTGCTGCCACTTCCAGATAGCTAAGTAAGAGGGACCATAAAAGCTTAACTGCAGTTTTATAACTTTAATTCCTCAAAATATTCTAGTGAAAAAATGTTGTGCCCCTCACAAACCTCTACTGCCTCTATCCAAAGTGTAATGACTCGACTTTATGTGACTAACATGGTAGAGTTTGGACCATTTTCAAGGAATTCATTTAGTCAAAATTCAATTCTGGCAGGCTAAGGAAAAGATCATAAATTTTCTAGGGACCTTAGAAGTCACCTAGTGCAAGCACATCATTTTGGAGATAAGGAAAATGTAGTCCAGGGCAGGGCAGCCAGGTGGCATACCTAGAGCCAGGAAGACTCAATTTCCTGTACTCAAATCTAACCTCAGACACTTACTAGTTGTGTGATCCTGGGTGAATTACTTGACCCTATTTGCCTTAGTTTCTTCATTTATAAAATTACCTTGAGAAGTAAATGACAAACCACTCTAGTATCTTCGCCTTAACCCTAAATGGAGTCACAAAGAGGCAGACATGACTGAAAATGACTAAAAAACAAAAAATAAGGAGTTTGCCCAATGTCCCAGAGGCGGTAGGTATGAACCCAGGGACCACAGGAGTTTAGGTCAGAACTAGGTCACAAAACCTAGTGTTCTGACTCTAGAGTTGATGGCTTTTCCATTGGTCCTTTTTGCCTCCCTATTGGGATGCTGGGTAACTAACATTCAAACCTGCATACTGGACTATTCAGCAAATCAGGGGTATGACTAAAAAATGTAATAATAAAGAAAAGCACTATTTTAATACTGGTCTACTTTGTTGATAATAGTGTCAAAAAATTGGGCCAGAACCGTCAGTGTAGATATGGACTGATTCATGAGCTTCTTTCCTTTGAAAGCTGTCAGATATTGTGCAAAATGACGGCGGTGATGATGACAGCAAAGGCAATGATGATGATGATGATGATGAACTCCTGAATCTTACAACTTAACTATTCTATTTAAAATGTCAACTGGGAAGCTGATGACAATTTTTAGTCTTTGTCCACTCTATATACTTTCTGGCTTCCTAAAGTTGCTAACCTTTCTATTTTACAATTAATGCATCATTTGTAAATAACGTTGTAGCTCTATTACTTGAATACGTAACTTCCTTTCCTATTGATCTACTCATCCTCTCTTCATCCAAACAGAAACGCACCCCTTTGAATAGATGCTGCCTTTAAAAAGGAAAAAAACAAGTACACATTTTCAAATTATTGTCTCCACCACCATCATCAAAGTTCTTGTATTTGGAGAAATTTAATAATGAGTCAAAATAGCTTGAAGTTTCAGAAGAATTACGGTATTTTGAAAGAATGCATGAAAGTGGAGAACCAGTATTAGATCAGTTTGAAGTAAATATGATTTCCCCTTCAAAGGAGTCAAGTCTTGGAAAAGAGAAGACAATGAAGAGGGTATGAGCCATCCTATATCAGAATGGTCAGTCTTAATCTCTTCATGGCTCCCTATCATTCTCCAAATCTATCTTTCACATTACTTGGGGATAGAGAAAGGAGAGAAAAGGGTAAGAGATAAGGTCCTCTATTCTATCCCTGTATTTTAGAGAGCTCTTCACTTTTCACACTAAATTTAGTCCTTGTTTTCTCTGAATAAAAATACAAACAATAGTTCATCTTCTAGAAAGATTACTATATCTCTAGGCCTTGGAGTCAAGAAGACAAGTTAAAAGTCTTGACTCAGACTTTACTAGCTGTGTGGCACTGTGCAAGTCACCTCTTTCAACCTTAATTTATTCATCTGTCAAATGGGGACCATATTAGTATCAAGCTCATGGAGTCATGAAGTTCAAATGAGATAACATGTAAAGCACTTTTAACCCTTTAGAAGCTATGTAAATGCTATCTTTATAGCATCTGAAACATAATATTCCAATTCTGTCTGCTGAGTCATTTTGTTAAATTGCTTAACAGGACTCAGAATATGGATTGCGTATAAGTCTAATTTACCTTTTCAATTGATTACAATTGAGTAATATATTCTAATGAATATCTCGTTCCAGATCTATGATTACTTTGGCACGGGGAACTCCTAGGGAAGATTTCCTTTCACCAATTCACATTAGGAATTCATCAATAATTTGGGGTCTGAGTTTTTGTTTAGAAAGACTGATATTGCAAATGACTTCTCCAAGGTCACATAACTATATGCTTTGGAAACAGTACTTGAACCTAGCCCTCCCCCACCTCTAGGCTGGTATCATAACCCATCTGCCTCATGCACTCTCTACTAGGTCTATTCCATTTGTCATTTCTGTCTATCAGACATAGCTACAGTGAGTCACTCTCCTCCCTAATTATGTTGAATCCACCCAGACTGCAACCCTACTCCTACTGAAGCTACAGTTTCATAATCTTTTTATTATTATGACTTGAGAAGTCCCATTAATGAGGCAATAATTTGAATTGTGGAGATTTGAATAGCTATTTTTATGGAGCATTTTCCCCAAAAGTATTATCAATGTTAAGTAAAAATGAATTGATGTATCAAATAAATTGCTACCTTTGTGATTTATACATCTTTGAAGTGTAAGTTATGCTTCATACAGAACCACTTAAGAGGTTTGTTTCCAAAGAATGCTGTCAATTTGCTTTCTAGCTAACCATTTCGTTTGCAAACCACCTTGTAACTAAACTTGTCTTCTAAGACTTCCCCTAAACACAAAGGAACCCTGATCATTTAGGTGAACTTTGCCCATAATGGGTTGTAACTTCATCTGTGTTCCAAAGTCTCCTTCTTACATGTTGAAGCTTTTTAAGTAATTGCTGGAAAAAGGAGGAAAAATCAGTTTTATAAGCTTGCAAAAGGTGATTTCAAAAGTGATTTTTTTCAAAAATTAAAGTGAAATTAACCTACAATCCCTATGTCTGTGAAAATATTTTGCTAGGGAGCCTAAACTATAGTGAGTAAGCCAATCAGCGGTATATTTGAAATGATCATGCTCCAGTATTCAAAACAATGAATTTCAAATTATTTTGATAATGATACTAATTTTATATGGAAATGCTCCAAGAAATGACATCAATATTTGTGGAGTCTAAATTTACTTAGTTATTATTCATGTATTCAACAAGTGTTTACTCTCTACCCCTAATGTTCCAGGCATTATGCTAGCCACGAGGGACACCAAATACTTACTAATTTCAACAAATAATGTGTTACAAAAAGTTTTCAGTTACTCTCTCAGTCCATTAGGATTCCATGTCCATTCATTTCCATTTACTTTTCTTCTGAAGATTCTAACCTGTGCTCATTATTTTTATTCAGATTTCTCTTTGTTAGTTTTTAATGACCTTTCTAGATTTCTTCATTTTTATTATATTTTCTGGTCTTAACTGTATTATTGAATTCCATTATATCAGTACATTACACTTTATATAACCATTACTCTGCCAGAATTTTTGGTTGCTTCCAATTTTTGCACAAAATCCCTTCTATTCTGGACCTGATCATTCATTATACTATCCTCACCGTGTATGGAGAAATCATTTTAAATGGAATGAGAACTTAGAACTAAGTTATTGAGAGTGAAAAGCCCCAAACTAGTCTCTGTCTCTCTATGTCTGTCTATCTCTGTCTCTCTGTGTCTCTCTCTTTCTCTTTGTATCCCCCCTCCCTCTGTATATAATATATATGTATATATGTATATATATACATACACACAGAGATGCATATATATGTAACATACATGCATCAAAATACTTATAACTTTTTGACAATTTAAAGCTCCTCTGACAGATTTTTCCCTTGGGAATTCAAAGATAATCTACTGAGAAAAGATGAAACCAAATCCTTAAGCAATGTATTAAGTTGTTTTCTTTCAAACCATAAACTTTCCTCCCCTCCCTCCTCCTTCTGATCCCAAGTTGAAGTTCCTAAAAGGTTTTCCAGGGGATCCCTAATTCTATTGGTATTGCTATGATAATGACAGTGATGATGAATTATCAAAAGCATTTGCAGCTCTCAGTGCCCTCAGAATTCATCAGCAGTTGCTCTCAGTGTTGTGACACTGTGAAGTCTAATGATAAATCCCTGGTTGTTAATCTGCAGGGGGAAAAAAATTGGACTCCTATTCATCATCCTCTGAGTTTTCAATAGTTCAGCACAGAACACAAAAGACTGCTGTGGGCCCACAAAGCCCTTGTGTTCCATCCCCAGTGAATTCCAAAAATGTTGCCTTGTTAAAAATTAGCTAGCATTACGCTATTTTTCATGCTCATCTTTGCAGATCTGGGGAGTCTTTGATAATGAGGGCCGTGTTGCTATGTATTTGGGGATGGAATGCCAAGTTCAGAAGAGTTCTTTTCGCTCAATTTTTTCTTCAGGGACTTCTGTCTATCTCTGCCAGAGCCTTTCTGATCTATCTGGGACCACAGTGAGGCATTGACTTTACCTTACTTCTTTTAGCAGCTTAGGAGCAACGATTAATCTTCTGACTGTTTAGGTAAATTTAAATCTTATAGAACTGCCCAATGTCTTTCCTTCAGGAATGAGTTATTAATCCACTGGCCTGAAGTCCTTTCACACCCCCACCTGCCTTTTGGATTCTTACTTGTCATTTAAAGCAGACTGGCTCAAGAAGTCCTCTCTGATGTTTGTAGTCAGTGATCTACCACTCAAGCTTTATCTTATCCAAGTAACACTTAGTCTAATAGTCTACATTCAGCTAGAGGAATACATATTTAGTGAATTGAATTAGATGCTCTTCTAACTGTTAAGTAATGTAGATAAGATTAACTTTTTAACCAGAAAAAAATTAAAAATAGGAAACATGTGAAGAGAAAAAAACTGAATTTAATTTTAAATGTGATTTTGAGTTTATTTTTTTTAAATTTAATTGTTGGCAGTTATTAGGGAAAAGTTTCTTTCTCACTGTTCTTCTTTACGCTCATCTTCCTACTTAAGAAATTCTCAGGTTTGAGGTCAGTATTAGGACAGGAAAACAATATTGTTTGATATGCAAACAACCAACAGTGAGAGAAGGCCTTCTCAATCATATTGGGGCCAGGCCTGGGGGTAGTCATATGGTTAGACCTGTGCTGTAGCAAAATCGTTGATAGCTTAATAGAAGATGGACTTGGATGAGGAAAACATCTTAAGGCAAGAAGACCAGTGAAAAATCCATTGCAGTGATCCAATTGTGAGGTGATGAGAGCTCAAATCAGGGTGCTGGAAATGTCAGAGGAGAGAAGGGAGCTTGTAAGAAAGATGTTATGAAGCTAGTAACAAGACTAAGTAACAGATTCTATAAATTGTTGGGGCAAGGAGTAGGGGCTGGAGGAGAAGTTAGTAATCAGTGAGGAATAGGGAGATCCTAGGGAAAATTTTGTGTGGTACTAAATTCTTGCTGATTAATTGTTTAGGGTGTGGGAGACTTTGAGTGTTTGGTTAAACAACAAGCAACTTCTATTTTTAAGGGGACACAGACTGTATAAAAAATGTTAATCCCTCAAACTCCCATCCCCACCCAAAGCAATACTGAAGAAACTGATGGTTGGATCAATGCTTCTCCCCCTCCCCCTCAGCTATATCCCAGATATAAGAATCCACATAATGGAACTCCCCTAAAAACTTATTGCTTTTAGTCTATTCTTCAGGTTTGCCATTTTTATGAGCTCAGTAATCTGGATTATTAACTACTTTTCTCAGCTAAAATTTGATATACATGCCACCTTGGACTGAACTTGGATGGAAATTGGGATTCTAAAAGAAGAAGGTGCAGAAGGACTCTAGGAGAGAGAGCTGGAGAGAAAGGCACAGAGATGGCAGATGTAGGGAACAGGAGAAGGTGAGGCTAATTCTGGATACTGCAAACCTGAGTTCCTGCAAAGTTGAAGTAGAGTATTTTGGAAGAGGAGTGTTTGGGTGGTGGGGGAGCGGGGCATGAGAATTAGTTCTGTTGTGAACATGTTGAATTTGAGAAGTTTATGGGACATTCAATTAATACTGAAATAAGTTTCCTGCCTTTGTACAATCAATCAGTCAGTCAGTCATCAAATGTTTTTTAATGACTACTATGAGTCAGGCATGTGTAGAACTGGGGAATACAAATGCAAGAAATGAAAACAATCCTTCTTTGCATGGGATAAAGTAAAAATGCACAGAATTCTTATCAAAGCTCTTTAGGATCTTAAAAGCACATTTCTGGATAAATTCATTGCAACATTTATATTCTTCTATTATTAGTACCTCTGCTTGCCTGGGGTTCCCTATATTCTCACATTACATCTTCCAGGAGACCAAGTTGTCTCATATTCTAGATGCAATAAAAAGTCCTTAAATCCTAACATTCCTTCAAGTCTCATCATCCCAACTTTAGCAGTGAATTCACAAATAGGACTTTCTTCTAGTTTCTTTTTTTCCTACCAAATATCAGCAGTTGATAAAGCTCATAAGCCCCTTCCTCACTACCTTATTCTAAATGTATTGTAGAAAATTTCCTTTGATATAATGTGATTTTCCCAATCTCAAACTCCATTTAGATGAATTATAAAGTTGAGTATTCTAAATAGAACATATAGTTAAAAAGCACTGAGTTTCACTTTTTAATTTCCATATGTATAATAAGCTTAATAACACAAATTACTTAGCAACATTATAATAAAGCATTTGAAAAACAGTAAAACTGTTTATTACTGATTACTACAATCATATTATGTCCATTCTATGTGACTCAAGTGACTACATAATTTAACTACCTCAATTTGTTTCTTTGTTAAGCGAAAACCCTTCATATCTTAAGATCAAAGGAAAGATTTTGCAGGGGATAGAGAGAGAGAGAGAGAGAGAGAGAGAGAGAGAGAGAGAGAGAGAGAGAGAGAGAGAAAGACAGATAGATACATAGATAGAAAAACTTCAAAGGATATTAAATATGGGATAAATGACAGAATTCTCTTTAATAGATGTTTTATGTTTTTGCATTCTAATAGAAGGTAGGGAGTAATGTTTATGGCTTATTTCATTTCATCCATTAAACCTTAGATTAGATCATTCTTAAGGTACCTTCCACTCTAGTGTTCTATGATTTATCCCGAAGAAAAAAAGTCTGACTGGAAGAAACAACCACAACAATATAAGATGCAAAAGTAACATCTCTGTAGAAGCATCTGGTGCATAATGGAGAGAATTATCCCTGGAATCAGGAAGACGAGTTCAAATCCAGTTTCAGATACTGAGCAAGTCATTTAACTTCAATTTGCCTCCATTTTCTCAACTACAAAATAGAAATAACGTTAGCAACCATCTCACAGGAGGATCAATGAAATAATATTTGTAAAATGAGTTTAGATCAGTACTGGGTATGGCAGGTACTATTTAAATGCCTATTTCCTTTTCTTTTCTCTCTTGTAGCCATCATTTTATTATAAACAGGCTAAATGCCATCAGTGTTGCTTTGTGTGTGCCTTATCCCACTCTTGGGCCCAAGCCAAGAGTGAAAGTCACCAGGAGGATCATCCATGTGCTCTCTCTGGAAGCAGGTTCATCTAAGGGAATGAAAAGTCATAGAATGAATCTGCTTATAGTTTTATAACAGCTGAATCAGGGGGCTTTTAAGTGCAGAGGTCTTGACAAATATGGTAAGCAAGGAAGTAAAGTGGATATATTGTTTGCTGAGTGTCCTTATAAGTGATACAGCATGAAAATATTTAGCACCATTAGGGACCTTAATCCAAATCCTTCCTTGTGTGTATAGTCCCAGAACAAGTATACACAGGGCAAGTACTCAAGTGGTGCGCAGAAGTGATACAAGGGCACTCTCTAGGTTTCTCTTAAGAACTTTGGAACTAGTTGCATGACATGGGAGCCACTGGCACAGGACAACCCAACATGGCATGCCTTCCTCAGAGAAGGTGCTGTGTTTAATGAGCAAAGGAAAACTGAAATAGCTGGAAACAAATGGGAGATGCACAAATTTAGTCTGCCTAAAATGTTCACCTTGACTGTACCTGACTTGTGGTAGAACATTCCAAGCTCATTTTGATCTCGTCAGTTACAGTCAGATGCATTGTAACTTGACTCTAACAAAGTCATGTCATTTTGATCCTTTGACAATGAAGGACAACAACCAACCAACCATATATGCATACATACACAATATATATACATATATATATATATATACACACATTGTATATGCATTTTGTATATATTTTGCATATATATATATATATACACATGCAAATACATGCATTTGTAGATTATACATGTGAAGTTATCTATATATCTTATATATTTATCTGTATATCTATATCTACATATCTATCTACATTTATATCTATATTTATATAGAGGTTTATCTGCATCTATCTAAATCTATCTTATATATCTATATCTATGTATCTGTTTCTAGCTATCAATCAACAGATCTCTCTTTCTAGAAAAAGAAGCCTAGACAAGAAAGGTGATTTTCCCAAGAGCTCAGCAGCTTGAAGCAATTATATTTCAGTCTTCAAAGGAGCTGTTTTGAGTTGAAGAATCTGATTAATGGTAGCCACACCTTCAAGCCACAAAGAGGTCAAGGGGACCCCAGGTGCTCACAGGCTGCTATGTATTTAGCAGCATAACTTTAGACTTGGACGATACTTTAGAATTTGCCTAGTTCAATCCATTCATTTTATAGGTAAAGAAAGTGAGGTCCATACAGGTTACCCAAAGTCACGTGACTAATAAATGGCAAAACCATAATTCAAAACAAGGTTAATAGCCCTAAACCCAGCCCTCTTTCCAAAACAACATAAGGAAGCAGTGTCTTTTCTTTGCACAGATGGCATGCTCTCTAACAATAATTGAATTAATTTAGCGTATTATTTAGAAGTTTCAACTAGGACTTAAGCCTAATTCACCAAGTTTTGCTGTTCTTATAGGATAGATTTTGTATATATTTGTTTGTATGTTGTCTCTCCTATTGTAAGCTCCTTAAGGGGAGGGACATTTGCCTTATTTTGTATCCCTAGTGCTTAACACAGTGCCTGTAACATAGTAAGCACTGAATGTTTATTTATTGATAGATATTTATTTTAAATGACTTAAAATGGCTAGTTCCCCCTCCCCCCACCAACCTTTTCTATGTCTTCATTGAGAGACCAGGAAGAGTAACAGCCCAAACAGGACATACACTTGAATATCAAATGGAAAACTGGAGATTTAGCTTCATAATTTAAATTAATCATAGGACTTTGATAAGTTTAAACAGGAAAGGAAGTCATTTATTATTAGATGTGGAATGCTTGATGGGATGTACAGTTGCATGGATTGCAAACATCTATCTCTAAAAGCATTTTTCCTGGCCTGTCTGTAAATTCTAATAATAGAAGACATGACTTGAAGGAATTCAATATGTTCAACAATTGTGAGCATCAATCTCAGACATTAAAATGTCAAGAATATATTCAGTAAGTGGTGAGAGACCAAAGTTTGTAATCAGTGTGTTGCACTGAAGAACAACAAAAAGCAACCCAAACAAAATAAGATGCATTCCCTTGAAGTGACTGTATTGTTTTAGTAGTAAATGAAATATTTTTAACTGTCCTCTAGAGAAATGCAAAGTGTTAGAATGCTTAAACAAGTAGCCTTGCGGTCAACTAGAGAAGTTTAAAACACATATGGTACTGGCTATATGAAGCTGAGCAAGTCATTTCTACCTGTCCATGCTCTATAGCCTAGACAACGTTCCACAGTGTTTCAGAGAAAGTGATGACCTGCATTGGTAGGGGACGTTTACTCACTAAGGGATTCTCCGTGCCAGTGATGCTCCATTGGAGACTTGCCTTTTAGTAAAGGACTTCTAATTAAAGACCCTCTTTTCCCTTTCCTTTCCATCAAAACTCACCTACTTTGCCTCACATTTTCTCAAGGCCTTGCAAAGTTTCATTTCTGTGGAACTGAGAGGTTAACATTTTAATGGATTGCTTGTGCTTCTCAAAAGTATTTTGCATTTCAACAAAACATCTCCCAGGGTTGCAACACCTCAATCTAAATAATAATGGTTCATTATTTTAGGGCTCTCAACTCTGTTTTGCTGTGCGCTTTTTTCCAGGAGTTGTGGGGCAGCAAACACCATATTGACCGTTCCTAAGCCCTTTTTGAAGCTACACTGGCTCTCAGGTAAACGACCACCTTAGGTGAAGGATCAGCCTATTAAGGAGGACTCTAGAAAGAATCTTAGCAGCAATGACTAAGAGAGAGACCCTGCTGTGATTGTCACAGGACAGTCTGTTCCCTTTACCTTTACAGAGATGGACAATGGAGGCATCCTTGAACTCCTGGGGGAATAAACTCCTCTTGCCATATAACCTGGAAAATTTCAGTCAACTTTTGTAAGAGCAGTGGGCCCCCCCACCTTATAAATCTCACCTGGAATAGAATCAACACCAGGTGCCACATGAAAGGAGCCTAATGGCCCTCAAAACCTCTTCTTAGAATTCAAGCTAAGGAGGCATTGACTTCGACCTGAGGTAAATGGCCTCAGTATTGATTGATGATGGTCTATTGAGAGCACTATGGGAGTATACAGTCCATCTCTCTAGGATCATGTTCTTATCACTAATCAATGTGGCCTCATCAGCACTGAGTAGTTGTGAAGCACCATAGGTTTTTGGTACATAAAAGGCCTTTGACATGGTTAGTCTTGAGGGCGTATGGAAAATTATGTCAAAATTTGGTTGCCCAGAGAAGTTCATCAGTATTGTACATCAATTTCATGATGGCATGTTTGACCGGGTTCTGCATAGTGGACAATGCTCTTGTGCCTTCCTCGTCACCAATGGAGTGAAACAGAGGTATGTGCTTGCTCCCATGCTTTTTAACACAATGTTCTCAGTCATGTTGTTAAATACTTTCAATGAGGATGAATACGGCATCAAGGTCAGCTACCATATACTGATGGTAAGTTCTTCAATTTGAAAAGGCTACAAGCCAAGACCAAAATAGAGGGAGTGTTGGTACATGAGTTTCTGTTTACAGATGATTGTGCACTCAATGAAGACTCTGAAGTTGAGATGTAACAAAGTATGGATCAGTTCTCTGCTCTTGTGCTAATTTTGGCCTAATAATTAACAAAATTAGTGAATAAATAAGAAAATCCAAAGCAGCCCCCTAGAGATTATATATCACCATGAAACTACAGGACAGTTCAAGAGAGAAGTAAAACAGAATAAAGTATCAAGAATGAGATTTGTTTGAAAAATAAAACTCAAAGTAGAATTTAAAAACAAAAACATAGTACTATGTAATGCATTTATATATATATGTATATATATATATGTATATATATATATATATATATATATACATACATACATACATATATTTGGGTAATTTATACATATACCAAACATAAACCTAGCAAATGTTTATATTAACTACCTGTGTCCAATCTGTTGTAGAGCATTTTGAGCCCATACTGATCTGATTAGCCACAGTCAGACACACTGAAACTTGAGACTATCATGGTGATGTCATTTTGATCCTCTTTGAGAATGAAGGACAATAATCAACCAACCAGGGCTCTCAACTACTCCTTGTAGTAATGCAATCCACTTGATAGATGATGTAACTGAAGTAAGTTAAAGAGTTTGATTATATTGTTACATGGTCACAAAAAATGCTAGATATCTATAGTTAATTGGAATTGTGGAAACTTTTTGCACAATAGTAACTCAATGGAGAACTTCTGGAGAATGAGGAACTCTCTGTGTCCTTTGGATTAGTGTACATGTGTATATACATACGTGTGTGTGTGTGTGTGTGTGTGTGTGTGTGTGTGTATGTAACTCAGCAAAGGTCCAAAACAAATTGTCCCTCTGAAGTCAAACAAGACTTTTTTGAGCACTGACTGTCTAATAAGAAGTGACTAGTGGATATTGATATAACATTTTACAATACTGTAATACAGATCATTTTCTCTTCATAATCACAGTATTAACTATTTGGTGTGGGTATTAATATCCCCAGTTTACAGGTGAGGAAATAGGAACTTTTAGAGTTAGATGACTGGTCTCCCACCTAAGCACCACAGGACCCTACCATCTCCCTGCCAATTCATATTCTAGACTCCTGGACTTTTCTGAGAGTCAGAATTTAAATTTTCTTAACAGTACTTGTAGGACTTTAGTAGCCTATAGCATAGGAACCTTATTATACCTGAGTTACCCTCACCCCAGGTGAACTCAGATCCACCACTACTAATCCCTGCTACCTGTTTTTTACACTTCCACTGAAATGTTAGCTGCCAAAGACACAAAATTTGTAAGTTATAACTGATCTTTAGAACAAAGCAACTAGCGATTTTTATCAGTACATTGGCAATAGTAATAAATATTTCTATAATGCTTTAGGATGTCCAAAGTTCTCTCCTCATAACAATCCTGAGAGATAGGTATTATATATTTTTCTACGTCCATTTGACAAATGAAGGACATGAGACTTGGATTAAGTAGTGATTCCCAGTAATCAAATGCTGCCATTGGTATTCAAACCCAAGTCCTGTGGTCTGGTCAGTGTAAACCGTCTAAATTCAATCCAGTCTGTCATCGTGCAATGCTATTTTATTTGTCTTGAATGATTATTCCAATTCAATTTAATTCAACCACATTTACTGAGATTATTTTTGTAAAGCATATTCTTATTAAGGAAAGTTTAGAAAATGTATGTATATATTTTCAGCTCAAAGAAACTGCTTAAATGGATGAATATAATTCATTGAATAACTTAATTTCTTCATCCTTAACCTTGATATTTTTCAGACACACACACACACACACACACACACACATACACACACAAATCTTCCTAGTAGTCCTATATGTTCCAAAATATATACTTTTGCATGAGTTTCATCTTTTTAAATCCACATTCAAAAATGTGAGTTGTGGGATTCTAAGAATTGTTCTAGATTGCTTTAAACTCATCCAATGAGATAGTCTTTCAGTAATCTCTCACATTCTCATACTGAATTGATTAAAAAGAATTGGAGATAAGATTCTTCACTTTTTTTAAAAGAAGAAAAAAATCTTCCCATGGAAAACATGAAGGAATAAGTGGGTTCAGTTAATTTAGGCAAACCAGAGGTATGTATATCTTTGCTCCCATACAGAGGTTACTGGCTGAACAGGCAACATAGAAGAGTCTCTAATCTTCATGTGATTGCTAGTAAAGCCACTGGGAAAGAATGACTGGATGGTTGCCAAGCCACCAAAGCCTTTGGCAACTAAAGGATAAGTGAAATCACTTCTCATTCAGGACAATGGAGCACACTGTGGGAGCATCTTTGTCCACCAAATTTGGAAATGTCAGGTTTGGAAACAGAGCAATGCAAATTAAATTAGGAGGTTACAAGTGAGAGAAGAGATCATAGAAAGAATCAAAAGTCAGTTGCTAGGTTTATGTTTGGTATATGTATAAATTACCCAAATACGTATAAATACATTACATAGTAATATGTTAAGAGTTTTATTTTCCAAAAAAATCTTATTCTTGATACTTTATTCTGTTTTATTTCTCTCTTGAACTGTCCTATAGTTTCATGGTGATATAGGACCTCTAGGGGACTGCTTTGGATTCTCTTATTTATTCACTAATTTTGATTGAATTTTCTTCATAGTTTCCTATAATATTTGTTCATGATGTTTCAGTATCTTTCTTTTTAATTCACTCTTCTGGTTTTTTTTTTTGAGTTAATCTGTTGGTTTAGCTGCATTGAATGTTTAGACAGATTTTTTCGTCTTATACTTTCTGTTTTTCCACCTCTCTCAGATCATTGGGTTTTTGCCTTCCTCTTCAGTTTCTTTCTCTTCCACTGTCTAATAGACTCCCTATCTAACTCTCTCTGCCACCCAAACATCCTGGGCCTCTTTGGAGATCATCAGGTCAAGTCCCTAATCTGAGTCAATGAAAGAAGAGGACAAAGAACTTTGGGAAGGAGGAAAGGATTAGTTCTGGTTAGGTTTCAGGTACTCTTTCCCTTGGACCTGGGAATCTTATCTACTGTGTGACTCCATGTCTTCCACTAAGCCCAGTTCTTTTACATGCACCACTCTTTCTTCTCCCACCACTGTCCCTTTCCTTCACATGATCTGTCCAGGGATGGGATTCAACACAAATATGGATGATGAGTATCTCTATAGTCACACACTGAGTCACAGGCCCACAAGTCACCACCAAAGTGGTATGTTTTGTGGGAGGTTTAAGTATTGAAGTTGCCCGGTGGAAAATCATGGGAATTTTGAAATCCTTGGGAGTGGACAAGAGTATGCCACCTTCTTATATTGAAGTTTCATTACTTTCTCTATAACCTGAACATAATCTTTTTCCTGAGGTTTCATTACTGAAGATTGGGGAAAGCAACTTCAGGATATAGTAAGTTAGTCAGTCAATGTGCATTTATCAAGCACCTACTACATGCCAGGCACTGGGCTAAGCTCTGGAGATGCAAAGAAAAGCAAATAAGTTCTTGCCTCCAGTCATTTTATATATTAAATTATTTTAAAGAAGAATATGTTATTGAATGTTTTAACTCCTTTCTAGGAAGGATGCAGTGACTGCAAAAGTTGTTTCCGATGAGAAATGAGTTGTTGCTTCATCCATGGTGACTATAAAAGGTGTCTTAAACATAGATAATTGCCCACAAATTTTGTTGTGTCTTTGGTAGATGAGAAAAGTCATTACAGTAAGCCTAAATCAACAACACCCCCCACCCCTGATACCCCTCTAGTCCCACTTCCCAATTCTCACTGAGAATCTCTGGAATTTGACTACTTCAACTTTTTAAGTAAGGGGAAAAGGAAGAAAGGTAAGATGAGAATAAATTGCGCATGGGCTAGTTAAAAAATAAATAGGCTAGAAAAAAATAAAGAGAATATTTGAGAGCAAGAAAGAGGTAGGGGAGAAGTTAATAAATTTCTTGCAACCAGAGGCTTTAGAGTACAAACTATACTATTACTCAAAAAAAAAATATTTAGAACTCTTTGCCTGAGGTTTTGGAATTATTTCACTAAACAGAAGGCCTTTCATTTGTGGTTAAGAGTAGATAAGCCCTGAAGTAGATTTATATTTGTGGGAGAGAGGGGAGACTATGAGGGCAAGGAAATGCTTATCACTGAGTTTATTGCTTCCTTATCAGTAAAATGCTTTAATTGCAATTAGCAAATGCATTTTTTCAAACAAAAAAATCAGTCATGAATTGAAATGCTGACCTGTACACGTGGCAAAGTTGGTTTTTTGGGTTTTTTTTTCCTGTCTCTTACTGAAGATATCCTTTCTTAGGTTAAGTATTTGGCCTCAGTGCTATTTATTTTAATTTCGTTCTTAATTATCCTTTTTAACTCACTTTCTGCTTATTTTTGTAGTAGATTTCAAAGTTGTTCCATTTACCACATTGTTTGTGTTTGGAAATCCTCTGCTTATTGCTTTTTTCTACAGTTACATCCTAGTTAACCACATTGGCCTCTGTCCTCTCTTTAGAGTCATCCAATGTAAATTTCATGCTAGTCCCTCCCACTGCTTCTAAAATACTTCCTTTTTTTTCTGAAGTCAACTTTCAGGCAAATGTAAATTCTAGTCCCTTGGAGCTCTTCATATTGCCCAAACCAACTTTTCCCACATTCAAAAATGGATTGACTAGACAATCTTCTGCAAACTCAGGCAATGTTTTGAGATTTGAATTTCCCGATATAACTCCCATTCCTACTTTCCATTTTTTATATTTGTGTTTTTCTTAATTAGGATAAGGTAAAAACTTTAAAATTCATTCATTTTAATCTTTCCCTTCCTATCCTTTCCCTCCTTTCTCTTCTTTTCCCTTCTATCCCCCACATGAGTGTATGAAATATCTAATACGAATAGCTCTTCCAATACTGAGATGTAACTATTATTTAATTTACTATTATAGAGTTGTCTGAGGCAAGTAAAGGTTGTGACTCATCTATGGCCACATAGATTAGATTGTAAGCTTTCTGAGGGCAAGGACTGTCTTTTCCCTCATTTTAGCTCCCCAACACAGTCCCGGGTACACAAAGGTGTTTAATAAATGTTTATTGACCAACTCAGCTAACAGTGTCAGAGACAGCATTAGAATACCTTCCTTAATACAAAGATAGCTTTCAAATCACCATATGACTTTTCTTTTAAGTGACTGGATTTAATATAGCTTAATGGCTTAAAAGAATTAAAACCCTGCCCAAATAAGGTAGTTGACTCTTTTAGCAGAACAAAATGTTTAGAATGTTAAATATATTTCCTACAGCAAACTTCATGGAATTGTACAATCGTGTCATTGAGGAAACAAAATATGGTAAGCTGTGTCAATGTAGCATCGAAACATTCATTCTATCACCTGGCAATTTTGTCCTAAATGACATTGGCTTACCACAAAATAAACAAAAAATGAAGTTAATCATGGACTAAATGAAGACAGTTTAAAGTGAATTTCTAAAATTAGAGTATGGACACAAACATGGTATCCTAGAGTAATAAGTTGAAAGGATCGGACATGTCATCTCAGATAATCGTGTCCCACCACACACCCATTCCAAACACACACACGTACACAAACACACACACACACACATACACACACCATTTTAAGAAAATTGGAACCTAGTAAGCTTGAGTGACTGGGCATAAGTCATGTACATAGTAAGTGAAAGTCAATTTGAATTCTGATTAATTGACTCTAAACCATTATTCTTTTCACTTTGCAGTGCTGTCCCAGTAGCTTGGATCAATTTGATAAGTTTAAGTTTCTATATACTGTTTCAAGTCTTCGTTAATATATATTAAGTATTGGTCAATTTATCCATCACTCCTTGGATTCCTTTATCATTCCCTTGCAGACTTTTAAGAATATACTTCTGTCTGGGAAGTTTCCTCCTCCATTCAGTGAACTCTTTCTAGGACCTCCATTTTGAAGAGATGACCGAGTCAGCCATCTTCACTCCTTCACTCCTTTCCAAGATTCACTGCTGAGTCTCCAGACTTCTCCACCATCTCTTCATCCCATTCCCTCTCCTGTAATTTTAGTTCCCATGAGTTGTCTTTCCTCATTAGAATGTAAGATCCTTGAAGGCAGGGACTATTTTTCCTTTTGCTTCCATTTGTATTCTCAGCTCTTAGAGAAAATAACTAGCAAGTAAGCAGAATGTGTTTTATCTAATAAACAAAATACTGGCTTCCTATCAAACACTCAACTAGGTACTGGAGATATAAAAAGCAAAAATGGGGAGACAACATGTACACAGTTAAGATAACTTAAATAGGATAAGGTACTTACATCTGAATCATTCAAGAAAAGATTCATATGTTGTAGAAGGCAAATAAAGTCAGATTTGGATAAAGTTAGGTGCTATAAGAGGAGCAGACAAGGAGGGAATGAATTCTAGACTTGGAGAATAGCCTGTAAAAAAGAACGAATAGGAGAGAAATATCATGTATGAGGAACAGTAAGAAATCCAGGTTGGCTAGACCAAAAATTATGTGAAAGGGAGGAAAGTAAAATGGACTGGAAAGATACATTGGAGTCAGGTTATGAAGGGATTTAAATGACAAAAGGAGTAGTTTGTCGTGAATCATTGGAATTTACTGAGCAAGGGAATGGTCAGAGATGTATTTTGGTGGTTCTCTGGAGGTTGGATTGGAGTAGGGAGATACCTGAGGCAAGAAGACCCATGTGTAAGCTAATGAAATGATCCAGATGAGAGTTAAAAAGGCTCAGTATTTGAGCTTTGGTGGTGGAGTATTTAAGAAAAGGTCCAAAGAGGAAAACACATGGTTTAACTAGGAATAGCATATGATAGGAGGAGGAGGAGCCAAGTTGGCGAGTAGAAACATAAACATATGCTAGCTCCAAACCCACAGCCCATGAATTTCCTGTAAAAAGAACTTCCAACAAATTCTGGAGCAGTAGAAGCCACGCAGCAATGGAGTGAAGGAGATTTCTGTTCCCAGAGAGCCCTGTAAAACAGATCCCAAAGGTCCGTCGCACACCAGATGGGAGTGGAGCCTAGCCTTTCCTTGGCCGCGTGGCACCAAGAGGAGCAGATCCGAGCAGGCTTCAGGGACAGAATCTCCAGCGGCTGCAAGGGTCCCTCCACCCACAGGTGCACAGGTCACTGAGAGAGACTGTTTGGTGGGCCAAGAGGGAAGGTGGGGATCTCCATAACTCAGGGCCCTCGGGAGGCAGCAGCAAAGGCAGCAGGCGGCCAGAGGCTCCCAGAGCAAGCAGGACCTTGGGTCCATTAGGGAAGGTCTCTGCATAAAACCCCTGAGGGAACTGAGCCTGGGAGGTGGCCCTGCCCCCACCTGAGCACTAGAACTTAAGCTCATAATGAATAGCAGCTTCACCTGCTGCTGAAAGCCCTGAGGCTGGGGAGCAGCATTTGAATCTCAGACCCCAAGCACCAGCTGGGCAGATCTGGGCAGGGGTGGAAAGGAATCTCAGAAGTCAAGTAACTGGCTGGGAAAATGCCCAGAAAAGGGAAAAAAATAAGACCATAGAAGATTATTTTCTTGGGGACCAGATGTTTCCGCCTTTCCTTTCTGATGAGGAAGAACAATGCTTACCATCAAGGAAATGAATAGGAGTCAAGGCTTCCGTATCCCAAACATCTGAAATAGATATCCAATGGGCTCAGGCCATGGAAGAGCTCAAAAAGGATTTTGAAAATCAAGTTAGACAGGTCTAGGAAAAACTGGGGAGAGGAATGAGAGAGATGTAAGGAAAGCATGAAAAATGGGTCAATACCTTGTTAAAGGAGACCAAAAAAATGCTGAAGAAAATAACCTTGAAAAATAGGCTAACTCAATTGGCAAAAGAGGTCCAAAAAGCCAATGAGGAGAAGAATGCTTTCAAAAGCAGAATTAGCCAAGTGGAAAAAGAGGTTCAAAAGCTCACTGAAGAAAATAGTTCTTTCAAAATTAGAATGGAACAGATGGGGGCTAATGACTTTATGAGAAACCAAGAAATCACAAAATAAAACCAAAAGAATGAAAAAATGGAAGAGAATGTGAAATATCTCATTGGATAAACAACTGACCTGAAAAATAGATGCAGAAGAGACAATTTAAAAATTATGGGACTACCTGAAAGCCATGCTCAAAAAAAGAGTCCAGACATCATCTTTCAAGAAATTATCAAGGAAAACTGCCCTGATATTCTAGAACCAGAGGGCAAAATAAGTATTCAAGGAATCCACCAATCATTGCCTGAAAGAGATCCAAAAAGAGAAACTCCTAGGAACATTGTGGCCAAATTCCAGAGTTCCCAGGTCAAGGAGAAAATATTGCAAGCAGCTGGAAAGAAATAATACCAGTATTGTGGAAATACAATCAGGATAACACAAGATCTAGCAGCTTCTAC
>CM053770.1:391564530-391596400 GCA_028658325.1 Potorous gilbertii | reverse complement strand
GTTCTTACTACTAGGAAATAAGAAATACAGGTAATGGGGAATAGAAAGTTATCTGGCCCTACAGGACAAAAGAGAAGATGGGGACAAAGGAAGGGAGGGATGATAGAAGAGAGGGCAGATTGGTGATAGGGGAAATTAGAATACTTGGTCTATTGGGGTATGGGAGGGGACAAATGGGGAGATAATTTGGAACCCAAAATTTTGTGAAAATGAATGCAAAAATTTAAATAAATAAATTCATTAAAAAAAATAAAAATGACAATAGAAGATAAAAAAATGCAATATGTTTTATGTAGCACCCACTATAGCTGTACTAATCAGAAAAACCTTGAATAACTAACTACTTGATGTCTGTTTATGAGCCCTTCTAACACAGATGCAGATACCAATCAACATATACTTTCTCTTTTTGTATGATTTGCATTAAAATCATTTTATAACTTTTAAATAGAACAACTACCCAAAGTGCTAAAATTCTTCCCCTGTGTCTTTTACTATTTAATGGGTTTGATGGAATAATAATAAACTGGGAATGATTTAGGCAAATCCCATGAAAATTTAGGCATAAATTTGGAATGAAAAGCAACATTCCTAACCTAACAGTTAACAAAGAGATGTTTTCTTATTTCTAGTAAGGAAAAAGATGTTCAGAGCAGAGAAAAGTTCTTCATCCTGGATGAAACCTAGATTCAGTTGATTGATTTCAAAGCTTGTTCATGTTTCTATTATATGGTCTGGAAATTCAGGGAGAGATTGCAGTTTCTTTTTCATTTTCTGGTTGTTTTGTGCCCATGTAACCAAGAATTTATACCAGTATTCTAAGCCTTATGTCCCCTGAGACAATAAAATTGTCAAATCTTAAGCATACAGAGCTTTGACAAAATAAGGTATAGAAAGAATTTCAGAAGACAAAATAGATAATGTGGATTACATAAAAATAAACCAAATAAATAAATCTAAGCTTTGAAAGGATACAGTTAACTGAGGAAAAAATAACAACTTTACAGCAAATTTCTCTGATAAAGAGCTTGTTTACCAGATACATTGGGAATCAATTCAATTTTATAACAATAAGAGACATTTTCTGATTGATAAATTGCCTAAGGATATAAAAAAAATTCTGTTCTCAAGGGAAGGAATCCAAGCTATATATGGCCATATAAAAATTGGTACAAATCATTAACAGTTATAGAATTGAAAACTAAAGCAGCTCTAAGGTTCTGTTTCACATATGGCAAACTGGCTCAGCTAACAAAAACAGGAAATGACAAATACTGGAGGGCTGTAGGAAAGCAGGCATATTCATGCATTGATGGAAGAGCTGTGAATTGGTCTGGTTATTCTGGAAAGCTATTTGGATTATGTGTAGAAGGTTACTAAATTATTCATGCCTTTTGACCCAGAAATATTCTAGACCTATACATCAAAGTGATCAAAGAAAGAATGGAAGGTTCTATACACACATAAAAATATTTATAGCAGTTTTTTATAGCATCAAAGAAAGTTAAGTGAGTGCTCGATATTACAGTATGACTAACAACTAGAGGTATAGAAATAGAACAAATTACTATCGTGCTTTAAAATATGAAGGAATTATTTCAGAGATACCTGGGATGACTTGTATTAACTAATACAATTTTACTACCAGAACCAGAACAATTCATGCAATTACATAAAACACTATTCTGATCCCATGACACAATACCCCTGAGTCAAGACACAATGACAAATGACTCAACACAATAACCAAGCATGCTTTAAGAGGACTGAGGTTGAAAATTGCTGACCATCTCATGATAGTCATCAACTAATAAATAGAATGAGAAAGATATTTTTGAATGTGGTCAATGCCAGCATTTAATTTTGCTTGACTAGGCTTATAAATTAATTTGGTTTTATATTTTTAACCCCTCCCCTTTCTGAAGGGGAATGAGAGAGAGAGAAAAATAAATGTTTAATAAATGGAAAAAATACTCAAGAAGAGTTTCAATACCTTTTTTAAGAAAAACTAACATGTTTATATGGGGATATTGTATACTATCCAACTGTTAGCCCAAACTTTTGCAACCTATAATATTCTATTTCAAATAATCATAATATATATACAATACTTACACAAAAAAACGTAACTGACAATATTCTACGTATGTTTTAAGTCACCTGTAACTTTGGGTCTTTTGAGATTGCTGTGACTCACAGAAACATTGTACCACTCTGAAAATACTGAGGGAATGATTATTTTAAAGTCATGCTACCTGTTAGATAGCCTTGTTTGCTAATATTTGGGACTACTAGATAAAAGCCGTTCTGAATAGCTACTTTGGCACGATGTAGTTGGGCTCATTTGTGGATTAATCTAATCTATATAAATGCAACAGTAAACTGATAGAGTTATCACTCCACCATGTGTTCAAGATTTTAACTTGGAATTATGGAAGAAAGTTGAAAACTATACATATCCTTTGCTCCTACAATCCTGCAATTGGGGATAAACTCCAAGGAAGGTGACAGGAAGAAAAGTTCAATACCTATTTAAATATTCATAGCAGTATCCTTTGTAGTAGCAAGTAACTAGAAACAAAGTGAGCATCTATTGATATAGGAATGGCTGAAAATGGCACATGTATGTAGTTGAATATTGTACAAGAAATAGGTAATATGAAAAATTCGGAGAAATATGAGAAGATTAAAAATACTGACACAATGTCAAATAGAGAGAACCAAGGGAACCAATGACTTCAACAATGTAAATGAAAAAGTCTCTGAAAGGCAGTCTGACTCTCCGTAACTGAAAAATAGTGAAGATCCTGGAGAATATATCCTAAATCTTATCATAGGAAAAAAGTTGAGGATTTCTAGGATAGAATAAACTGTATACATTGTCATATGAAGTCACTGTATAAGATGATTTTGTTTAATTTCTCTACTTTGCCAAAGAGAAGGTTTGATCTAGGGGTATTGCTATATATCTGTTATGGAAAGCTAAAAAAATAGTAGAGCATGTCTTTTTAAAACATTGTGTAGTGACAGCAAAAAGTGACAGTGAAATGCAACATTATTAGGTCAATTAATGAGGACAAAATTTTAATCTCAAAAGGTGATCATACAAATGATTGGTCTTAAGCCACACAACCTTTTATTTCCTTTTGTAAAGCCATATTGCAAACAATGAACATAATTTCAGATTTATGGATCACTGAGTGTGAAAATTCAATGAGCCTTCTTTAGGAGTACCATTCAGATTGACACAAGCTGTGGGTAAGCTTTGACCTTACCTTCTAGCAGTTTTCACTCAAGTTATACATTTCATACACTGTTTCAACTTAATATCTGTCATTTTAGGCAGACAGATAGACTCTTTATCATATTCTTCTCATTTTTATATAATTGGGATTTACCTTCTTTCAGTACTTTCAGTACTTGTAATGTGTGTGTAAGAATGGGCATACACACAGATGGGTACACCTGGAAAACCTAGCTCACACTCTATGAATGATTCTGTTCTTACATTTTCCTTTCCTAATCACAGTATTATTTATATAGAAATCCTTAATAAATATTTATTAAATGAATATCAAATGAGTTATCTACTGAAAATATCCAATATATGCTGTTATGAGTGATTTTATTTTAGTCATTGACAAAAGATTTAACATGAATAGAAGAAGAAATCTCAGTACCTTCAGAGAGTAAAGTGAAAATAATATGTCCTTGACATAGAGACATGATACTACTAATTGAACACCACTAGAAATCTGTGGTGACCACTTCCGCCAGCCTCACACTGGCAAATGAATTTGCACAGAGCCCATATCCAAAAGAAAATAAATACTAAAAGCAGTCACAGGATACCCAGAAGAATAATTAACTTCATCTGATTTGAAACTAAGTCCTTAGTTCTTGAAGTTCAGTGTTTGTGCTGCATGAGACTTCTGTCCATTGCTAGGCTTTCCTGGGATAATGAAAATATGACTTGGTTAGATAAATGTGTTTTTATTCTTGGTCATTTCCATTGCCCAAAAAGGTGATTTTGTCATTGTTCATTCATTTCAGTCATGTCAAATTCTTTGGGATCTCATTAGGGGTTTTCTTGGCAAAGATACTGGAGTAGTTTACCATTTCCTTCTATTTTATCTATTTGCCATTTCGTAGACGAGGAAATTGAGGCAGACATAATTAAGAGACTTATCAAGGGTCACACAGTTAGTAAGTTTCTAAGGCTGGATTTGAACTCTGATCATTCTAACTAGTCTCAGCTCTATCTGCTGCACTACCAACTGGCCTCCCTATAGAAGGGAAAGTCCTCTAAATTCTCCTGTTTGAGGATATTGTTTATATTGATTGCACCAAGACCTGGAATATTATAAAGACTTCTTCTAAATGAGACCACCACACATATAAAACTCACACAAAGCAAAGAAAATGCCAAGTAGATAGAGAATATGTTTGTTTAGTTTATATGAAGTTGCAAACATAGCATATTGAACTAGTTGATCAGTACACTTATCTCTCAGTTTCACTATAATAATGAATAATGAAATAGGTCTGTAATTTATTTGTTTTTAAATTAATGTATTTATTTTTAGTTTTCACAATTCATTTCCACATTTTGAGTTCCAAATTTTCTCCCCAATTCACTCCTCCCTCCACCCCAAGACACCATGCATTCTTATTACCCTTCCCCCAATCTGTCCTCCCTTCTATCATACCCCCCTTTCCCTTATCCCTATCTTCTTTTTTCTTGTTGGACAAGACACATTTCTATACTCCATTATCTGTATTTCTTATTTCCCAGTTGCATGCAAAAACAATTCTCAACATTTGTTCCTAAAACTTTCAGTTCCAACTTCTCTCCCTTCATCTCTACCCACTCATCCCCAATGAGAAGGCAAGTAATTCAATGTAGGCTATACATGTGTAGTTTTGCAAAAGATTTCCATAATAGTCCTGTTGTGAAAGACTATATTTCTCTCCATCACACCTCCATTTACTCTATTCTCTTTTGACCTTGTCCCTCCCCAAAAGTATTTACTTCTAATTGCTCCCTCCTATTTTCCCTCCCTTCTATCATTCCCCCACACCCCACTTATCCCTTATTCCCCTAATTTCCTGTAGTGTAAGATAGATTTTCATACTAAATTGAGTGTGCATGTTATTCCTGATTGTATTTCCACAATACTGGAATTGTTCCTTTCTAGCTGCCTGCAATATTTTCTCCTTGACCTGGGAACTTGGGAATTTGGCTCCAATATTCCTAGGAGATTTTCTTTTTGGATCTCTTTAAGGAGGTGATCATTGAATTTTTTCAATATTTGTTTACCCTCTGATGCTAGAATATCAGGGCAGTTTTCCTTGATAATTTAATGAAAGATGATGCTTAGGCTCTTTTTCTGATCATGGCTTTCAGGTAGTCCCATAATTATTAAATTGGTTCTCCTGGATTTATTTTCCAGGTTAGCTGTTTTTTTAATGAGATATTTCACATTGTCTTCTATTTTTTCATTCTTTTAGTTTTGTTTTGTAATTTCTTGGTTTCTCATAAAGTTATTAGCTTCCAACTGCTCTATTCTAATTTTTAAAGAGCTATTTTCTTCAATGAGCTTTTGAACCTCTTTTTCCATTTGGCTAATTCTGCTTTTCAAAGCATTCTTCTCCTCATTGACTTTTTTTTACCTCTTTTGCCATTTCGTTTAGTCTATTTTTAAAGGTACTATTTTTTTCATTACTTTTGGGGGTCTCCTTTAGCAACCTGTTTCCTTCCTTTTCATGATTTTTTTCATTGTTCTCAATTCTCTTCCCAATTTTTCCTCCACCTCTCTTACATGATTTTCAAAATCCTTTCTGAGCTTTTCCATGACCTTTGACCATTGCATATTTTTTTGGAGGTTTAAATGCAGAAGCCTTGACTTTTATGTCTTTGTATGATGTTATACTTTGTTCTACCTCATAGTCTTATTTTTCCCCTTTTGGGGGGCATTTTCCCAGCCAGTTACTTGACTTGTGATTCCTTGTCAAGTGGAGGGTATACTCTAAGGGCCAATAAGTTCTCAGTTCCTCCAAAGTGGCACAATCAAAGGAGAGGAGTTTACTCCTCTCCTGACCTGTGCTCTTGTCTGGAAGCAACCACATCCTTTTCTGCCTAGAATCTGTCCAGGATCCAGAGCCTCCACCAGCTTCACTACATCAGTGTTTTTCCTTAACCCAAGATCAGCAATCAGGGCTGAGACCCAGATCAAGGGCGGTATTCCCCAGAGACTTTGGTCTGATGACACCAAAACCAGATGCTGCTGCTGCAGCAACTGCCACCATCCTGGAGCCAGGGGCAGACTGTGCTCTGTTCTCACCTAGGTGAAAGAACTTTCTCACTGACCCTTGAAACTGTCTTTGGCATTTGTGGGTTGAGAAGTCTGGGAACCACAACTGCTGCCCATGATTCCATGCCCTGAAGCCTGCTCCAGTCTTATCCATTCCATGCTAGGCAGTCGAGGCTGAGCTTCTCTCCACTCTGAGTCCAGTCTGATAGACTTTTCCTGTTGGCCTCCTTGGCTGTCTTGGGCTGGAAATCTCTTTCACTCTGTCATTTTATGGCTTTTTCTGCTCTTGAATTTGCTTAGAGTCATTTTTACAGGTATTTTATGGGCTATGGGGGGAGAACTACAGCAGGTTAGTCCTTCTACTTTGCCATCTTGGCTCCTCCCCCTCTATAATTTATTTAAAGGAAGAAAGCAACCCTGCTTATATTGAGGAAGTTTCAGAACCTTTTCAATGATCCTGGGTCTCCTTAAAATACAAATATTCTTTTAGATGGTATTATTTTTTCAATTAAGAGAAAAAATAAACAAACCGGCATTTCCCTCTCTTTTTGCTCCCCCATTGAAGAAGAAGAAAAAAAAAACCTTGTAATAAATATGTATTTTAAAAGAAAATACATTCTCATCTTTGCATTTCCAAAAAATTATATTTGCACCTTGAATCCATCATCTTTTGTTCAGGAAGCACGTAGCATGTTTCATGATGAGTCCTCTGGAACTGGAGCTAATCTTTGTCTTGATTAGACTTCTTAAGCCTTCAAAAGTTTTTTGTCTTTACAGGATTGTTGTTAATGTATAAATTGTATATATTCTGATCACTTTGTATCATCCCATCAAATCTTCATAGGTTTCTTTGAAATTGATCCTTTTATCATTTCTTATGGCACAATAGTTTGCAAATATATTCCTATGCCATCATTCTCCAAATGATGAACATCTGTTTAAATTTCTGATTCTTTGCCACCAAACTGTCACAAACATTTGTGTATACATAGGTTTTATTTTTATTCTTTCATTTTTCTTTTTAGATCTAGCTGTAGTATCATTGGGTTAAAGGTACATACAGTTTTATAACTTTTGGACAGAATTCCAAACTGCTGTCCACAGTAGCTGATCCAATGATAAGCATCTTTACTCACAGTGCATTAATATATATGTTTTCAAAGATTTCATCCTGTAGTCTAGGCACTCTTCAAGTGAGTTACTTCTGCTTTGAGCTTTCTGTGTTACCATTTTAACCAAAAGTCCTCTGAGTTCTCTTTAGATGCTGTCAATCTAGTGTCTTCATTATCCTTTTTAGTCATTTTAGTCATTTTCTTTTTTAGATCATCTTTTCAGAGCTAAGGTTTAGCCTCAGAGTTGTTTAAGTTATAGTTCTATAATTTTTTAATGATTTGAAACATTTTTTTCATAACTCTATTGATAACTTGAATTCCTTCCTCTAAAAACTGTGTTGTCATATTCTTGGACCACTTATCAGTTCGGGAATGAAATATAAAATGTAAAACTTTTTCCCAGTGATTATGTATGACTTAAAATTATGGAATTCCACAATTAACTTTTAAAAGTTCAGTCCAATAGGCAATGGATAAATGCATGGTGATTATAAGCAAGTTTCCATGTATGACTGATGGTGAATTGTGCATAAAAATCTTGATAAAAAGATATCATTAAACATATCATTGTTTGGAAAGAATTTGGGGTGGTGATAACAACAGGAAGGTAGTTTTCAGTTTTCATTAATATTTTCATAGTATTAAAATATCTAGAGAAAAATTCCCCAGAATTGACATGATCAAGAATGTCAATGGATAAGGAGGCACTGTGGGTCATTATATCCACTGCAGGAAGCAGTACAAACATTGTCAAAATCACAAGGTCAATGAAATGTTAAAGTGCAAGTATTCCATTTCCATCAATTTAAAAGCAGTGCTCCTCTTACAATTCCTTTTTCTTTCCTTGTGATTTTTCTTTTTCAATTTTCCTATAACTGATCACTCTGATGGGGAACTGGTAGCTTCTAGTCTTTTTTCTTCTGCTAAACATCTATTTAGCCTGATCTTGAAGAATTTATTTTATATATATATATACATATACATATCTATATATACCATGCTTATTTGGTAAGTCTATGAAATGAAGGAGTTTATTATGTAATCTTTTTATGATTCAACGACAGCTTTGATACCTAAAGCAGGGAAAAATGGAAAAAAGCAAGCTACATACAAATACCTCTAATAAATGTTAACACATAAGATTACATAAAAGATTTGGCCACAGTCATATGTCTAAATGATTGCTATTTTAAGATTTTATTTATAATAGTCATATTTGGATTGTCAAAATTATGAAAACTATGAAGATAATAGGCCAGAGCAATAACACAAATAGCAAATATTAAACAATTATGTCAGTAGATGCAGAAAATATTTTTATAAATTTCAATACTCATTAATGATTTAAAAATACTCTGGAAAGCACAGGGTTAAATTAAGTTTTATTTAAAGCAGCAAAGAGCATATTAATAATAACAAACTTAATAATAGCTAATATTCATATAGTACCTTAAAATTTGCAAAATGTTTCATATATGCTAATTCATTTACTTTTCATAAAGAGTCTATAAGTAAGGAACTATTTATTGTTTTCCTTTTCTTTTTAACACATGAGAGGTACAGCGATTTGTCCAAAGTCTGACACAGAATTTGAACTCAGATAAGGTCTTTTTCCCTCAAAAGTCCACCCAATTTATCATCTATTAAAACAAATAAGTGCATTATTTGTAATGGAGAAAAATGGAGGCTTTTCTAATAAGACGAGGAGTAAAGAAGTCAGGTCCATTAGCACCAATATTGCTTGATGTAGCCTTAGAAAGCTGTCAAAATAAATTCAAATATTATTCATAAGTAAAGAGGAAATAAATTGATAACAGTTTTTAGATGATATGATATCTTTCTTTGGAGTTATCCTAGCAAGTCAAGTAAAAATTAATTAAAATAATATTAACCAAAAAAGCAATTGCATAAAATCCAGAGGGATACAGAGCTTAAATACAAAATATCGTATCATAAAAAGGCAGTAAACAAGGAAGGAGATATTTTTTCAAATTTTGCTGCAGAGAATTTTTGCCTAAATAAGGAATAGAGATTGTTATAAAAGACAAAATGAACAAGTTTGCATAAAGTTAAAAAAAAAACTTTGACACAAGTAAAATTAAAAAATCAGAAACAGAAGGGCAACAATTGATTTAAAAAAAAATATCTTGATGGCAAAATTTTTGTGATAATTGCCTAATATCCATTCCTCAATAGACGAAAGCAAGAACAAGCAGTTTTCTGATAAAGAATGCAAACCATATAAAAAAAAACAACACTCCAAGTTATTAATTAAAAATGCAGATTAAAATACGCCTAGGATTGTACTTTTCATTCATCCTATTGGCAAAGATGTTAATACTAAAAAATTGCCATTTGGAGAGAATTATAAGAAGATAAGTACACTTTTACAATTTTAGTAAAACTGTGAATTGGCTCAACAATTGTATAAAGCAATTTGGAATCATATCTAAAAGGTCACTAAACTAAATGGTACAATATCCTTGTAATGATAATAACATTATTATGCATGTACCCCCAAGAAGCTCAGAGAAAGAGGAAAGAAATTGGTGGATCCAAAATACTTATAGCAACATTCTTTTTGTGGGAAAAAAAAAATTATCCTGGAAGCAAAGTGGTTATCCATCATTTGGGAAATGGAAGAACAAATTACATCATGAGTTTTATGAAATTTTATTATTACATCCTAAGAAATAAAGACTTGAAGGCTACTATTGATTCTTAGTTGCTAAAAACCAAAGACTTTTATTCAATCCTTACTCTTCCGTGTGACCACTCTTCAGTCTTTGACACTTTTGATCACTCTCTCTTCCTTGATACCCTTCTCTCTAGGTTTTCAGAACACCACTCTCCTGATTTCCTCCTACCTATCTGTCCTCTCTTTCTGCATCTTTTACTGTGTCCTCTTCCAGATTATGTCCTCTAAAGACCATGAAACTCAGGGTTCTTTGCTGGACACTTTTCTTCCCTTCCTCTATGCTACTTCACTTGGTTATCTCAGCATCTTCCATTGATTTAACTACCATCTCTATGCTATATATATATATGTATATATATATACATATATATATATCATATATATATATATGTATATATATATACATATATATATATGTATGTATGTATATACCAGAATTCATCTTTCTTCTTAACCACTCCCCGCACTTTCACCTTCCCTGTTAATGTAGAGGGCAACACCATCTTACCAGTCCCTCAGGCTCCCAATCTAGGTGTCATCCTGAACACCTCCCTATCTCTCAAAGTCCATATCCAATCAGTTGCAAAGGCCTGTCAACCTCTTTCAAATACTTCCCCTTCTCTGTTCTGATACTGATATCACCCTGGAGCAGTCCCTCACCTCCTCACATCTGAACTATTGCAATTGATTGATTGTATAAACCAATGTAGAGGTAAGCAAATAGAAACAACAGAACAATTTTCTTGATGACCATAATAAAATTGGGGGAGGGGGACAGGGAACTTTGAAGGACTGTTAGTAAGAAGTGATAGACTACAGACACTGTTGTACATTCTCAGATATAGCCAGTATCTTCATTTACTTTTCTCGACAATGCCTATTTGTTTGACATGAGGCTTTTTGATTGGTGCCAGTGATAGATACCAAAAATAGCATCTATAAATCATTTACACATCTTAAAATTAATTTTTAAAATTAAAATTTCTTGTCCGGTTAGAATATTTGGATGAAAAAATTCCATATAATAAACCGGATTCTGCCTGACATGTTACTGAAACACATAAAAGAAAATCTTGTAATGCCTTATACTAACATTTTCCCCTAGCACTTTTCCCAATTTTTTCTGAATATGTGTTTATTTCAAATGGAATACAAGCCATATGTTTCTGGTTCATTTACACTTAACCCATCTAAATATCATTCTATAAAAACAACTTGATGTTCTAAAGAACATTTTCAAAGCCATTGTTAATTGAAATTTATTTATCTTTGAGGAAGACAATTTTATTTTGCCTGGAAGCGAACCTGACCCAGAAAATAGTTGATTTCTGTGGCTTTTGAGTTTTAAACTAAGGTTGGGCGAGGTTTGTACTTAACAAAGCCCAGATTCTACCATAAATACTTCATAAAGCAGTGGAAGGGTTTGATCACAAGTACCAGAACTGATCTGGAAACTCACTGGGATTGTAATGACTCAGTGCTAAAAGTATTTTGTAAGAAAATAAAGTTACATTATTGACTTTCTTGAAAAAAAGGTCCTTGGATATTTTCTGAAATATGAAGACGTTTACTAACATATGCACAAGGACTAAAAGTTAGCATTACATATACCTAAGAGAAATCAGGAGGCATAAGATTTAAAACTATTTAAGAAGATCTGTCTTTTGCTCTTGTTAATTGGATGTTATGAGAATAGATATAGGTGACTGACCACTGAAAGCATTTGCCGTGGGATAGATACTTCAATATCCTTTAGTTTAATACTCAGAAATGGTATAGGATAGGTGCATCTATGAATAGGACAGCTACGTTTCTGAAGCAAAAAACAACATTAATAAAAATTAAAATGTGATTTAAAAGTTTTTAAAGAAAAAATGGGCATATTTAGAAATGTATCAAATGGAAACCCTCCCCTTCTAGAGTTTTCTCCTGATGTCTCATTCCGTCATGGGAGTGACGGGGGGTCTTGAAGATAAGATCAGAGTACATGCTTTAGAAGTTCCTGTTATGTTTGCCAAGCTTTGACTATAGACCTGTCAATAAATGATGCATTTATCATCTTTGGACCAGCTTAGCTTTTTTTAAAATGGAGTTTGATATCTAGAAGGTTGGTTACCAACTCATCTCCTAATGTGCTTTAGCATTAATCTCTGTCATTGAGCCTTGCTAGCTTACATATTAGACTTCTGTTTCTCATCCTTATTTACTGCAGCTCAGCTCACCTCTGTAGTTATTATTTCCTGTCTGCCTACTCACCTGTGCATTTTGCAAACCCAATCCTCTGCCAACAAATTCTCCTTCATCCTAGATCTCTCACCACTACACTCTCTACTTCATTATATTAGCTAAAGCCTATATCATTGTCAAAAGATTCAAATTTCTGGCTGGCCACTCCTTTCCTCACCTTTCTAATGCTGCTCATAGAGTTAGAAAGAGAAGTTAATATACTTCTTACTATGGTTACTTTCCAATCCTTGCTCTACTACTGCCACTCAAAGGCTTGTCCTTTCATATAGGTATTGTCTAACTATACCACTCTTCACCCATCCTTATTGTCCTTCTCACTTGTTCATCACTCTCTCAGTTCTTGCTGTGGTTTTAACACATTATTCATAGGTTTCCCTCTACTTCTTCCTGTATCATCAATATTGGAGATATCCATATTGACACCATGTTTATCAACATTATGATCCCACTAAAACCTTATCTTCATAACTTCTTGAATTCTTTAACTTCAGATCCCTGAACTTCGGTCTAATTCAGACAATAACCAGGGTGCTCCTATTAAGAATCTTTAGACCACTCAAAATTGCTCCATTTTCCAAAGTCTAAATGTTGAAATTCCCATTTCAGATGACAATTAACTTTATCCTCCTTCTTTGCTTTAATTATTTAATTAAATCAATTAATTATTGATTATTGGCTTCATTATTACCTTTGGTTCCTCAGTTGCTTCATATTTTCCAAATCTAACAACCCTTGGCCAGTGTCACTGATCAGGATGCTATGATATGTCATTTAAATAATGTTTCCTTTTCTGATCTTGTCTTCTTGACATTTTATCATTGGATCTTAAATCAGGGAAATTGTGGCTCTATGCCTATTACTCCTAAATCTCTGAATGCTGTTGGAAGAAACCTCCAAGTTCCACTGATTATGTGCACCACAAATTTATGCTGTCTGATATCAAATAAATGTTTTAGACAGAGGTTGTAACTTCTATCACGGAAAGGATTTTGGATTCTTTCCAGTGAATGAAATAATAAAATGCCTTTATTAATCCCTTGCTATAGGCAAAGTACCATGCTTAGTGTTTTTGAGGTTATAAGTAAAAGAATAGTAGTGTTGATTTGATTACTTTTCTAAAACTTGAGGGGGGAAGTGGGAGTGGAAGAAAATGGATCAAAGTCATCTGGGTAAAAGTATGACATGAAAATAATGTACTAAGGAGCTAGAGTTAGTATTACACAAGATTTAGCAGTCACCACTGTCAAAAAGAGAGCTTGGAATTCAATACTCTAGAAGACAGAAGGTATAGGCTTGCAACCAAGAATAACTTACCCAACAAAACTGAGCATGATTCTGAAGGACCAGGGGGGTATGTGGGAAATGAGCCTTTAATAAATAGAAAGATTTTAAGCATTTCTTATTTAAAAAAAAGATTTGCATAGGAATTTTGAAATTAAAACTTAGGAGTCTAAAGAAACATAACAGTGTAGACAGGAACAAGCAGTAATGAGACCAAAGATAATCTGCTTATATAGGAGGATAATAAATTTAGACCCTCAGAACTCTGATATCAGGGGTCATAGAGAGAAAGTAAATTTAGGGTCTGGAAGTAAGTTTTTTATGTTTTCTTGCTTTAAAAAGAAAAAGATACAGAAGGAATGAAAGAGGAATGCACTTGAGGGGAGGAAAAGAGAGGAAGGATGGGAGAAATTATATAACTATAGTACATGAGAAGAAGTTTATAAAAAATAAGAGAAGAATGGAAGGGGAAGGTGTCACTTGAAGAACTTGTCAGAGGAGATAAAAAAATTCACAAAGTTGGATACAGAAATAAATTTCATTCAAAGAGGGAGGATTTAATGGATTTGGGGATTTTAAGTAAAACAAACTGTAAATGACAGTAGATTTCAAAGAAGGCCTTAAAAGAAAAGAAAGAAAGGTCAAGAGCCTCTTACTGGGTTCTGAGAGAAGCAAAGTGTAGAGGAACCAGTGAGAAGAAGCAGACTATACAAAACTGATACTGAAATAACTTTTTTCTCTCAGTATTTTTTTTAATAAGGAAAAGGTAAGAAACAAAAAGAAGAAAAAATATAAGAGAACAACATGGAGAGAAATAGAAATTAACAATAATAACTAAGAATGGAAATGTTACAAACTTCCTCACAAAATGATGGAGAATAACAGAATGCACTAAAAAGCAGAATCCAACAATATATACAGGGGGTTAAAATAAGGGTCTGGATCAACATTTTATATGCTTCATGTAAGTAAGTGAAGTAAGTAAGAAAGGCAGGAGTAGTTCGAATAATGACCTCATACAGAGCAACACAAAATGGTAGGCACCAAATCACATAAAATCAAAATACTTAAAGAAACATTTCAATGATTTGAAAAGAGAAATAGATAGTGCAACTCTAAAAGTAAGGGAATCTCAATTTATTCTTCTCACAGTTTTGTAAGCCTAACAAAACAGAAATGGCAGATGTGATTGGAATTTTAGGAAAGTTAATCATCTACAAGAATTTATTAAGCCTTACTATGTGATGGGCACTGTGCTAACCACTGGCGCAAAAATACAAGCAGAAAGAAAGACAGTCTCTGACCTCAAATAGCTTATGTTCTATGGGAGGAAAAACGATATATAAAAGGAAGCTAAAAAGTGAGGATGAGGGAAGTTGCCTGACTCAGGTGTTGAATGGGAGATATCCTAAAGAAAATCACATGGATATGAGTCAGCAGTGTGACCTGGAAAGGGATGAAGATACCTTTGACTTGAGCTTCCTTAAATTGGAGTCTTAGGGAAGGAGGAGGCAGTCATTCAAAGGATAAGCCACAGAGGAAAAGAAACTTTCCAATGCAAGAAGGAGTTTCTATGGCATGTTTGAGAAAATCATGTGAAAAGGAGAAAGGAGTGTAACCTTAGGAGGGTTGAAGACAGTTTTGACCTTGGCTTCCTCTTTAAATGGGATGTTGGTGTCAGTCAATCAGAAGGTAAGGCTTCTGGCACCAAGAGTACTTCCAATGGGAGAAGGAGTTCAGGTGTGAAGTGTGAGTTTCCTCTTCGAGAAAGAAGGACAAACAGAAGTCAGTTTCCAGGATAAAAGATTATTATGGTAAAATCCCATGGTAATGAAGTTTGTATCTTATGATTTCAGGGAGAGAGGGAAAGTACATTGTACCCTTGAAGCCAAGCAGAGCAGCTGATGGAAAATTGAGTTTCCAAGAAGGATGAGAGACCTCTCTAAAGAAAGTTTTGGGAAGAGTTTAGAGCTCTGCTCTCTAACCAGAGAGGAGAGGCAACTGAGGGAGAGTTGAGAAAGTGCAGACTCAGAACCTAAGCCATTTTTCATGAGAATGAGATTTCAGGTGATGAGTTTATCCTCATCAGCTTGTCCTTATTAAATACATCTTTGAGAGATCACAATGTAATAAAAAATCATATTTGATAAAGGGCTGCTGAAGAAATGATTAAAATTAATTAGAAACTAATACAATACTAAAGACCAGGTGTATTAAGCAATCATGAAAAGACTCAATAATGTCATTAAATATAATGTTGAAGCAGTATACAACAATTTTGGGGATCCCTCCAGATCAACTACTAGGAGAAAATTTATGTCTCTACATGAGACATGGTAATAAAAGAAAAAGTGCATATCAATGAATTAGATATGTTGTTAAAACAATTCAGAAAGTGAACAATTTTTGAAACCCCAATTAGATAGCAAAATAAAAAGCCTACCAAAAAGTAATCAAAGAAGAGACTAACAAAGTTAAGAACAAATATACCACTGAATTAATAAATAAAACTAGAGGAATAAAGAACAAAATAGATAAACTATTTGGCTAACTTAGTAATTTTTTTTTTAAATTTAAAACCATTGGAGAAGAAAAACAGCTATTCAAAAATATTATTGAACTGTTTCAGGAAAAAAGGAGCTAACTCCTCCCCGGATGTCTTTAAACAAAGTCTTGGTGATCATTTGTTAGACTAGAAGACAAGAACTGAACCCCATATGTCATCTTTCACACTCGGCCTGTCTACTGAAAAGTCATCTCAGGAAATGCATATAAATTATGATTCCTTTCCTTTTCACAGAAGCCAGGGAATATTATGATAACTTAGGTAGCAACACAATGAGTCACAGTCACCATATATGTGATAAACAAAGTAAAACTTCAGACTCTAGTCAGACAAAAAAAAGTAATACAATGTATTTAAGGAAGTTCTTTTTTCCTAAGTGAAATAAATATAGAATTTATTTGATTGGAATTCAGAATTGCATTAGAGACAATTCATATTGTAGAAAGAACCTTATGAAGGTAATGAATATGGTCACAGTTCAAAGGTTACTGAACATCAAGGAAGCTAGGTGTCTCAGTGGAGGGTTGGGTTTCAAGTCAGAAAGACTCATGTTCCTGAATTCAAATCCAGCCTCAGATACTTAATAGCAGTGTGACCCTGGACAAGTCACTTAACACTGTTTGCCCCAGTTTTCTCTTCAGTAAAGTGAACTGGAGAAACAAATGGCAAACCATTCCAGTGTCTTTGACAACAAAGCTCTAAATGGGGCTACGAAGAGTCAGATACAACTGAACCACAAGAACATCAGAGGATTCATATTATGGAAAAACCATATCAACATAATAAATATGAAAGGACTTTTGGCTAGAGATCAAGTCGGATCAAATCAAGAAGCATTTACATTTTTGTGCCAAGCACCATGGAATCCTCTGGGTTACAAAGACAGGTTAAAACAAACAAATAAACAAACAGAAATAGTTCTTGCTTTCAAAGAATTCAGTCTAATGGGTGAATACAACATGCAAAAAAGATACATATGGATAAGTTGAAGATAATTCTTAATGGAAGGAACTAGGATTAAATGAGGTTGGGGACTGGACTAATAAAAAAAAAATGGCAATTTTCCTGGGATTTGAAGTCAGGAGTTAGAAGAGAAAATTCTAGGCATGTGCAACAGCCAGAGCAAATGTGTTGAGTCAGGAGATAAAATTTATCACTGCTTATTCATCAGAAAATTCATACTAGAGAGAAACAATATCAGAGTTTATGATCTACGACTCAGTCTAATACCATCTTCCCCAGCAATTTCGCATAGTGTCTGCCTTCCTCCCTCTTTACTTTTCTTAGAATCCTTTGCTTTCTACTAAGCTCAGCTCAGTGCCATCTCTCAGTTGCTATTAAAAAAAAAAACAACAAAAAAACCTCTCTTCCTTTCTTGTTCAAATGTCCTTGCATTTTCATATATTCATTTTATTCCCCAAGTAAATTGCTTGACTTTTTGTTTTTGATTCCCTGTCACCCTATTTTGTCCATAGAAGTCAACTAACATATCTTGTTTGGTGTGCTGTAAATAGTAGCTTTCCAATTCATTCAGGTTTAATGTTTAATATATTTTGTAAGTTTTAACCTTCAAACATCATTTTTTTCCAACTTGGACTAATCGATTAATCAAACTCCAAACTCTTATTAGGTGCTTATTTTATTCCAGGCACTGGGGTAGGGTCTGGAGAATCAGAGACAAAAGTGACATAATTCTTGCTTACAAGGAGATAACCCCTAATCTGGTAAAAAACCAACATGAATGTATACAATTATGTGCTAAATAAATCTGAAACTTTTTTCTTTTGCAGGGGATGCTGTGGGAATAAAAAAAAGGCTTCATAGAGAAGGTATAGTTGGTGATAGGTTTTGAATGAAGCAAGTAGAGGTTAGAATGGAGTTTATTCCAAGCATTAGGTAAAAGTCAGTGCAAAGGTAAGGAGATAATAGATACAATGCTATGTATAAGAAAGAGGCAGGACATTATGGCTAGACTTTACAATACATGAAGGGGCAATGAATTTTGAAAGGTAGATCGGAGCTAGGCAATAATTCTCTATGAATTCAAAATAAGGAAGTTTGTAAAACATAAAAGACATAAAAGAAAAGCTTTTGCTGTTTTAGTCATTTTCAGTCATGTCTGACTTCATGAGCCCATTTTGGAGTCTTCTTGCCAAAGATCCTGGAGTAATTTGCCATTTCCCTTCTCCAGTTTATTTTATAGATGAGGACATTGAGGAAAAAATGTTAGGTGAACCCAGCAATAGCACTTCTAGGACTATATCCCCAAGAGATCATAAAAATGGGAAAGGGTCCCACATGGGCAAAAATATTTATAGCAGCACTCTTTGTGGTGGCCAAAAACTGGGAAGCAAGGAGATGCCCATCAACTGGGGAATGGCTGAATAAATCATGACATATGAATGTAATGGAATACTATTGTACTATAAGAAATGATGAACAGGAAGACTTCAGAGAGGCCTGGAAAGACTTAGATGATCTGATGCTGAGTGAAAGGAGCAGAACCAGGAGAACTTTGTGCATGGCAATGACCACAGTGTGTGAGAGTTTTTTCTGGTAGACTTGGAACTTCATTGCCATGCAAGGATTTAAAAAAAATTCCCAGTGGTCTTTTAAGGCAAAATGCCTTCCACATCCAGAGAAAGAACTATGGAATTCATTTTCAGAATGTAGCAGATAATTGTGTGTGTGTGTGTGTATGACTGTGTGTGTGTGTGTATTGCCTTTTGGTTTATTAGATGATTTCTCCCACTCATTTTAATACTTCAACACAATATGACTATAGTGAAAATGTATTTAATAGGAATGTATGTGTAGAACCTATACAAAATTGTATGCCATCTCAGGGAGGGAGTGGGGAGGAAGGGGAAAATAATAATCTAAGTTATATGGTAGTTATTGTAGAACACTGGAAATAAATACAATTGATTAATAAAAAAAGGTGTTAGGTGACTTGCCAAGGGGCGCACATTTAGTAGGTGTCTGAGATCACATTTGAACTCCTATCTTCCTATCTCCAGGCAAAGAGCACTATACACTGTACCACCTAGTTACCCCAAAATTCTAGCTACTAGAGTATAGTTAGAAAGAAGATGATATGGTCAAACCATTGCTTTTGTAATATCACTTTGCCAATAGAATAGATGACATAGGGAAGAGTCTTAAGTCAGAGATATGAATTAAGAGACCAGGTGGGAAGTGATACAGGCCTGAATCATAATGGCTAATGGAATAGAGATATAGGAATGGACTTGAGAGATCTTGTGGAGACAGACTAGTAATAACTAGCATTTACATAGAGCTTTAAGATTGTCAAAGTTCTTTATAAATGTTACCTAATTTTATCCTCGTAAATACCATGGGAAGGAGATACTATTATTAACCCCAGTTTATAGATGAGATAACTGAGTCAGAGCGAGGTTAAGTGATTTTTTTCAGGGTCACCCAGCTGGTAAGTATCTAAACTCAGATTTGAAGTAAGGTCTTTCTGATACCAGGTCCAGCTCTCTATCCATTACACCACTGTATCTACATATATATACATTCTGTTTATATTCTAACACCAATTCAATGATCCATTATGAATTTAATTAAATTATGGACTCTTACAATCATACAATAATCTACAATATTGCAACATTTTCAATTTAAATCTTTAATACCATATCCTGCCAAACCACTCTAATTGGAAGTGACTGAAGTTGACAGTTTTTATATTCTAATACAAGGAATCTGCTTTTTAATGCTGGTACTAGGGGATAGGTTGTGACTATGCCATATAATGGCTTTTCTACCTTAATTGTTTCGGTCACTGCTTAGATGACCTCGGGCAAGCTATTTAACCTCCTTTTTATTTCTCAGTCAATTTAACTGGATTCCATGTGAGTCCACTCAACCAGCATTGTGGCATGTTGAGGAAGAAGCAAAAGTGAAGTAAGGTTGAGTAGACCTTGCCTTCCTTGAACTTGTGGTCTATGTAAAGATGGGATTGAACTAAATGTTCTGCAAGGTCTTTTACAAGCTCTTTGATTCTGTATTTTTCAGTATACCAGTGTATATCTAAATCAGTGTAATAACACATTGTCCTGTCCTGAAATTCTGCTCCATCAAATACTATTAGTTCTATGACTTGTTATACAAAGTTAATGAAGAAGGGGATTATTTAATTTTTTTGTTTTTGTATCTTCAATGTCCATTACAGTTCATGACATATTGTTGTTCAGTTGTTCAGCCATGTCCAACTCTTTGTGACCCCATGGACCACAGAACACTTACACCGTCCATGACATTTTCTTGGCAAAGATAATGGTGTGTCTTACCATTTCCTTTTCCAGTGGATGAAAGGAAAGAGAGCTAAGGGAAATAACATAAGTATTCCCATTATGATACTATATAACAAAATAAATTAAAATCATCATCATATGATCAATTATTCATGGAAATATTGCACAGTTATTATTAAGGTAAAATAATCCTCAAAATGACACCTAAAATGACATTTTAATACAATTAAATTATACTGGCTGTAAGTAGTCTTCATGGGTTAGAAATGGTCATAAAATTTAATGAAATAACACTTGTATGTATCATAAATCAATTCAATGTAAGTCTAAATTAAAAAGAAGGCAATATTTGGTATTTATAGATTAAAATATCACAGGCAAGACCTCTGAATGTTCTATTGCTGAAAGTCAGATCTTATTAAAAGCAGTTTTTCTGTCACTGGCTGATGACTGCAGCAGAAAGAAAATAATTTAACACATTCACAATTATGTTTTTGTTAAAGTGACTTTTCTCAAAGCTGATTTTTCATTAAATTAAGATTTTCTGCTTTATAATGGATAAACTGATTTTCTGGAATGAAAATTATATAATTCAAACATATTTGTGAAATGAATAACTTGTTTTATTTACTAAGGATGCATAATCAAGAAATAGACTGTTATTTAAACCAACAAAAGCTGAAGGTAGGAATTTAAGATGTTGGTTGCCAGCATTGTTCATGGGTGGAATAGGGAAATAACACCCTATTGAAGGAAATAGACATTTCAGGACACTGCAAGACCATGACCAGGGAAACCAGTCACTCCTCTCAAAGAACATTTTTTTAAAAAATATACTAAGCTGTTTTAAATCAGGAAAGAAATTTCCAGGTAAAAAGGAAGTTGAAATAGGCCATCCCTGATAAACTTTACAAATGAACCTCATTAAATTAATGAGATTACATGTAACTGCTGAAAAGTACCTACATAGAGGTGAAAAAAACAAAATTCTAATTGACTCCCAGTGACTGGGGCAGCCTCAAATTTGTTTGGAGTCAGGGAAAACTGAAATGACTTGTTGGAAGTGCCACTCCTTCCACAGCATAGTTATTCTTGAAAATTAATTGACCTGAGAGTCATTATGATGTCACAGATTAGAGATGAGGGTTCAAATCCCATCTCTGACCCTTCCTGACGGTAGGATCCAAGGAAAGTCATTTGGTACCCCCCAGGCAGCTTATTTTTTTCGCAAATTTTATTTATTTTTATTCTGAACTTAGCAAATGAAATAAAAAAAGCAATTCAATATAAGCAGTAGAGGATTTTGCATAAAGTTGTATCCCTACTTTGGAGAACTTGCCTCAGTCAGCTCTCTGAAGGATGTTAATCTTTATTAGATTCCTCCCTACAAATTTCCACTTTAATTATAGGTCCCATTCAGAACAAACTACCAAAACAAACCTACAAATGAAAACAAATCTACAAAACAACAACAAAAATTACAAAACCCTAAGTGTTAGGGTCAATTGTTTTGCCTTTATAGCTGGCTTCTAGCAAGTCTAATTAGGGAGCCTGGATGATGGGCAGTGGACATGGAGGGGTAACTCTTACGCTAAAAAAATTCAATACGTTTGGTGAGAGCGCCATAAAAGGGTTTGAATCTCCTCCATCTGCGCAAAATGCTTACATTGTTTATTGTATAAAAGTCAGAAGCAATCTCAAGGATCCCTCTACACATATCCCAAAGAAACCCCAATGTCCCTGAAAAAGAGGATGCAGAGACATTAGCAGAAAGCCTACCTAGCTCCTATTCTACCTAACCTTTTCTGAAAGGCATTCTATCTACATCCTACCTTGGAGCACACTGTCCTGTGAAATATCAAACAACTCCATAGGTCTCCTCTAGAGTTCCAGATATGTTGCTCATTTTCTCTTACTAGGCAACCTGAGGTACTTTCCCTTGACTTTCTGCCTCCAGGCCTAGAGAAAGTTTGAGAAACCAAAGAGGGCAAAACTTTAAGGTAAAGACAAGGTCTATGGGATGGGGAGGTAGACATCTTTAATCAGGTTCATGCTAATTTTTTAATTTTTATTTACTTATTTTAGCCATTCATTTTATTTCTTAAACATTCATTTAAAAAAACCTAAGGTCCAAATTCTCTTCTCCCCTTTCTGTTTCCCATGCATTAAGCAAGTGAGCAATATATCAATTAAACATGTGAAGTCATTTGAAACATATTTCTATATTAACCATGTTGTAGGAAAAAAAACAGTAAAATGCAAGAAACCTAAAAAGTAAAAAAAAAAATGCTTCAATCTGTAGTCAGAGTTCATCAGTTCTTTCTCTAGAGATGGATAGCACTTTTCATCATGGGTCTTTTGGAATTATCTTGGATCATTGCCTTGATCAAAGTAGCTGTCTTTCACATTTGATCACTGTTAAAATATTGTGACTGTGTACAATGTTCCCCTTTTTCTATTCACTTCACTTTGAATAAGTTTGTACAAGATTTCCCAGGTTTTATGAAACCTTCCTGTTCATCATTTCTTATGTCACAATAGTATTTCATCACAATTATATACCTCAACTTGTTCAGTCATTCCCCAATTGATGGGCATCCTATTAATTTCCAATATTTTTGCCACTACAATGAAGAACTGTTATAAATAATATTGTAAAAACAGGTCTTTTCCTTTTTGTCTTTGATCTCTTTGGGAGAGAGGCCTAGTTGTGCTATTGCTGGGTCAAAGGAAATGGACAATTTTATAAACCTTTGGGCATAGGTCCAAATTGTTCCCAGAATGATTAGACCAATTCACAATTCCACCAACCCCCCCCAGGATTTGTAGTTTTCCTTTTTGGTTCTGGTAGTCAATCTGATAGGTGTGAGGTGATACCTCAGGTTGTTTTAATTTGTGCTCCTCTAATCAATAGTGATTTAGAACATTGGACAAAATCCGCCTTTGTACACAGCCTTAATCATGTTTCCCAAATGATATCTCTGATTTTAAGGAAGAGGTCCTCACAAACTCCCTTTAACAGATAACTAAAATTCAAATGTAATTGACACATCAAGCCAAACCAATTCATCAGGCATGTAAGTGCTTAGTAAGTAATAGGCATAGTGACAAATTGTAGATGGAATGATCTATGAGAGGAATATAAAAGATGGCAGTCTTGATGTATTGTGGAATATATAGAAGGGATTAAAATGTAAGAAGACCAGACAAATAGGAAGGATTCAGGTTATAAAGGACTTTAAAAGTCAAACAGAATGCCAGGGGCTGTTTTTTTGCTTCTTTTTGTGTCTCCATTACTTAGTGTAGTACCTGGCACATAGTAGGTATTTAATAAATATTATTGACTGACTGACTTTAGTTGAGTGCCCTGTCCACTGTGCCAGCTAGCTGTGAGGTAGTAGAGAGGGAGAAGAGAATAGTACTCTGGAAGGGCTTTTGAGAAAACCCGTAGTTTACAGGCATGGTCTGGAAGATTATTTCAGAGACTGAATCACAGAGGTAGTAGGAAACTCGAGAGAGGGTAGAATCACAAAAACTAGAAAGAAGAGAACAGCAAGAAGAAAGGGGGGATTGATGTGTTTAATAGGAATGTATATAGAGTCTGTATTGGATTGCACACCATCTTGGAGAGGGGGGAGGGGAAGGAGGTGAAGAAAATTTAAAACTTATAGAAGTGAATGGTGAAAACTAAAAATAAACAAATTAAAAGATCATTCCAAAAAAAAAAAAAGAGTGATCAACAGTGCCAAGGACTTCAAAGAGCCTGAGGATGCATAGAAGGAGTGAACAAAAGCATTTTTAGATTTGGAAATTAAGAGATCTTTGTTAATTTAGGAGAGAGAAATTTCAGTTAAATGACAGGATTGGAAACTGGTCTGCAAAAAGTTTAGAACAGAGTGTGAAAGCACTGAAAATAGAGAAATGGAGGCACTAAATTGTAGATATACATGAATATTTTGGGGGGAGGGTAAATTATCACAGAAATGGGACATAACCGAACAAAACAAAACAAATCTTAGAAATGATCTGATAGATATCTTTAGCTATTTGTTAGTTGTAGTTGGATCTCTTCCTTCAGGATACTCGAAAGTAAATTACCATATGTTGTCAAATCTGGGCTTTAAACTGACCACACCATATCAGTGCTTCATCTAATCCATCCCTCCCCTGCTCCCCAAATATGATAATTAAACTATTCTTGGACCAAAAGAACTCCACCCTGAAAGGCACTTTGAGTTTCTCTTCTAATTATGTCCTACTTAATGCTCTCAGTTTCTGTGATGATATGCTTTCTGAAATGTAAACTTGCTGACAATGGCCCTTTTACTACACAAAAGCATGATGTGTATTTATAAGCTTAATCATAGCACTTGGGGAGGAAAGTTTCCCTTGATATTTCATACCCGTGTTAATATTAATATAATATGCCTATGTATCATATTAATATCTTATACTTTTATGACATTTTACATTTAAGTGCTTTTCTCATAAGAATACTTTCAAATAGGTGGAACCAATATTTAGTTCCATTATATAAATAAGGAATGAGATGCAGATAATTTAAGTGAATGAGCATCAGAATTCGATTTGAAACCAGGTATTCTGAATCTGAGTGTTTTGCTGTTCTACTGTAATCTTTGTCTGTCTAGAATATTTTATTTAAAATGTTGCTCTTGGTTCCATTATTGAAATGCTTAAGTGGTTTTTGGGCATATAAAATTATCATCTTCTTAGGTGCACAGATTCACAGACAAGTTTAAAATGTATGTCTTTCATTGGGTGAGGAATTAATATTAATTTGTATACATACTATTGAGATAATCAATTATGATTTTTGTTTGAAATATGTCTCCTCTACCTATCCATCCATCAATATATGTACAGTATAAGAGACTGGATAATTCTTCTACCGAAAAAAGGAAACAATGATTTCTAGTCTGAAAATTGAGAAGTACCAGTTTGATTAGTGATGATGGCTGATCTATTGTAGGTTTATTTGATTATTTGCATACTTTAATTATTTGAAAACCTTCCTAAGAGTTAAAAATTCTAGAAAATGGAAACTCAACTTTCCCCAGAAAAGATTATTTACCTACCTCTCTTCTTCTGGTCATTCCGCAAGAGCTTTCTCTAAATGTTGAAAGGAAAAGTATGTTTAAATATGTCAGGTCATATAGCCAACTTAATTCTAATGAAAAGAAACAATACAGCTGTGAGGAATAGTAATTAAATCTATTCCTTTCAGTTTGCATTTTCATTTAAATGGGAAAAGTCTACTACTAATACATTTTTAAAAAGTAATTGAATGACTAAAACGGTGCCCTTGTGAAATATCTGAAATGACTAATTGGAATTCCAATGGGAATTTTAGGTTAAAAAGAAATGTCAAACAGACAGTATAAGTATGCATGAAAAGTACCTATATATAAAAGGATAAAGTTTAGAATATCATTTTATTTTTTACAAAGGAACAGATATTAGCTGATTAATTATTTTTTAAAAGTAGTCTCCTTAGAGCAATCTGGAATTCCTTTGACCCAAAGAGTTTCTAAACTACCTATATCCTTTGACCCAGCAATACTACTACTTGGTCTATTTCTGAAGATAATTAGGGAGAAAGGAAAATAACATATATGTTCTACCATGTTTGTTTTGGCTCTCTTTAGGGTAGCAAAGAACTGAAAAATGCAGGGATGCCCATCAGTTGGGGAATGGCTGAACAAGTTGTGGTACATGAATGTGATGGAATACTGTTGCGCTGTAAGAAATAATGAGATCAGTGATTTTAGGAAAAAAACATGGAAAGACTTGCACAAAATAATGAAGAGTGCTATGAGAATAACCAAGGGAACAATGTATACAGTAAGAGCAATATTGTTTTAGGAACCATTTGGAAGGAATAAGCTATTTTGACTATTATAAAGATCCCAAATAACTGTAAAGTATATATGAACAAAGGTGTTATCTGCATACAGAGAAAGAACTGAAAAATAGAATAATTTTACACACACACACATATGTGTATACATATATATGTATATTTACATTGTGTATATATGTATATAGGTGTATATGTATGTGTATATATATATATATATACATACACACATATTTGTGTCTAATGGTAGCTACCTCTAGGAGAGAGAAGAAAAAAATTACATGATAATTTTGTCTATTTCAAAGGAAATGGAAAGTTGTGCGTAGTGGTTTTGATGTTTCATATGCAATTATTCTTGCCTTACCTAGACTAGAAGTATAATCTCCATTCATGGATCCAGTCCCAATATTGGTTTCCATAGAAGTTCTGGCCTGTCCCTTTCTGACCTGAATTGACTCGCTCCTCTGTAAGTAGGCTGCTCCTAGAACATCACCATATTGGAATTGGACTTAGCATGGACACTGGATCATTTACCCTCAGAATTTCCAAGTTCAAGTGTTACAATAGTCTAAGCCTCCCTGGTAGTAGGGATGACAGGTAAGTGCCATCATCTCTAAGCATACATAGATTTTATCTGTGATATATGTATTGAATGGATAGAGCTTTGTTGAGAAATATTTTTACAATGACTAAATCAATTTTCCTTTTTCAGAATCTAGTTTCAGAAAGTCAAAATTAATTTCTCCAAGTGAACATCTAATTCCCTGAAAGATATCCTTGCTTGATGCTTTACCACTTTTAAAGCAAGGTAAACTATGAATTATGTGAAAGTAAATTCATTTTGAATTTGAAAACACATCACAGTTCAACCATTTGAATATAATGAAATGTTATGACATGAAGAGGACTGATTTACTTTAGAGGGTTATATTGCATTTTTTCATTTGGAATAATCTAGTTCATCCAACACAAATCAGTTTAACATGCATTTATTAAGCAACTACTGTGTTCTGGACCCTGTGCTAAGTGCTGAGGATACAAAGACCAAAAAAAATGGCCCCTGCCCTCAAGGAATTTTCATTTTATTGTGGAGACATGTGAGACAATAGGTGCACAGATAAATAAATAAAAAATATATACTGGTAAATAAAAGCCATAGTTAAAAGCACTCAAATACATGAATTGTAAATAGAATGCCACTAATTTAGGGGTTGTTCTCAATGTTATTCTTACCAATATTACCCTCCCAGTCCTATTAGTGCTAGGGCTAAGGACTTCTTGGCTGGACCAGAAGCTGTCTAAAGCAGTAAAAGTGACAGCCACAAAGTTGTCACCAGGGAAATGCCATAACCAGGGGTCTGAGTATTCAGAGCCAAGAACAGAGTGATGTGCCCTAGAGCTATACAAGAGATGGGGGTTAAATGAGAGCAGCAATCATTCAAGTTCAAAGAATGAGAAAAGATATAGGTGGTCTAGGTCTTATGCAGAAATGTCCAACGCTAACAGAATTGAGGAGGTGTCTGTCACATTTGTATGGAATTCAACACATTTTACAACATTTGGCTTTTTGCAGGTGCATGTACATTTTTATGACTGGCTTAAAGATTGGGCTGACCTTGCCTGCCAGTTTCTCCTAAATTAATGTCAATTCTGTCACAGTTGATACTATAATTCTTGGAGGAAACAGCTGTCTCAAATGAACCACAGATATGTTTTGCCTTAGAGAAAGTCTCATTTATTGTATATCACAAATAGACAACTGTTACGGTACTATTAATTATTTCAGTGTTTAGGCACTGAGGAAGAGGGAGATGAATCCTCTCAAGGAGGAAAAGTGTTTGTTTGAGTCTCGATAAAGATCTAAATAATTATACAGGAAACCAAAAGCAAGACTGATTTGGGAAACTGAATTTGTCTGAAGCACCATAGTACAGAGATAGAAATCCAGGTTCAAGCCATCATAAATGGTATTAAATGACAAGGAAAGATACAGTGAGTGCATATATTTAAGTTTCTTTGAATTATCCAGGATTTTCAATGCTTTGACTTTTTAACAAAGCTGCATGCATCCTCCATGCTGACCTGCTGTGAGTTGGAGGCATGGTTCTCAGACTGCCATAACTCCATCTGTCTTAGGCGTGTCAGAAAGGCCTTGGATGTGGCTATCACTGCTCACTTACACATATGTAGAAATAACAGTCATGGATCATGTTTGCGGAGCTGTCTCAATAAGTTCTATGCAGAAGTAGTTGATCTAATTTTTGTTTTTTTCCCAGTTTTAGGTGCATTTGAATAACTTCAAATGGAAATTTATAACAATTATATGATCTACAAGAACTTTTTTAATTTTCTCAACTATTGCTATAGAATGATTGAATTTTTATTGTGTAGTTTCTTGTTACTCTATAATACCTCCTATTTGTAAAGGTATAATCCAACAGCACTAAATGAACTTTTGAACTTCAGAAGATTCAAGATTAATTGATAAAATAGTTAACACAACGTTTTCCATTTAAATCTAAGGAAGTATAGTCTTCCCCATATATCCGATGATCTCACAAGACACAGAGTCAAATGATTTCTACTCTGAAAAATCTTAAGGAGTAATATATGCATTAAACCTCAAAAAGCCATGAGAACTACTTAAGTTTGTCAAATTCAAGAGGAAATCTCTAGAGAACGGGTTTTGTTAAAAGGCTTGCAGTATTTCCTGCATCTGGCTGGGTGGAAACAGTACTCAAAACAGCCTTTTTACAAGTATTTCAACATGGCTAGGAAAAAAAGATGCGCAAAGTCTATGTTTAAAACAATGGGGATAAAAGACAGTTATTTTTAACTGCAAAAATGTTAGTAAATCTTGGTTCCTATAGCAATGAAATTGTAATTTCATATATCACTTGATTATATACAATTACCAGAAGCATAGGTAACAAAAGCTAAAATTTCATTAACTGAGTAAAGTTTAACAAATAGCAGTATGTGACTGCAGGGCTAATATTTTGGGTTTAGATGTCTTCTGAACGTTTCCTGCTCTTATAATGCCCTATGAAGCCTACAGAGAAGAATCAGAGACCTTGCCTCATCCTCTTTTCCTCATCTACCTGCTTGTCTTGTTAAATTAAATGGAATAAATATTAATTAATCTTGCCATATATAAGTTCAGAAAGTCCTATTACCAGAGAGTTGACTACTAGATGATGGCTATTTCTATCACAGTAACTCATTAAACCATATACTAAGGTATATTTAATTAAAAAAAATTTATTGTATGTTTTCAGTTCTATCCAACTCTTTGTGACCCTATTTGGAGTTTTCTTGGCAAAGATACTGGAGGGGTTTGCCGTTTCCTTCTCCAGCTCATTTTACAGATGAGGAAACTGAGGCAAACACGGTAAAGTGACAAACCCAGGGTCACATAGCTAGTAAGTGTCTAAGACTAGATTTGAACTTGGATCTTCCCGACTCCAGTTTGATTGCTCTATCTAATTCATCACCTAGCTGCCCCTTCCTCATAGATATGAGGAATACTGATGGCCTTTGTTGCAGTATAGTATTTCTTATATGGCAAAGGAATTTAAAGAGATTAATACTACTTCAGAAATATATAATACATGCATACAGGTATGCAAACATACATATATACACATATACACACATACAAACGTATCTGTGTATATCTTTGTGTGTGTACATACATATATATATATGCATATCAGATACATACAGATCAATGGTTCCTTAATGTGATATATATAGATATAGATATATATATATATCTATCTATATCTATATCTATATATATCACATTAAGGAACCATTGATCTTTGCTTTTGAATGAGCCAAAGAGAAAAAGAAAGAAAAACACCCAAGCCAACATAACCTCAATCCCTTTATCAGGTATTCCATATTAATGAAATCATTCACCATTCACTCAGAAGTGTGAATAAGATCTGACAATTAGTTGAGGAACTTGGTTATGTCCTGTGGTGCTTCACAAACATAGGAAGCTAATTAGAACTGAGGATCTGAGCATCTAGCAACTTGCAATCAAGATCTTGAGAAAAATATTATGGGGAGGTAGACAGAAAAGAATATCCAGCCCTGGACTCAGTCTCAGTCTTTGCTGGGAGAAACCTTTTTAATCCCAGAAGAATGAAGTATTTATTCTTTTTCATCAGTTTTCTAGAAGTGTTCCTGAGGCAGCAGACTAAGGTTCCTCAAGAAGTACAGTAGAAAAACTATACCCTGCCTAAGGGGAATAACTAGAAAACTATGGAAAAAGACCTTTTCAAGCTGTCGATCCTTTTTGTTTCATGTCCTAACTTGGAGTCAAAGTTTCCCTTGAATCTGTAAAGGAGTGGATCAAAAACTAGGTAGTTTGTACTAAATAGGCCACTGTAATAAATGTCTGCTCTTCAACAACTAATTTGGCTGACTAAATGATGGCTAGACATCTAGATGGAGTAGCGGATAGAGAATCAAACCTGGATTTAGAACGACTGATCTTCTTGAGTTCAAATCTGGACTCAGACACCTACGAGCTGTGTGACCCTGGGCAAGAAACTTAATCCAATTTGCCTCCGTTTTCTCATCTGTAAAATGAACTGGAGAAGGAAATGCTAAACCACTCCAGAATCTTTGCCAAGAAAATGCCAAATGGCATCATCAATGACTGAACACAACTGACAGCCACTGATATTCAACTGGAAAGACCACAGATGAGTAATAGTACTAGAAAGACACTCCCCATTGCTCAAATTTAACCCTTAACACCTGAGAGAATGCAGGAACTGACCCCTGGAAAATGGAGCAATGTAAGCAAGGTGTGGAAAAGTAGTTCAAAAGCCTGAGATGCCCAAGTATTGAACCATCAAAATAGAGTATTATTATCGCCCCTCAAAGCAGCATATTCTTCAAACAAAAATGCCTTTTGGGCAAGTTCCTCAGTGACATCACAATGAAACCTGAACTTTGACATCATGAGGATTTTTACACATCACCAAATGAAAATATTGGCGTTAGAGGTACAAAGTACTTTTAAAAAGAGCGTTTATATTGAACTTCTAGACTTTACAACACAAATACAGTACGAGCAAGGACTTGGTTGGTATATTTTTAGTGAAATGACTGAATTGTGAATTTCAAAGTAATATAAGCTATTGAACTTTATATTCATAAATATTTCTCGCCTTTCACAAGCTCGTCACTGATTTCACGTGATTTTTTAAAGTGAGAAGCAAGTGCTCACCTGTTCTTCGCCAGATTTCTTTTATGAATCATTACTTTTAAGAAGAAATGTAACTGAAAACAAAGACTAAGCTTACACGCTACTGGGAGACGCGGCGAAGTGAATAAGGAGAAGACTAGAAAGTGAGCCGATAAGGAACACATATACATATATGTACATACATGTACTAGTATTATTATATACACACACTGTATATCAACAAAGACTAAGCTTACGCGCTACTGGGAGACGCGGCGAAGTGAA
>CM053770.1:391533147-391564430 GCA_028658325.1 Potorous gilbertii | reverse complement strand
CGCGCTACTGGGAGACGCGGCGAAGTGAATAAGGAGAAGACTAAAAAGTGAGCCGATACAGAACATATATACATATATGTACATACATGTAGTAGCATTATTATATACACACACTGTATATCAACAAAGACTAAGCTTACGCGCTACTGGGAGACGCGGCGAGGTGAATAAGGAGAAGACTAAAAAGTGAGCCGATAAGGAACCTATATACACATATGTACATACATGTACTAGTATTATTATATACACACGCTATATATCAACAAAGACTAAAACAGTCACAGAGAACAAGGAGTTGTTCTACATGGCTCCCTTCAAAAGTTTACATCATTGCATATACTTTTTCTGGAAGGAAGAGGAGATGGGCAAATGCATGTGCTTTATTTTTAGTTAGGAAGGGCCCCAAGTTGACCACTCTTAGTAATATAGATGAATGTCTGAGTGTGTGTATGAGGAAATAGACTCAATTTGAAAATAAATTTGTTGTATGCTTCATTTCAGCCTAGACAATTATTTGCTAAAGGTTCAAGATAATTGTGAATCAACTGGGTGACTCAGTACATAGATCACTAGACCTGGAATCAGAAAAGAGGAGTTCAAATACACTATCAGACATTAGCTGTGTCACCCTGAATAAATTAGTTTTTAATGTCTATCTACTTAAGTTTCCTTATCTGTAAACAAAGACAAACATATCACCTACTCAAGGATATTGTAAAAGAGAAGCTAAGATATGTTTGCAAAGTTCTTTGCAAAACTTATTATTAATAATTATAGCAACAAGCATTTTATGTAGTACCTGTTATATACCCGGTACCACTCTAAGTGCCTTTTATAAATATCTCATTCTATCCCAGAAAAAAACAAAACAAAACATCCTGGCAAGTTGGTACTATTATTAACCTTATTTATCAGCTAAAGAAACTGAGCTATACAAATGTTAAATGATTTGTCCAAGGTAACACAGTTAGTAAAGGTCTAAGGCCATATTTGAACTCAGGTCTTATTCATTCCAGGCTAGATATGTCTTATCCATCTAGATGCCCTGATTATCATTAGCTGTCTTTGATTTTTTATGTTCTGTTATATCATGTTAATCATGTAATTTCATGCCATGTCATGTCATATCATCTCACGTTACATTAAATTATATCATACTATATTATGTCATAACATATACTATATAAATATTATGTTCCTTATTTTCATTTAGGCTGTGTCTATATGGAACTTTAACATCTAATTGAAAGGGAAAAAAAATCTGTAATCATCTATGTTGTCTATTTAATATCTATTTAATGTCTATTGTCCAGATTATCAGGAAATGAGGTGATAGCACAATGATGGAGAATATCCATTGGCATTTTTCCTCTGTATTATACCTCTTAGTTCACTTCCTTGTTTCTTAGTTCTGGCCTCTGGATGTGAATTTTAGTCAGTCTTTTGACGCTCATTACCTATTGAGTTTTTGACTCTCATTACCTATTCTTTCTGTTTTGTGAGAGTAGATGTTGCTATACTCTCTTTCCTAGGCTCTTCGCCCAAGTTCCTTATCTCAATTATCCATTCTCCCTTTTTCTCTTCCAGAACTAACTTGGTAAATTTGCTTAGACTTACTTTATTACGCATTTCTCTGCTTGTTCTAATCACTTAGACTCTTAGGCCTATCAATTTGAATTCCTGATATTAACCTGGTTCTCCTTTCTTATGCTTATCCCTCCAGGGCTCTAGAATACATTAACATATACTGTGTTATCTGTCAATCATCTCAACCTATAGGGTCATATTAATTCTGGTTAATACCTGGATTCTGCCTCTTTGCCTGACTCAATGGAAAGTTCCCATAAACCCCATCTGCCTGTCTTGTTGGTCAATTTCTGGATATCATAGCACTTGAGAAGTAACTTCTGAGTCAACAAAAGAAGCAATGAAAAAGGTGCCAGAGATAGGATGGATGTGAGTGGAGAGGGAAGAGAAACATGAAAATTAAACTTAAAACATCCCAAACAAAATGTGATTGAATCGGTCAGATCATAGCAGTCATTGAAGAAAGCTAATACTCCTATTTTTTTTAATACTACTAATATATATGGGGCTGGAGTCAAGAAGGAGGAGTCGGACTTTCTAGAGTTCTCCCCCCAAGCCCAGTCAAATATCTATAAAAAGTAGCTCTAAACAAATTCTGGAGCTACAGAACCCACAGAATGACAGAGTGAAGCAATCTCCAGGCCAAGACAGCCTGGAAGTTTGCCAGGAAATGTCTATTACTGGTACTATTACTGCTACCATACTGGTAGCAGGACCCAGCCCAGTATGGGTGGCATCAGCACAGAGGGAACATGAGCAGGTCTTGGGGGGTACTAATCTCTTGTACCTGTGGTGGTTTACAGACTTCACAACCCCAAAATGCTGAGGAAAAATTGGAAGATCAGTGGAAAAATCTGTGGGACTTGTGTGGAAGAGTAGAGTGGTCTGGTTCCAGCCCCAGGGTGGCAGAGGGAGGAGGGGGTGGAGGACCTCACAGCAGCAACAGAGGTAGCTACAGCTACTGTTTCTGGAGCTCTAGGCCTACAAGTGGTGGGTGGATAGAGCAACTGACAGTAAACCCCCCATCACCACTGGAAGCAGAGAACTACATTGACAGAGAGCTCAAAAGTCAAGTAAATGACAGGGAAATGAGCAAAAATCCGAAGTATCCCACTATAGGATCTTACTTTGGAGATGAGGAAGACTAAAACATACAAACAGAAGACAACAAAGTCAATGCTCCTCTACCCCAAGCCTCCAAGAAAAACATGAAATGGTCTCAGACTGTGGAAGAGCTGAAAAAGAGCTAAAAAAAATTTTTTTTTAAAAATCAAATAAGAGAAGTAGAGCAAAACTGGGAAGAGAAATGAGAGTGATGCAAAAAAAAATCATGTAAAACAAGTCAAATGCTTGCAAAATGAGACCCCAAAAATGCTGAAGAAAATAATACTTAAAATAATAAAATAAATAAATAAAAATGACAAAAGAGATCCAAAAAGGCAATGAGGTGAAGAATGCCCTAAAAAGTATAATTGGCCATATAGAAAAGGAGGACTGAAAACTCACTGCACACTGCACTTTAAGAAAACAATTTCTTAAAGATTAGAATGGAGCATATGGAAGCTAATGACTTTATGAAAAATTCAAGAAATTATAAAACAAAACCAAAGGAATGAAGAAATAGCTGACAATGTGAAATATCTCATTGGAAAAGCAACTGATCTAGAAAACAGATTCAGATTTTAAAATTATGAGACTACCTGAAGGCCATGATCAAAAAAAGAGTCTAAATATTATCGTTCAAGAAATTATCTAGAAAAACTGACTTGATGTTCTAGAAATAGAGAGTAAAATAAACATTGAAAGAATCCACTCATCTCCTCCTGAAAGAGATTCAAAAACAGAAACTCCTGGGAATATTGTAGTCAAATTCCAGAGCTTCCAGGTCAAGGAGAAAATATTTCAAGCTGCCAGAAAGAAACAAAATTCAAGTATTGTGGAAGTACAATCAGGATAACACAAGATTAGCAGCTGCTATATTAAGGGATCACAAGGCTTGGAACATGATATTCCTGAATTCAAAGGAGCTAGGATTAAAACCAAGAATCACTTATCCAGCAAGACTGAGTACAATACTTCAGGGTAAAACTTGGTCATTCAATACAATAAAGTACTTTCAAACATTACCAATGAAAAGACCAAAGCTGAATAGAAAATTTGACTTTCAAACACAAGAATGAAGAGAAGTATGCAAAGGTAAACAGGAAAGAAATCATAAGGGATTTATTAAAGTTGAACTGTTTACTTTCCTACATGGAAAGATAATATTTGAAACTTTTGAGAATTTTCTCAGTATCTGGATAGTTGGAAGGATTATATACATATAGACAAAGAGCACAGGGTGGGATAAATAGGAAGAGGTGATAACTAAAAAAATAAAACTAAGGGGTTAGAGAGGAATATATTGGGAGGAGAAAGGGAGAAATAGAATGAGGCAAATTATCTCTCACATAAAAGAGGCAAGAAAAATATTTTTCTATGCAGGGGAAGAAGGGGGAGGTTATAGGGAAAAAGTGATCCTTTTTCACATCACATTTGCCTTAAGGAGGGAATAATATGCACACTCAATTTGCTATGGAAATCTATCTTACACTAATAGGAAAGTAAGGGAGAAGAGGATGAGCAGGGTGTGGGGAGGATAGAAGGGAGGGCAAATGGGAAGAGGAGGCAATTAGAAGTTAATTCTTTTGAGGAAGAATAGAGTCAAAAGAGAGACTAGAATAAATGGGGTGCAGGACAGGATGGAGGGAAATATAGTTAGTCTTTCACAACATGACTTTTATGGAAGTCTTTTGCATAACTACACATGTATAACATATATTGATTTGCTTGCCTTCTCTGTGGGGATGGGTGGGGAGGGAGGCAGGGAGAGAAGTTGGAACTCAAAGTTTTAAAAGTGAATGTTAAAAATTGTTTTTACATGGAACTGGGAAATAAGATATACAAGTAATGGGGTATAAAAATCTATTGTGCCCTACAAGAATATAGAGATGGGAATAAGGGAAGGGAGGCATGTTATGATAGAAGGGAGGGCAGATTTGGGGAAGGGATAATCAAAATATATGCTGTCTTGGCGTGGGCAGAGGGGAGAGATGGGGAGAAAATTTGGAACTCAAAATTTTGTGGAAATGAATGTTGGAAACTTAAAGATAATAAGTGAACAAACAAACAACACTGTAAAGACAAACAGCTTTGAAAGACAAATTCTGACCAATGCAATAAACAATCAGAATTCTGAATCAAATATACTACCTACCTCCTGATAGAGTGATAATGAACTCAACATGCAGAAGGAGACATATTTTTGGAGATGGTCAATTTGTTTTGCTTGATAATGAATATTTGTTATAAGAATTTTGCTTTCTTTTTGAGAGATGTGGGAAGGAGGATAATAGACTCTTGTTAATTAAAAAGAATAACATGAAAAAATTACTAATGTAATATTACTAATTTTTACCTTCAATGCTTCCAAAGAATAATAAAGTAATTGAGTTTCTAACTCATCAGTTTCTTTTTTGTCATACATTTGGTGAAATGATGAGCTTCTGACATTGTTACGTGACTCTTTCCTAATCTAGGAAATGGCTCTTTCTTCTAGGCTTAATACTTCCAGATTGGGATTTTTGATTTCCTACCACCATTGATACTTCTGCTGCTACTACTATCAAGTGGCATACACATAGTGTAGTGGATAGAGGGGCTCACATGGAGGCAGAAAGACTTGGATTCAGATCTCACTTCTGACACATTAGTTGTGTGACAATGAACAAGTCTAGGGATGTGCTTACTCTTCATAATTAACATTGTTTCCATAGCTTTCTTGTCTAGCTAGTTAACAAATCAAAACTGATTTATATATTTATAGAATTTATTGATTTATAGAATATATATATATATATATATATATATATGTAAAATTACCTGAGTTGTAAATGCTCACACTGAAAAGTTAACAATTCACTCTGAGAGCCAATTCAAGTGAACATAACTGTGCCAGTTGCAACCTCTCTGAGTTTTAGGCATCTTACTATGATTTATCTACTAATTCAAAGGTGATTTGTAATATGCATTAATTTCTATACCACGGAAATCTTAGGTCCTTGATATATTATCTTATTTCGGTGCTTCTTGGTTCCATGATTTCTCCAACAATACATACTCCAGCCTATCTTTGAAACTCTCTGATTTCATGAATTGCAAAAGAAAAGAATAATTATCATTTAGTGAACCACCGTCTGATGATGAACCTCCCAGAACTCAGCTAGCCAGGGCCTTGAGTTACACTCAGTGCTTACTTGTCCGGATCACACTCCAAGTTCTTCCAGATTATTAGAGTTTTCTGGATTTTCTGTCTAATTGATGTAGACTTCAAAAATCCCAGGTGTCCAAGTTGAGGTATTAGAGGAGGGTTTTCTTGGAAGATTACTGTTATTGCTATGATTTTTCTTAATATCTAAATGGGGATGACTGGAGAGCATAATGAAGGACTAACAATGTTTTACTCATTCCCATTATTTAACTTCAGTCAGAAGACTCTGTACCCTAGAACCAGTGGCCCTGAAGCAACCTTTATGGTGTGAAATCTTGATAAAGAATTTTTGAAACTTGCTGTTAGCCTAGTGTCTGTTCATTTGTTTATGTCAAGAGAAGAGAGTATGTTTGTGTGTATATATAAATAGAAGCAGAGAAAATATTCGTAAGATAATAACCTGCCTTGTATTTTTGTCAGTTGATGTTTTTGTCCTTATACCCTAGCGCACTGTGGGTACGGCCATTTAATATGTATAAAGCTGGTAGAGATTTGAATATTTTAAGACAAAAATCATTAATTTTGCAAAATGTCAGAAGTTGAAAGGTAATTATCAGTGAAAAGCCATGTAGCTGTTCCTATGTGGAAAGACAGAGAGAGAGAATGGCATTAACACTTCCACCCCATCAGTTTGGCTGTACATCAGTGGCTTGAAAGATGGCAATATTGCAGGTAAGGGCCTTCATAAAAGCTTTTAAAGAGAAGAGTGAAATTTAAATTTTAAAACAAGTACACTATCCTTTCCTACAGCTGATCTGGACTGCAACATTTTTAGTTTAAGGTGGAAAATAGATAGCCAAATTGTACTTGAGAGTATATTACTTAGGTTATAGAAGGTGAGAGGAATCCCTAGTGATTGCTAGCCCTGGAAATCTTATCCATTAACCTGACATTATGGAAATGTGCCCATTTGTCTTTATGGAATCTTGAATTCCAGGGAAGGAAAAATCTCATTTAGAACATGCAATAATTTTCTATGTCTTTGTGAACTCTTGTCTTTCTGGAGAAACAGTCCAATGGAGTACAGAGAACAATGGAATTGGGATGAGAATACCAGAGTTTGAGTCTACATGTCTATACCAAAGTCAAATAAATTTCTAATAAAATAGATAGTACTTAATAAAAATTTGTTGAGTTTGATTACTAATCACATGACCATGTGCAAATTATCTAAATCATGGGTACCTAGGTAGTGAAATGAAAAGTATTGTATGTGGAATCGAAGAACCAAGGTCAAAGCCAACCTTAGACACTAGCTATGTGACTGTGGTCAATTCACTTAACCTTTACTTGCCTCTGTTTCCTCAACTATAAAATGGGGCCTAATAATAACAGCTTCCTCACAGGGTTGTGAGGACCAAATGAGAAAATAGTTCTAAAACATTTAGTACAGTGTCTGATACATTGTACACGCTTATTTCCGTGTTTTTCTCTCTTTTCCTTTTCTTCCTTCCTTCCTTCTTTCCTTCCTTCCTTCCTTCCTTCCTTCCTTCCTTCCTTCCTTCCTTCCTTCCTTCCTTCTTTCCTTTCTATTTCACTGTTCTAAGGCACAGTTCTGTTATACATAAAAATCACAGCACTACATATTTCCCAGAGTTCCTAGCCATTATTTTTGTTGATTAGTATGTGGGAGAAAAAGCCATTTACCTGCATGTGTTACAAGGTATTCGTGTACTTTAATAGATGCCATGGAGGTAGATTGATATGATGGAAAGAAAACTGGCTCTGGATTAAGGGAAGCTGTGCTCAAATTCAACCTCCAAATCTTAATACACAGACTTTGACTCTGAGCAAGAAACAACTTCCCTGGGCATCAGCTCTGTAAAATGAATGGGTTAGACTCAGTGTTTCCTGGATTCTCATGTAACTCTAGGTTTACAATACTTTGATTATATCAATCAATATGTTCTATGTCTTTATAATATTATATATGCACAGTGCAAAAATAATCCATTGGTCTGGGACTTAATAAAACTAATTTCTAGCCTGAGTCCTACCATTTGACTTTGTCAACATTTGACTTTTGATAAAAACTCATTGTCTCAATTTCTGTAATTGTTAAATGAAGTTAATCAGGATATTGGGAGGATCATGAAAGATTGTGCTCATGAAAGCTCTTTAAAGATTTTTTAATATTTAACTCTGCTATGCTTGTTAGTTGGACAAAAAATATGCTTTAGGAGACATTGTGTTATCAGCATGAATGCTACCATCTTTTATACTGATCATATTCTCTCCAGGAATGCCCTTGATGACCCAGCATTTAGTGAGATATTTGATAATTTTTTTTTTTTGTAAATGTACCATTGAAGATCCCTGTAATTACTAGAGGATTTCCTTTGCATTTTTAGATTTGGGGCCATGCAGGAGGACTGTGACTTGCTCCATTATCCATGTTCCTATTACATGACTGTCATACTTTTTTTCTGGACAATAGATTCTTTATTTCTATCTTCCCACAACCCATGTAACCATGACTATAGGCATTTTAAATCATATTTGCCAATCTCTTGAGTGAAGTGAAAGAGAAAGGTTGATTTGACTTGCATTTCTCTTATTATTAGTTGATTTGGAGTATTCTTTCATGTGGTGGTTTGGAATTCTTATTTTCAGAGATGGTTCTCCATATTCTTTGACCACTTTTATATTGAGAATGGGTTCTGTTTATACAATTAAGACATTTAACCCTAATGGGAGAAATTCAGTACAATGATATTTTCCCCCAAATCAACCACTTCCCTTCTTATTCTAAATGTACTTATTTTGTTTGCCCATAAAATATTCAAGCTCAAGTAGTTATCTATTTTATCTTATGCAATTACTTCTTTCTCTCATTTGGAAGTATATGATGTTTATTACCTTTTTTACAGTATGATTGTTAATACTATGATCACACTTCCATTTTAAAAGAGGAATAAGCAAACTATGGATGAAGGACCAATTCTGCCTGTCCATTTTTGAATGGCCCATGAGCTAAAAAATGGTTTTTACTTTATAAATATAATAAAACCTAACTGTATTTTCTAAAATGCTTAGGTCAGTAGTCTCTACAAAAGAAATCACAGGTCTGATTTGTCTTGCAGTCAGAAGTCTCCCAACATTTGATTTATAACATACTGTAGAATATGATGTCAAATATTGGTCGAAGCCTAATTTCTGCCATTCTACTTTCTGGTTTTTACATAATTTTTTTCACACACTCCCAAAAGGCATTCTTTCTTAAGCAATTTATGTTTTATTACTTGTCAAATAATAAGATACTAAGTTCCATTGTTTATGATAATCCTATTTCTAGTCTGCTCCATTGATGTCTATTTTTTAGACAGTCACGTGTTTTATGAACTATAGATTCATATTTATAAACTTGAGGTTTTTAAGCTATATCTCCTTCATCCCTCTTTTTATCATTTCCCTTAATATTTGAGATACTATAATTTTCCAAAATACTCACCATTTCATTGACTGATATAAAATATTCCTTCGGCAACTTGATGTTTATAGAATTAAAACTGCAGCTGAACTTTTTTCATTATTTTTATTTTTTTGGCACTGTTCAGTGATAGTTCCTCAATATTCCTTTTACTTTATAAATTATCTCATATTTCTTTAAAAGAACACTTTGTAATTGTAGTTTTACAAATATTTTGTGTATTTTGGCAAATGAATTCTCAAATATATTTGCATTGTGTAATTATTGGAGAGAATATTTTCCTTTTCTTGCCTCTTGAATATTGTTGTTGTATTATATAAAAATAACATTGATTTTCTTTGGGAAGGGGGTATTTGTGGCCTGCAGCTTTTCTGAAATTATCGTCTCAGTGTCTTTGCTGATTCTCCAGGATATGCTAAGTGATCAATCTTATCAACAACTAAGGATACATTTATATTTTCAACCTATCTTTACTCTTTCATTTCCTTTGTCTTATTGCTATTATTAATCCTGTGAGTAGATGCAGTTGGCTGATGAAATGTATTTGCATTCTTTCTATGAATCCAACATATTTATAGTGAATTATTCCTTGAATGAATCAATGTAATGACTGTATATTGAGATGGTCTCTTTGGATTTTAATTTTTTTCAACCAATATTCATTAACAATATTGGCCTACATTTCTATGTTTTGTCCTTCAGGATATTTAGAGAAGATAGAAACAAATGGCAGAGACCTTGAAGACAAAGTTTATGCAGTTGAAACTAATATATATATATATATATATATATATATATATATATATATATATATATATATATATGTATATATATATATGTACATATATATATTAAACCTTAGTTTTTTCAGCTCAAAGCTGATCACTTGGTTTAAGTAGAAAAATTTGATTTGTATATTCTCATTCTACTGAGGTATGTATTACATTAACTTGTAATGAGACAATGTCAAAGGTAGAGTTACAAATACCATAATAGTCTGCTACAGATTAAAGCTAACAAATTCCAAATGGTTGGAAATTCACTATTATGCTTAAAAAGAAAAGGAAAAGTAGGACTGTGTTTTACCGCAAAGAATAGGAATGCTTATTCAGCCACCCCAGAAATGGAATTATGTGGTCTAACTTTATTAGTGGAAATGAAAGAATTTTACCTAAGTAGTGGGCACTTTTTCCCTGTGATTTTTGAATTCAAAATATAGTTTGTTAGTTTGATTGGAATGCTCTGTGGGAAAAACACACACAATTTGTTATTAATTCCCTCAGTATGTTAATTATGGCTGAAGCAGAGAGAATTTATGACAGGGCTCCCCATTAATCTGAAATAATTTCATTTCCAATGCTATGGGGTGTTTCCCAGTTCTCCTAAGAATTCATATGCTATTTAGGTCTACAATCCAGGTATCTATTGTCACTTGAGAATTTTGTAACGAATATGAGCCTGCAGAAATCTAGTCAACTGGAGTAGAAGAGTACTTCTTGACACAGTTGAATTGTGCAAATATTTTGCTTTCACTGCCTTGCCATAAATTTAGATATACCATAAAATTAGATCCATTATGTAATGCTTTAACCATCTATTTTTCCTATTCCAAAAAGATGTTGCATTACACTACAGCACTTAATTACATACTATAAGTAAGGGTTTAGATTAGATTATTTCTAAGACCTCTAAAATATAAGCTTTAAAATACATCCTTCAATGATTCTGTTGCCTTGTCTTCTTGCTTGTGGTTTCATGTGGGTTAATCTTTTCTCCCAAAATAAATCTTAAATTCCCAGACAGCACTTAATAGTGTTTTTTGGTATAATCCTGAGCATAAGACTAACGAGAAATTTGTTGCTCAAAAACATAATTGCTGAAGGACTCAAATGGAATTCCAAACATGAATTTATTCATTTGAATTTCCTCCCCTTTACTTTAAAGATAAATAAACCATTTCTATCCAAATGTCTTGTCATTCATGATTGACACTCAAAAATAATATTAAATAGTATGTATATGAAGACACACATAATATAAACATATAGAAACATACATAGTATTTTATTATATTATAATATATATCATAAATGATATATAAAATAATATAAGAAATATACATATATATATGAACAATCTAATAGTAGTTAACGCAACATGGTATATAAATGAGAGGACATTGAAATTGAAATCAAGATCTCAGTTAAAGATATAGATTTCACACTTACTGGTTATGTTACAATAAGGAAATTCCTTAACATCTCTGAAACTCAATTTCAGTATTTGAAAAATGGATTGTGGTGTTTATTCACTGACTTTCTCTCTTAGAGTCAGGGTGTTACATCTGTCTTTCATTGTCCCGGGGGTAACTGGCTTAAGTCTCCAACAGTTATTATGCCTCTCCCATCATTGGGGGGTATAACCACATTATATAAAGTAGCTTTTATAAAAGGATATTTACTTCACATATATAGCAAGAAGAAATGTACAAACATTTCCCTCAATACCTCCACAATACCTTCCCACATACCACATCAATCTCTGTGAGAATAACCCAAGTATAATTCAGTTCCTACATAGTATGAGTCCCAGTCATTTCCCTGAAACATCAATGCATGACTACCACAATGACTGGTATAGATTCTAGGCTCTGGAATGTTAGTTTTCTCATGATGACCATTTACATTTTCTGGGTTTAGAAACTCTATTTCCTTTACCTAGAACAGAAAAAAAGTGAATAGGCTAAGAACTGAGGCTTATTTCTTACATTTCCATATGATTTCATCCTCTGAAGTTGGAGTGCAGTGCTGCCCCCTAGCTTGAGATGAAAAGTACACAACTAGACATCTATACAATATAGACTGGTACACAAAGTAGGGTACACAAGTGTACATTTATACAAGCAAGGAGGATACTGTGAAGGGAGTGGCTGACACTTCAACCTCACTCTCATCTGAATTAGTCAAAGGAAGGAAGAATACACACTCATAATTGGGTACAAAAAAAAATCTCACAAAAAAAGGAGAGAAAGACAAGAAGGATCAGGGAGGAATTCAAGGTAGAATAACTTAAGGGAGGGATTAATCCTAAGCAAAATAAACTCTAAGGATGTACAAAAATATTTATAGTTATTGTTGATGTGGCAAAGAGTGAGAATCTGAAGTGATAACCAACAATTGCAGAATGGCTCGAAGACTTGTGGTATATAAATGTTATGGTATAACATTGTGCTATAGGAAATGACAGAGGGGATAGAATCAATGTTTGTTGACTTCTTCTACTAGAGATAAAGGAATTGGAGAGAGAAAGAAAACGAGTCATGTACTAAACTCACTGACAACAAACAAATCAACCTGTCCTGGACATTGGTAAGCAAGAGCTATCTGGAATCTTGGATTATGAAAATATGTTTTACATGAACCTCAAAGAAGGAGAGGTTACTGAGTGGCAGAGACAGAGGGAACATTTGGAAATGGCAACAAGGAGCAAGGACTATCTCAACTTCCCCACTCTGACCAGAAGAAGAGTAAATGAAGATACAATCAGTACTAGAAAGGGAAGCCAGAGATGCTATGTCATAAGAACTAGGTCTCAGTGAAAGTTAGAAGATGGAAGGAGTGGGTAAGGAAAAGAGTTAGATGAAAATAGGCCTTTTCCTATGTTTTACGCAACATAATCTGTTACTGTGATGTGCAGAAAGAAGAATTCATTCTAAAGTTAAGAGTCTTAAGAAAATCTCAGGTACTAACTTCATATATGATTTGGAGGTGGGATGAGGAAGAGAGGGCATAGACTGCTTTATTAAGTATATAACATGTGTGTGTCAGGTACTGTGCAAAATCCTAGACAAAAATTAAATATCTCTTCTCTCAAGAAACATATTTTATGGGAGAGCTATGTAGATAGATACATAGTCAAAATAAATTCAAAGTAAAAATGGTGGATAGTAGGTATTAGACTCTGGGGAGAATCAAAAATGGTCTCACATAGAAGGTGTCATGGGAACCAAGTTTTGAAAGAAACAAGGAATGTGGAGAGGGGAAAGTAAATTAAAACACATTTCAGATTTGAGGGAAAGCCCTCAAAAGGCATCGTGATGGGAAGTGAAGTATCATGCATGAAAAAGAGTCAGAGAGACAACTTGGATAGACTATAAAGTTGAGGAAAGAGAGTCATCTATAATATATCTGGAAAGGTAGTTTAGGATCAGGTCATGAATGACTTATAAAGCTAAACAGGGGAAGTTAAACAGGGAATTACAAAACTCTTAGCTCAGTTTTAAGCTTAAATACATTGAAATCTGCATGAAGAAATTTGGAATTTCTTGATGGCAAGTATAAATGGAGCAAAGAAATAAAAGTTCAGCAAATTGTTTTTTTTTTCAATTGGAGAAATATTTCTGAGGAGTTATTTAGGAAAATTAAGATATATACAACAAACTGATTCTTCTTTCACAACATGACTAATGTGGACGTATATTTAACTATATATAAAACCTATATCAGATTGTTTGCTGTCTTGGGAAGAGTGGAAGGAAGGGAAGGAGGGAGAAAAATTTGGAATTCAAAATTTTATAGAAATGAATGTTGAAAACTATCTTTAAGTGTTATTGGAAAAAAATTTAAAATAATATTAAGGAAAAAATGTTAATAATAACATATATACAACAAGGCTGTTGCCAACTTGTAAAAGTCTTACATTTCAAAAGCGTGTTAGTATCTAAGTTACTTGTTTGGAACTTTAGATTCATTTCCTTATAAAAACAATTCTCTATGAAGGAATAAGTAACCAGGCCAGTTCACAAAATCTATTGAACAATAACTGCAGTCTAACACAATACTAATGGCATCATGCAAGTTACAGAAAAATTAATCTATGGGCCAAGTAATTCTTGGTTTCCATTTGGGGTGTCAGGAATACCTGTGTCTCTTCTTAGCCTTATTAATAAGATTAGAGATCATAAATTCCTTCCAAACTTCTCCCTTTAGCAGATAGGTAGTGTAAACAATGATTCACCTAGTTCCATGCCATCTTTTCATGTCTCTCCACTCAAAAAACACAACAGAGTAGAGAAAATAGGGTTGTCACTCTTGACATCGATTTTCCTTTTTGTATTTTCTGTTATCACAGTTCCTTATATTTTCTGTGCAACATCTATGACCCTGTTGCTGCTCTCCAAAGCCCCAGTGACTTGCTTCCATCAATCCTCTCCGGCTGTCAGGGCTCTGCTTTCATGGAGTAGACTTTCTGTAGCCAGACCTAACCCTACAGCTGCTCCTTCAGCCCTGACTAGTTTCATTCAGCACCTAGCCAGGCATGAAATCCCTGGACCATGGCAGCTTCTGCCACAAGCTGGTTGCTCATTTGCAAACTTAAATACGTCCTTATATTTTCATGCTTGTTGGATTTTCAAATGAGACAGCTAAGAGACCTTAAAGAGATGTGGAATTTTCCTATTAGGTTATTCTGCTTCTGGCCAGACCAAGCCCACCTTCCACAGCTACTGAATATTAACTAGTTGTATAAATGGAAAGCAGGGAAGGTTGAACATTATGCAAAATGTTGCCCACACTTAGTAAAGAATAGGTATGAAATACATAAAAAAGCACAAAAGCCAAGTGCAGAGGAGAGACTACTTAGAGGTATGTTTCTTTTTAATTTCTTAAAATTAAATAAAATGAATGTTTCTATTATCTCAAGTTAGCAATAGAGATTCATAGACTTTTAGCATTTCATCATTGGAAGAGATCTCTTAGGGCCATCTAAAGTATTTAAACAAGAATCCTCTCTACAACACACTTCATAAGTGGTCATTTAGGCCCTAGTGGACACTTCTAATGAAAGGGAACTCACTAACTCCAAAGATCACTCATTCTACTCTTCAATCACTCTTTTTGCTGAAAATATTTTCCTTAAATGAAGTCTAAATTTTTTACACTGTCCATTCTACCATTTTCTTCTTTTTTTTTCTGTTTGGGATCAAACTGAGTAAGTCTAATCCATCTTTTCCATAACAGCCATTCAAGCTATTAGATTGCATATACTATAAAACTCAAATCCTTAACAAAACTTTACTCTTTTTTTAAAAGAGATTTCACAGTTTGTGTGAAAGAAAGATTGACTTCACTGGTGTGTTCAGGGAGATATCAAGAGAAAACCATGAGCTGATATTTATAAAGCATTTTAAGGTTTACAAAGCACTTTTAAAAAATATTATCTCTTATCCTTGCAACAATTCTAAGAGAGAACTTTACAAATTACAAAAAAATAATTTTGCAAATGAGGAAAAGTGGACAGAAGATAAGTATGTTACCCAATTAGTAAGTTTCTGAGACTAGATTTGAACTTAGATCTTCCTGACTCTTGATCCAGTGCTCTATGCCACTTAGCTTCTTCTAGACACAATGGGAAAAAAGATGCAAAATAACTTGATCAAATTCACTATACATTTGCCTTAGACAATAAATTTTTTCAATGATTTCCTATTTGTCCTTTGACATTTCTTTAGAAAGCATGCTATTCACAAATAGTCTATTTGGATAAAGTGGTCCTTGTTTATACTTTTTCATTTCTTTCCCTGTTCTTCACCTTTCAAAATTCTGTACTATCTATTGTGATGAATGTTCCATACTCAGACATTCTGTAGTAGTTGTTAGTGAAAAGTGAATCACATGTCTGATCCGTTCATTTCCCTTTATTCATCCCATTTATTCTTTTTTCAATCCTATTTTAAGAGGTTTTAAAGAATCATAATAGACAGAGAGTTGGCCTCCAAGTGAGTAAGTTATAGATTCAAATCTTGTCTCTAGTGCATACAAGTAAATTGTAAAGTATTCAATTCACTTAACAGCCTACATTGTCAAGCAACTCTCTAATAGTAGGTTTGTTTCTTAACCTTTTCTGTGTCACAAACTCTTTTATCAATCTGATAAAGGCTATGGACTCCTCAGAATATATAATGGATTTAAATGTTAAAAAAAAATAAAATGCGTAGGCTTATGCAACACCCATCTTTGCATCCCCAAAGTCAGGGGGGCCCAGGTTAGGGTCTTCCTAGTATAATGTATCTTTAAGTGGTAGCAGAAAATACCATACCACCCACCCCTAGGTCACTCTATGAACAATTTTGTCAATCACTATCAAGTGTCCAAGTCAAATCCTCTTTCATCTTGACTCAAACCTGACTTCCAAACTCCACAGTTCCTCCTCCGTGGGCTCCTCCTCTGTAAATTCTTTTAAAGTATTAAATATTCTTGCTCTTCCTCTGTAAATTCTTTTAAAGTATTAAATATTCTTACTTCATTATTTAAAGTATTTAAGTTTTCTTTCCCCATAGGTAAATATAGATAGATCCACATTTATATCTTTACATCTCTCTCATTACACACACATACACATAAATATGTATATATATATATATGTACATACGCATATGTACATACATGTGTGTATATATATATATATATGCACACACTTCTCAGAATCTAAAAATGTCAACATTGACATGAAATATTACTTTATCTTTATTTTTCAACACATTATTTTAAACCCCTTGGAAGACCACAGGACTGGATAGTAGAGGAGTCCCTTAGGACAGTGACAGGGACTGAATCTATTATTTCAGTGATACAGAAACACCTTAATCTGGTGTGCTTAAGCTCAAGTCTTTAAATTGGTTTCTATTTTTAAAAATATTTTGAAAACTGCATTTCAATATAATTGGTTTCCTTCGAAATCTCATGCATTTTATTTTATACATTTAGTGATAAGCATTTATATAGTAGTCTCTACAATGTACCAGACATAGTACTAGGCATTTTTTACAAGTATTATCTCATTTGAGCCTTACAGTAATTGTAGATGCTATTATGATTCCCAATTTACACCTGAGGAAACAAAGGCAAACAGAAATTGAGTGACTTTTGTCCAGGTGAGTGAATCTGGATTTGAACTCAGGTCTCCCTGACTTTAGACCTAGCACTCTCTCTACTGTGGTCCTTAGACTTCACCAGACTGCCTAAGAGACCCATAACACACAAAAAAGAACACCTACCTGCCTGAAATACTGAAAAAATATTAGAGGGGGAAAAAAAAAACCTCAAATGGAAAATGCATAAACTGTATCACATAGGAATAATAGGGCAAAGAGAAGGAAAAGCCAATGTTCTCCAAAGTGTATTATGGCAAGATAAAGATTGTTTTCTATTATTTGGAAAAGAGAGAGGAAGAGGAAGTCCTTAGGGGGGAAAGGAAGGAGGAGAAACCTACATTTTTCCATTTTTTTCTTTCCTCAAATGAGTTTGCCACAGTGGAAAGAAGCTGATTATTCTGTCTGGAGCCAAGGATTGGAGCCAGGACATAGAAATTAGATCCAAGGTCTGTGTTTCTGCAATTCAAGCTTTGGGTGTCCTCCAGGCAATGCTGAAATGTCTCAGTGCACTTTAATTGTGGTGTGGAACCTATTAAATTTTGACATGGTCATGAGATACCTCTGGAAGCTTGATGCCAATTCCATTAGTGAGAAGCAGCATGGTATGGCAGAAAGAGTGACTGATAATTGGGAGACCTGTTTCAAGTCAACAAGCATTTATTAAAAGCCTACTATGTGTCAGACACTGTATTAAGTATATACATATATGTGTATATACATAGGCATGTAGACATACCCACACACATATGCACATATATGCATACATGTAGATGCATGTATGTATTAGGCAGGAACGTTCCCTGTCTTAAAGAATACAGTCTAACGAGGGAGACAACATGTAAGCAATATTGTATAAACAAAATATATACAAGATAAATTGGAGGTAATCTCCAGATTCTGATATTGAAGGGGATCAGGAAAGAATTCTTTCAGAAGGTGAAATTTTAAAACGAACATAGTGTCAACTCTGCCCACTCTCTGGATGGTCCAGAAGATCAAAGGAAGCAATGAATACAAAGGTCTTTGGAGTTATGTATGATGTAAATACCTTTTTGTTACTAACAGTACCACTAGGTTGTGATGTGACTGGGACTTGCTTAGCATCTCAGAACTTGATATTTTTGGATCCACTCCAATTTCTGAAATGGTTTTGGGAATTTGAATTTGGGCTAATACAAGTTTATGGGACATGTGTGGGGTAGTGGATAGAGTGATTTACTTAGAATTAGGAATACCTGAGACTGAATTATTCTTTGCAATCTTAATAGCAGTGTGACCCCAGGCAAGTCCCTTAGCCCTCTTTGGGCCTTTTTTTTTTTCCATGCAAAATAAGTGTCAGATTCAAGACTTTGAAGGTCATTTCAACTCTTAACTCTTTGCTTCTGAGATCTAGTTGGCTAAAGCACATTAGTCATTTTTTTTTACTGGGGGTGGGAAGGCAATGCAATTTGAGTTTAAGTGACTTACCCAAGGTCATACCGCTAGTAAGTGTGTCAAGTATCTGAGGCCAGAAATAAACTCAGGTCCTCCGGACTCTACTCATTGTAGTCAGTGGAGGCCAGTGCTGCACTCACTGTGCCACCTAGCTGCCCCTTTTAGTCATTCTTCGTCCAGGTAAAACAAGGGATTAGTTCTAGGGTTCCTTTCAGGAGGTGAAAACTTCTTTGGAAATGTTTATTTATAATGTGGAAGGAGACTTGAGAATAATTATCCTCCCTGTAAGTCCTTAAACCAGATTTATACCACTAACTATGCCTAAATCAAGTTTTTTGTTTTTTTTTAATCAGCTGTCACGTCTGATCCTTTGTGACCTCATTTGGGGTTTTCTTGGCAAAGATACTGAAGTTATTTGCCATTTCATTCTCCAGTTTCATTTACAGATAAGGAAACTGAGACAAACAGGGTCAAATGACTTGCTTAGGGTCACAAAGCTAAGGAAGTGTCTGAGGTTAGATGTGAACTCGGATTGTCCTGGCACAAGGCACCACCTCTGAAGCAAACAATAAGGGCAGCTAAATCTTCAAAGTGATTCCAGGGGTTGGTAGTATCCAGTAGCTTGCCCCATTTGGCTTTATAAAGTCCCTCCAGCCCTGTAACCCTGCTCTGTGATGACAAGTCACTGGCCAATGTACTTCTTTGCATCTGCCACCTTACCTATGTTATAACATTCTTTGGTAATATAGTCAGTCACAACTATTATGCTTCCTCTTATTTTGTGCTATTATTAAGCAAAAGTGCCATAAACCTTCCCTAGGGTGGTCTATCCAATAAACTTGTGATGTGTATGTAACCAGCACACACACACACGTCTAGATGAATACTTATGGATATTTGTATACACATTTACATATAGAGAAGTATAGATATGTCTAAATATACATATGTGAATATGTGTATTTCGAGTCAGCTAGGTAGCTCAGTGGATAAAATACTAGATCTAGAATCAGGAAGATGAGTTCAAATCCTGCCTTAGACCCTTAGCTGTATGACCCTTGATAAGTCACTTAACGTTTGATTGCTTTAATCCATTGGAGAAGGAAATTACAAACCACACCAGTACATTTGCCAAGAAAACCCCATGGACAATAGGGTCCACATGTCACAAATTGTCATGCATAATCGAACATGTTATGTATATGTACATACACATGTGTATGTATATATGTGTGCATGTGTGTATATCTGCATGTATACACATATTTATACACAGATATATACATATATATGTTACATTGTCTCTGTCTATATCAGGGTGGCAAACCTGCCGCCTTGAGGCTACATGTAACCCTCTAGGTCCTCAAGTGAGGTCCTTTGACTGAATCCAAACTTCAAAAAACAAATTGCCTTAATAAAAGGATTTGTTTTGTAAAACTTGGACTCAGTTAAAGGACTGTACCCAAGGACCTAGAAGGCCACATATGGCCTCAAGGCCGCAGGTTCCCCACCACAGGCCTATACATTTCTCTGATATCCCTTTTTGCCTCCTTTATTAGTAATATGCTGCAACCTACTAATGCCTGTCATGAGTCCCTCCATTGCCCTTTGAGTGAACTCCTTCTGTAATTCTTTGGAGACAAGTATTCCATGACTGCAGCCATACAACATCTCTAATACTGTATATTTAAGTCAATATGCCAGATGGTTTGGAGCACGGGTCAATAACCTTGCAGAGGTTACTGGTCAAGTCTTCATATATTCATTCCCTGGAGATCTGTGGGCTGGAGAGAAATAAGAAGGGGGTAGGGGAACAGATGGTATGTTTTCTTTGCTAATAGGGGAAGGAAAAATGAAAGAGTGATGATTAGAAGTTGCTCAGAAGTAACACGGCAGTCTCCATAAACTTTTAAAAATATCTGAGCCTATAGGAAGGGATATCTTTTTCAAGGTATCATAATATTAATCAGTGAATCAATTTAAAGAATGCTCCATCAGAGAATCTGTGTTCAAATCCAGAATCAGATAAATAATACCTGTGTGAACCCTGGGCAAGACTTTTCTGAGACAAAATTTCCTCCTCCATAGAATGAGGGGCCTTCATTGGATGAAGTCTAAGATTCCTTCTCAGCACTAAATCTTGTGATCTTTTCATGTGTGGCCATAGGTTACTAAGCCCCGCAGGGAAAGCAGAGATTTTGTTTAAATGTTTAAACTTAAACCAGGTTAAGAACTCTTGCTTTAAAATAATATGTTTAAGTTTATTGTTTCTCCATAGTTTCATATCTACTTCACCCAGTGTAAGACCAGTTTATTTTTATCATTGAAAGTATGTGGAACCAAGCATGGTGGTCCCCTGCTAGTGGGGAGGCTGAGGCTGGCCAATCTCTGAAGATTGAGAGTTTTAAGCTAAAGTAGGGTTAAGGTGATCAGGTTTCCCCACTAAGCCCAAAAGCAATATGATGAGTACCCAGCAGGAGTAGGGGCAAATTGGCTGCCTAAGGAGGACTGAACCAGACAAAGTTTGAAACAGAGCAGGCCAAGGATTCCATGTCTCTTATCAGTGGGGTTGGTCTCAAACTGAATTGGACATCTACAGCCTGAAAAGACAAAAAACTTATTGATATCTATTCCTAAATAATAAATAAAAGTGGATGAGTCAGAATGATTATTATATATGGAAGAAAGAATCATGCTATTCAGATATCCTATGTTCAACTTTATGCTATATATTTATTTGGGGGCAGCTAGATGGTGCAGTGGATAGAACACCAGTGGAGAAGTCAGGAGGACCTGAGTTCAAATCTCAGCTCAGACACTTGATGCTCACTAGCTGTGTGACCTTGGGCAAGTAACTTAACCCCAACTGCCTCATCCTGGGTAATCTCCAGTCATCCTGATAAATATCTGGTCACTGGATTCAGATGGCTCTGGAGGAAAAGGGAGGCTGGTGACCTGCACAGCCCTCCCTCACTCAAAACAAAGTCAAGTGCAAGTCATGTCATCATTTCTCTGATGGCATGGTCTTCTTCAGCAACAAAGGATGAACACACACATATATTCATTTGAAAGAGTGCTAGAGGACAGATCTGAATTTCAATCCTGTCTTTGACACTTAATAGGAATGTGACCCTGTGCCAGTCATGTAAGTTCTCTCAGTTTTAGTTCATTGATTTGTGAAAAAGGGTTAATAATAACTATGGGCCCTACCTTATGGTGCTTTTTAATCATCCAATGACATGCATGTGACAGCATTTTCAAGCCATGAAGTACACTGCAGTGCTCCCAGAGTCTTAGGGTCAAGCCAATAAGTATCTATTAAGTATATATTATATCCCAGGAGTTGTGATAAGGGCTAGGTATAGAAATAGAAAGAGAAAGAAAGATACTATCCTCAAAGATTTTACATTCAGGTAGGGAAAGACAACATACAAAAAGAAACTGGGAAAGGAGGTAATGATGAAGGTACATGGTGTAGGAGCTTTGGAGAAAAAGTCCCAGAAGAAAGTCAGGAATACAGTTTAGAGAGTAATGAAGAAATGACTGGTCAAGGCCTCATCTTGAAGATGGAGGTTCTGGGAGAAAGCAGTCAAACAGAAGGAAGGCCCCAGGGAAGGAGGATATTTCCAATGTGTTAAATCCAGGGTGGAATGAACTTGCAGAATGAAGAGATTTCTAGGACATTGTAGAAAAAGGCTAGAGAAAATCAGGTGCTTAGCCTAGAGAGGAAAATAGACATAGTTAACCTGGCCCTCCTTAAAATGGAGCATAAAACTGCAGGAGGACTTTTGGCATATCCTCTATAAATGTCTTTTTGTTATCATGATGATTTTACTTGCCATTAAAATTCACTTCAAAAATACAGTCAATAACAATGAAAATATGACATTTACAAATAAAATCTACTTCACCTAGTTTAAATTTTTGAAACAGTTAAAACTAGTTGTCTTTTATATGTCTTTTAATATGTCTATTATAACTACTTGCTGATTTATGATCTCCATCAATGAAGGTAAGTGTTGAGATGTCTTGTTACAGGATTTATTAGAAGTCAGGCTAAGTATTTGTCAATTTGTCAATTAATTTAACACCATGTTTGAAATATATTATTTAATCCAAGTGAATAGTTAACATTTTCTTTTGCTGGACTAGGTATTTCATTGTTACAGGGATTTCTGTAAAAGGGAAACTTCCTTTACTGATGAGAAGAACCTTCTCTTCAACATTTAATGAACCTTTGAGACTTCCCCTGGGCACTGAGATATTAACTGACTTGCCCCAGATCAACCAACAAGAGCTGGTAATTGAATACAGTCCTTTTCCCTTGGAATCTGGTTCTCTGTTCACTATATTCCACTCCTCATATTTTAAAACTAATGTAATTTTTTTTTAAATACCATTTTGTTCCTCCATTAAACTCTGTTGTCTTATCCAAGCATACATGCTTCTCTGTATTCTTGAAAGTTATATCATTGGAACACTAATTTGGACAGGCTCTTCCAAAATGGAAAAGCTTCAGTGATGAAGTTGGAAATCATCTGTCTGCCCTACAAGGATTAGCCAAGCTAAATGTAGAAGCCACAGATGATCTAGTCTATAGATCTATTGGCTATGGCCAACACATTATCCCAGAATCTCGGATTTAGAAGAGGCCTCAGAGATAACTAAAAATATAATTTATTTGTTTCTGAGTGTTTTTCTGTTTCATCTGCTGATCTTCACATGTAATCTACAGCTTCCACAAAATTCTCCAAAAAATCCCATTTAATTTATTATGCTGACCCACAATATATCAAAACCATAATGGGAAAATTCATGATGAGGAATGGTATACGCTACATCCTAAGGAAGACAATCCATTCCATTCTTAGATATCTCTAATTAGTAGGAAGTTTTACCTTATATTAGGCCACAATTTACCTCTCTACATCTTTCACCCACAGTTCCTAGTTCCATTCTCTGGAATAAAATAGAACAAGTATAATTTCTCATTCACACAACTGTCCCTTAAATACCTCAGCACAGCTAACATGTTTCCCACCTAGCAGTGCTTTAGCTAGCATAAGGAGACTTGAGATTTGTCCTAGGACACCAATATCCAGAGAGGTAGCCTTCCTCCCCATGATGGCCCCTCTCTTGTCATATTAAACCCATCATAGTAGACATTATACCATAGTCCTATGCCAGTGTGCACTGTGCCACGCTCCAACCCCCAAATCACATCAGATATGTATCAGAGTATAATGGTAATTTAAAAGGGGAGATCTTAATAGACCCATGTGGCCTTCCTAGGTCACATGGAGGCCTGTGTTACATGAGTCTAAGTCACATGGAGCCTGTGGTAGGAGGACTTTGATGAATGGATGGAACAGGAAGAGGCAGAGCTAGAGCAGAGCTGAGAGGAAGTGAGTCTTGGGAGCAGTCAGAGCTAGGAAGGATGCAGGTGGCTGGGTAGCATGACTGATCTGGGGATTGCTTGTGATTTTGTTTAATGGAGCTGGTTTGTGGGAAGCCTAGCGGAGGAAGGCTTGGGACTAGTGTTGTCTTCTGCATTATTTTTATATATAGATTTTTGTTGCTATGATGGATTTGGCTTTCTGGTGGCTGAATAAATGTCTTAATTCTTCCTTTCATGCAGAGAGTCTGAGGTTTTTTGCAATTCAGAATCACACCAGCATATTCATGGATGCTGTAGGCGCTGTCAATATAGCATTGGTGATAAATAGAGCTAAAACTAGAGGACAAGTTCTTCACTAGGCCAGGAATACATAGAGGAGATCACAAAAGATAAAAATAGATTATTTTAATTGTAAGAAATTTAAAATGTTTTTGTATCTAAATAAAACCAATGCAACTGGGATAGAAAGGGAGTTTGCTGATTGAGGGAAAAATTCCTGTCATCAAATATCTCTAATGAGTCTGATATCCAAGATATATAAAAATCAGTATAAAAATATGAGTAGTAGCCATTCCCCAATGGTCAGAATTATAAGCAAAAAACTAAAATTTAAATGGCTAACTGTAACCAATCATATGAAATATTGCCACAAATCACTAGTAAGGAAAATTAAAAACAAAAACAGAAACTCCAGCATTTTACCTCACACCCAAAGAATTGTCAATGATGACCAAAAATATGGGAATAACCAACATAGGAGTAACTGTGGAAAAACAGTCACACTTTAAATTTGAATCAAGATGACCTTTGAATTGGTCTAATAATTCTGGAAGGAAATTTGAAATTATTTTAAGCAAATGGCCATAATGTCAATAAACTTTGATCCAAAGATCCTATTCCTGTGCATATTCAAGAAGGAAGGTTTGGAGAAAACACCAAATTATTTACAACATCATCATTTGTGGTAGCAAAGAGCTAAGAAAAAAGTAAACAATAAAAACAACATAGATTCCATCAATTTAGGAATGCTTGAACAAAATTTGATATATGAATGCAATGGGATCTTTCCATTCAGTGAAACAATAAACATGAAGATTTCTCAGAATAGGGAGAATAATATGATTTAATGGACAGTGAAGTAAACAGAAACAAGAAAGTAATATACATGATGACTGTAGATATATAAAGAGAAAAAAGAAATGAAACTAAACAAATTATAATTATAAGGTATAAGCTTCTCCCAAAAAGAAAGAGAAGAAAATACACACCTATCTCTCTACTTTACAGAGCTGAGTGACTACACATGTGGAATGATGTATATTCTGTTAGATTCATATTCATATTCAAAAAATGCTAGTGTGGGAGTCCAAAGATTAGGTTTTGTAATCTGGGGTAAGCTACTTGAAGTCCTTTTGTTTCAGTTTCCCATCTATAAAAGGAGAGGGTTGGAATTTCTAATGTCTCACATCACTTTGAACTCCAAATATATAATTCTATGATCTCTGACAGAAGCAATTCCAGTGTTAACTTTGTTCACTGATCCTTAGATTATGAATATTAAGCAAGACATTAAACACTTGTTCATCAAAGACACTACTGTTATTGAGGCATTCTGGTGGAAGTATCAATGGAAGATTAATTCATTCAACACATGGAGTTGGAGTTTCTCTTCAAAGACGACACATAGCAATGATGTATGTTAAGCCCCAGAATAACATAAGGTTTCCTCAGTGAGATCAACTGTCACACAAAAGATATCAGTGTAGTAATCATAAAGGAGAGAAAAAGCAGATGGATAGTACCACTCTCCTCCCAGATGCTCAGATTTACAACCTCAAATCACCCTCAACTCTTAACACTATCCCAATGCCCAGACCCAATTAATTGCCACTTTTTGTCAATTCTACTTCCACAATGTTTCTCACATCTATCCGTTCTTTCTCTATGAACCACCACTTAAATCAACCCACATGCAAGTCAAGACATCATCCGTATTCTCATTGATCCTCTTTGAAAATGAAGAACCAGCCACCACCACCAAGACCACCACTACCCTACTCAGGCTCACACCTGTGTGGTCTTTATTAGTAGCTTCTGCTTTCTCCCTTCTTCATTTCTTTCTCAACAGGTCAAAATCACCTTTTTTGAAACTTAGATCTGGCCTTGCCATTCCCTTGATCAAGTACTGTCATCAGTTCTCATTCACTTTAGGATAAAATACAAACTCTTCAGCTTAACATGTAAAACCATTTTGAATCTGGCTTCATCGTACCTTTCTCATCTAATTTCAAGTTATTCTCCACCAATTTTAAATTTCAGTAAAAGCTTGCTCAATTGCCCTCTGCTGAAACTGTATATTTCTGGAGTAAAAGAAACCATTTCCTATAGCTTTTAAATGGATTTCTTGATTGTTGCTCGTTTGTTTTGGTTTTTAGCTTTTCCCTAGGGTAGATCCTTGGGAACTGGCTCTCTGCCCCTATTCATCTTGCTAGAAGTCCTCATAAACTGCTTTTTAATTGTTAGATTTTGATGATATAGATGGACTAGATGTTCTATAAAATCTTTTCTATCTTTAAATGCTGTAGTATTCTACATATCTCACTTAGATTATAAATTCCTTGGGAGCAGAGACTATGTGTTTCCTTATTTATTATATCTTTACCATTTAAAAGCAACTAACTTATGTTACAGTTTTGTATAAAATATTTGATGGATACATGGGAGGTTCCAATGTTAGATACCACTACAATCAGTTTTAAAGGCAAAATGAGGGGTGAAGAAATTATGTATAGTGATAATAAATGCAATATGTTCCACTTGTACACAGGATCATTGGTAATAGGCTTACCTACTTATTTCAATTAGTAATTGAAATTACCTATTTCTATTTTATCACAAGAAGACATAGGAATTGAGACTGTTGCAGCCTTTGAAATGTGGATTCATGGTTTCTTTCTCGTCTCTTTTTGTGTTCTCCTGTGTATATGGAAATAGATTTTATTTTTTAAGTTCAAAATTTTTAAAAAAAGAAAATTCAAAAAAGAAAAAAAAGAGAAAGTATCTTATTCTCATAGCTTTATGCAAAAGGACTCCACTGGAGAAATCTTGGAATGTTTCTGAAATTGCACATGTAGATACAGCTTAAAGGTCTTGTATACAAGAAAGCAGAGAAGGAAACGCAAAAAGGAAAAGTGCCATAAAATTCAGACATTGAATTAGTAGTCCATGGTTATTATAAGAGATGGCTGAATTCCATCTCCCTCATGGCTTTGTGATCCACTTTCCTCTTCAAGAATTAATCCTCCCTTCAGCCTCCCAAACAGCCCAGATATCCTATTTTCACCTTAACTCGTAATCCTTTCAGTCTGTATCAGACAGCACGTAAAAAGCCTTTTTTGCTCCCTTGTTACATTAGTAGAAATGAAATTAGGATATATAGTCATGTTTTTTAAGGGTAATTATGGTTTGTTTGTGTACTTTTAACTAAATACCAAAATTTGAATAATGTACAGACACATAAACATATACAATCATACGACACGATTTATTGACACATTTTAATTTTTGCTACTGGTCACAACCAATACTTACTCATTATCCTAATCATTTACATTTTCTCCCTTGGAACTGCCCTTTCTCCTCCCTCAGGTTCCACAACCCGTGATATCTGGAAAAGAAGAAAGGATGGAAAACTCCGTGAGTTTTATTTCTGTCATTATTGTAGAATGCCTTTGGCCCCAAGATAAGAGCTGTAAAAGGCCAAGGATATGAGCTTAGTACTCTTTAATATTCCAAACAATATGTAAATTTAACTATATTTCCCTTGTAGCGTTTGTGAGAAAGTATCTGTTTTGAGAAGAGGAAGTGTCTTGTTTTATTTAGAACTTCTCTTCCTGTACAGGAAACTGCAAGGTTTGCAGTGAACAAGACTGTGCATTAACAAGTCTGGATGTTGTCTCTTACTATTTCTTTGCTCAGGTTTTTCCTCACAGCTGTCCAGCTTTTCACTTCGAGTCCCAGGGGCAAGATCAAATTCTCTGGCTACTCAGGCTGGAAATGCTTTTATGTAAACTCTCAGTCCTCCAATACAGATGTGAAATCACACACACACACACACACACACACACACACACACATCCTATCTAGTCTAGGCTGATGTGTCTAGCTGAGATGATAGGAGGGGTACACACATTCCCATGATCTGCCCACCATCCTACAGGTTGCTTTCTCTTCTTTGTTACTGGGGCAGATGAGAGTTAGGTGAGGGTTGTGCCTGATACACAGTAAGCACATACAAAAGAATGTTGATTAATTAGTGAAAACCATAAGACTTAACCATTTTTAATCCAACTTTAATCTTTATTTTTATCAATTTTTAATTATAAATGTCAGGGACCTCAGAGATCATGTAATATAATCCCTGCCATTTTGCAGATGAGAAAACCCATATCTGGTAAGTTTGGGCTCTAATGAGATTCTGGGCCAACAAAAATAATACCAGTGAAATGGTAATGTCTGTGAACCTCAGAAATATCTTCAAATATCTTTCTGACCTGGGAAATTTTGGTGAATGGAATGACGCTAGAATGCAGCTGGTCATTATAGGAAAAGGATATCTCATGGTATAAATCTTAATTATCGGATTATTGTCTTTTACATACATAGATACCTAGATGATAGATACATAGATATAGATAATTGACAGATATATAGAGAAAGAATGCTTCATAACAACAAATGCATTTTTAAAAATTGATTATCATTTGTTCTTCTACAGAAATGCTGAGGTTCATCCCCATTTCACTAAAAGGAAGGTAAATTTTAGAGGATTCTGATATAACTGTGATAGGACTTCATTATCATAGTTAGACTAGTGCTGATATGACTGATCTGATAAAGCTACTATGTTATTGAGATTGATGCATGTCATGCATGTGCTACACATTTCATATATGTATATATGTACACACATATGAAATTATCCTCTTCAACTCAGTTCTAATGAGATCAGTAGAAATAACACTGGCTTAGAGACCTGAGTTAAAACCCTACCTTATCATCAATGTGACCTTAGACATCATTTAATCACCCTAGGTCTTATTTCCTCACTTGTAAAAGGAAAGGTTTGTACTAGAAGACCTCTTATATGCATTCAAATATTGTATCATCGATTCTATGTCTGGAAATGCTGAAATTTGAGACTTCACAGCTGTTGTGAAAATAATTCAAGTGTTAGTTAACTTAAAACCTTGTATCTACAAATGAACTACCAATTAAAAAACAAGACAAAACACACACACATATATAATACATATATATATATATATATATATATATATATATATACATGCATTATATAACTATATATACTTGAAGCAGAAATGTATATATTAAAGTATATATATATATATATATATATATATATATATATAATATGTATTACATATTGTTCACTATCTTTTCAGTTACGTCCAACTCTTTGTACCCTCTTTTGGGACTTTCTTGGCAATGGTAGTAGAGTGATTTTCCATTTCCTTTTCCAGTTCATTTTGTAGATGAAGAAGCTGAGGCATACAGTATTAAGTGACTTACCCAGGGCCACACAGCTGGTAAGTGTTTGAGACAAGATTTGAACTTGAGAAGATACGTATTCCTGACTTCAGATTTGACACTATTCATTGCAGTATAGAGCTGTCCCATGATATATTATATAATATTATACATATATTATGTAATATATAAACAATGTATTTCATTATAAAACCATATATATTTTAGCTGAAGTATGCTGTGTAAATATGTGCAATTTATGGTATAAAGTACACATTGTGGTAGCAAAAATAGTGGAAGCAAATTAGATAGTCAATGACAACTGTGTCTGAGTCATATGTGGAATATAAATGCAATTGAATATTATTGTGCAACACCACTCATACAGAATAGACAGATTTTTCTCTGTCTACTTTCAGGATTCTACAAAGAAGTTAAAAATGGGAGGAGCTTGGAGAAGATTGCGATGAATCATTTCTTTAATTGACTGATGAGTTAAAGGTACCAATGACTCAAGGCATGTACAAATGGATTGTCTAGCCTTTCTGCTGATCTTTTCTTTTTTGACTGAGAAGTATCAAGATTTTCTTGAACTATTTTAGAAAGACATGTGAGGATAAAAGTGATTGCTCTGTTTCCCACTTGGCTTCCAAGTAGCCATGAGCACAAGCCTAACTCTTCCTCTTTGTTCTTTCCTTACTTAGACAAATGAGTATCTGAGGATGAATGTGTTCAGGAATAGCTGTGACCTACAGATTTCTGAAAAATCCAAAGATCCTAATAGGCCCCAAATGCATTTGGAGTCATGTCTCCATAGTGGCAGCAATTGATGGCAGAGAAAACTTCTTCATTGGAGAAACTGGACAGCGAAAAGAGGATTTGCCAAATCATGCCATATGCTATGAGCAGACAAGTTATACAGTTGTTTGGACAATGTAACAAGTTATACAGTTGTTTGGACAACATAGTGCTGAGAAGAAATATAAAATGTCTGTTTAGCACTCTTACAAAACTGTTTTTATGATTTCATCAGGAGAAGACATTAGCCTTTCAAACAATTAAAACCATAGTTCCAAATTGAGATAATGAATTCTCTTCCAATTTTTGGAGTTGTTCCAACTTAGCATTCCTTTTTGTGAGTAGCAATAAACTGCATTTTCCATGCCCAATTCACATCAGGCATAGCATTACCCTTTTACTCCTTTCTATGGAGTCCTTGAAAATGAGCCTTGAGTTCCTACCATTATCATTGTCCACAGAATTTGGAATGGGAGGTTTATTAATAAGTCAATGTGACTTATTGTGAAGGAAAGGGAATCCCCAATTATTAGAGCACAACAACAAAGCTGTTCACAAACCAGAACAAATGGGGGCAAGATTGGAAAGATAAATGTCTGAGGAACCTCAACTGCTTAGCTTCTTTAATGTTAGAATTTCATTATTATTTTAATAGCAAATAAATCATAGGAATCAGAAAAAAAACATAGGAAGATTTTTTTCAATAGAAAATGATTTATTTTGGCTCCTTCCATACATCTTAATTGTTTAGGGAACACAATCTCACATAAAATCACTGACTTTGAAAGCTACACTTAAAATAACAAAGGGTCAAGGCAAAGCTGATCCCCTGGATAGAGTTATCAGC
>CM053770.1:391499231-391532647 GCA_028658325.1 Potorous gilbertii | reverse complement strand
GGTCTCCTTTATTAAGGTATTGACCCATTTTTCATGTTTTTCTTGCATCTCTCTCATTTCTTTTCCCAGTTTTTCCTCCACCTGTCTAACTTGATTTTCAAAACCCTTTTTGAGCTTTTCCATGGCCTGAGCCCATGGGATACCTATTTCAGATGTTTGGGATACAGAGACCTTGACTCCTATGTCTTTACCTGATTCTAAGCAGTTTTCTTCCTTGTCATAGAGGAAGGTTGGAATCATTTGTTCACCAAGAAAATAACCTATGGTCTTATTTTTTTTCCCTTTTCTGGGCATTTTCCCAGCCAGTTACTTGACTTCTGAGATTCCTCTCCATCCCTGCCTTTGTCTGAACAGCTAGTGCTTGGGGTCTGAGATTCAAATGCTGTTTCCCAGCCTCAGGACCTTTGGCAGCAGGCCTGGCTGCTATTCAATGGGAGCTTAATTCCTGGTGCTCAGGTGGTGGCAGGGCCGCCTCCCAGGCTCAGTTCCCTCAGGGGGTTTATGCAGAGACCTTCCCTAATGGAGCTGCTGCCAAGCTCCTGCCTGCTCTGGGAGCCTCTGGTCGCCTGCTGCCTCTGCTGCTGCCTCACGAGGGGTCTGAGTCCCGGAGAACCCCCGCTCCCCTCTCAGCCTGTCTCTCTCATTGACCTGTGTGTCTGTGGGTGGAGGGACCTTCGTGGCTGCTGGAGATTCTGTCCCTGAAGCCTGCTTGGATCTGCTTGCTCCTCTCAGTGCCGTGAGGCCAGGGCAGGGGTGGGCTCCGCTCCTGTCTGGTGTGTGATGGACCTTTGGGATCGGTTTTTCAGGGCTCTCTGGAATGGAAATCTCCTTCACTGTGTTGCTGTATGGCTTCCACTGCTCCAGAATTTGTTGAGAGTTCTTTTTAGAGGAAATCCATGGGCTGTGGGTTCGGCGCTAGCATATGTGAGTCTTTATACTCCGCCATCTTGGCTCCACCCCTCCCCCCTATAATTTTTAAATTCTCTCTCCTGGATCTATTTTCCAGGTCAGTAGTTTTTCTAATGAGGTATTTCATATTATCTTCAATTTTTTCATACCTTTGGTTTTGTTTTGTAATTTTTTGGTTTCTCATAAAGTCATTAGCTTCCATCTGCTCCATTCTAATTTTTAAAGAACTATTTTCTTCAGTGAGTTTTTGAACTTCCTTTTCCATTTGGCTAATTCTTCTTTTTAGAGCATTTTTCTCCTCATTGGCTTTTTGGACCTCTTTTGCCATTTGGATTAGTCTATTTTTAAAGGTGCTATTTTCTTCAGCAACCTTTTGGGTCTCATTTAGCAAGTTGTTTACTCATGTTTCATGATTTTCTTGCATCACTGACATTTCTTTTCCCAATTTTTTCTCCACCTCTCTTGCTTGATTTTAAAAATCTCTTTTAAACTCTTCTATGGCCATTGCAAATTCCTTTGGGAGGTTTTGGATGAAGAAGCCTTGAGGTTTTTTTCCCTTTTTTGAGCATTCTCCCAGACAGTTACTTGACTTTTGATTCCTTTGTCAAGTGGAAGGTATATTCTCGGGACTTGTAAGTTCTCAGTTTCTCCAATGGGTCACAGTCAAGGGAGAGGAGTTTATTCCTCTCCTGGCCTGTACTCTGGTCTTGGAGCAACCACAAGCTTTTCTGCCCAGGATCTGGGAGTAGAATTTCCTCTCCACAACTTCCTCCAGTTCTACCATAGAAGTGCTCCTCCTCACCCCAGAGCCACCACTCAGGGCTGAGATTCAGATCAGCTGCTTGATTCCCTCAGGGTCTTTAGGCAGAGGGTTCCTAAAATGGATGCTGCAGCCACCTAATGCCTGATGCCTGGGCCTAGGGCAAGACCTTGCTCCCTTCTCACCCAGGTGAAAGAGCTTTCTCACTTACCTTTGAAGCTGTCTCTGGTGTTTGTGGGTTGGGGATTGGGGAACCACAGCTGCTAGCTGGAATTCTGCACCCAAAAACCTGCTCCAGTCCTGTTCCTTGGCCAAACCTGGGCTGGACTCCATGAGCTGTACTCCTCTTTGAGCCCAGTGTGATGGACCTTTCCTTTTGGTCTTCTGGGCTTCCTCGGACTGGAAGTATCTTTCATTCTGTCATTTTGTGGCTTCTGTTATTCTAGAATTTGTTTAAAGTCATTTTTACAGGTATTTTATGAGTTTTGGAGGGTGAGTTACCCCAGGTCTGTCCTTCTACTCTCCCATCTTGGCTCCACCCCCTAATATAATAAATTTTAAAGGGAATAAATATAAAATCTTCAACTTGGACTCAAAAAATTAACTTCATTAAAGTGGTATAGGTATAATTACCCAATGGTTCATATGAAAATGACCTATGACCTTGAATTGACTACAAGTTCAATATGGGTCATCAGTATCATATGATATGGTCTCCCAAAAAAAGAAATTAAATATTAGACTACATCTAGAGTCTGCATTTTCCTTCATTTTCAAAGAAGACAACAGCATCAGAGAAATAATGACATGACTTGCACTTGACTTTGTTTTGACTGAGAGAGTGCTGTGTAAGGACACCAGTCTCACTTTCCCCTTCTGAGTCATCTGGATCCAGTGACCAGATATTCTTCAGGATGAGTAGAGAAGACCCAGGATACAATGAGAGACCTTGGCCTATTCAGGTACTCACTTAGAGTGAGGTAACACTCATTTGGTGAATAGGCTTCTTTAAGAAGTAACCAGGGAATGGCTCTTTCAGAGAGCAAAATCTAAGAAAGTGTTATGTGGTACAATTTCTCTCTGCTTTTGCTAAATAATTTCTGAAGTACTGTCACTACATTTTTAGAAGGAAGTTTAGAAAGAGGTCCAATAACTTTGTGAAGATCTTAGATAACCTACAATTTAAGGACCAGGAAGAAGTGGGCATATGTAGCCTGGAAAAGAGAAGATGAAGGAAGGAAATGCAACTGATTTCTTCAAGTAGTTAAATCACTTGGAAGAAATATTGGACTTTGCTTGGATTCTGAGGATAAAACTTGAGCCATGGGTGGAAGTTTGAAATAAAAAATTATGCTTGATAGGAACAAAATTTTCCTGAAAATTAGAGCTATTCCAAAGTGGAATAGATTGTTTTGGGAGGTAGAGTGTTCCCCCTCTCTGGACAACATCAATAAAAGGCTGAGTGACTACTTTTTGGGCTAGTTATATGAAGGCATTCTTGTCCAGGTATAAATTGAACTACAAGGCCTCTGAAATTTCTTCCAACTCTTAGAATCTGGGAAATGTTTCTTTGTTTACTTGGAATTTGTGCCACAATATACATTCATCACAAATGGGAATGATGCTTCTGTAAAATAAATCTAAAAGTTGAGCTGATATTTCATCTTCTTTCAACTCATACTTGGTAGATCCAGTTAATAGCAGTATTTATGCAGCCCTTAGGCTGGCTTCTTTCTTCTACCATCTGCCTCATGTATATGTGCACTACAAATTCCATATGCTTCTTCAGTCCAGTAAGCCTGAAGCATTCTGAGCTTTCACTGGGGCCAGTTTAGACAAATGACTTAACTAATTTGTTTTGGGTTACTAGTGAGTGGGAAGTGAATTTGGCAGTATCAAATCTCCCAAAGTGTTTTGCCTTTAATAGAAATAACTTCTGGACAAATGGCACTCTCCAGAACTTTTTTTCCCTTTCAAAATTCTGAATGCCTACTACTCAAACTGAGAAATTCCTTTTGTTATTAAAAGGGGAAAGTGACAAATTACCTCTTTGGTTGCAGCAATGAGGCTGGTACAATTGTTATGAATCAACTCACTACTTTTTTTAAGAAAATATTTTTCATATATTTGTTGAGGATTTGAGTGATATGTGTGGCTACAGAGTGTTTATTAAATACATAATTAATGACTAACTTTACGATGCTCTGCAACATTCATGTCATCTGGGATTGGGGTAGAAGACTATTCTCCTCTCTCAGATCCAATTCAGAAAGCCCAAGTCTCTCCACCTTGTGGAAATCTCTGATTCCTTAACACATTCCACAATGACTTAAACCAGGAAACCTCCCTACATAAAGGAACAAAAAAAAAACCTGTGCCCTTGATTTTGTTATTTAATTTTAATATTTTCTAATTAGCAAACAATTTTTTCTCTTTCCCACATCCTCTGTTCCCTGGCGTAAAAACACAAAACTCTTGCAAAATATAAATATAGTCTGGCAAAACAACTTTTATATTGCCCACATCCATAAATACTTAACTTATTCTGCACAATGATCCATCACTGCTCTGCTATGAGATGGGTAGCACTCTTCTTCCTCAGTTCTCTGGAATCATGATCGATCATTGCATTTTTCAGAGTTGTACAATCATTGTAAGCACTTCAAATTCTCTTCTGAATTTGGGGTCCGTATTCTTCAGATTTTGCATGTCACTATAGTTTATTTCCCATCATATTGCTTTTTGTATTCTGACCATTGTCTTAGAATCAAGCTACCTTCTCTTCTGAACTTTCCTCCTTATTCCAATAAGCCCATGTCCTCCCTATGACACTGACTTAATTTTTTGCTGACCTAGAAATCTACTGTGCCTTTTGGAATCTATTCTATTTTTAAGAATTGCTATCAAGTCCCTCCCCATTTTTTAACTTTTTTTTCACAAAGGACAGTAATCCAAGGCAATATTTTTCACTTGAGGTGACTCTTTTCACTCTCCTTAGTTTCCAGGACCAGGTAGAAGGGTGGAGCTACTCCTTGCTCAACACAGTAGCTTCTAGGTTATTCTTTAGCACTATTAATGCTTGGAGTGAAGGGGATAAGAGTGTTGAACTTGGAATCAGGAAGACCTGAGTTCAAATCCTATGTCAGTTACTTACTAATTATTTGACACTTGGGAAATTAAAGTTGAAAACTGCTTCAGTTTCCCCAGATGTAAAAGAAGTATAATAATATTACCTATCTCACAGGGTTATTGTGGAAACAAATATGATAACCTATATATAGTGCTTTCCAAATAAGTCTTAAAGCATTATATAAATGCTAGTTATTATTTCATTACACTTTTGACCAGGGGCTTCAAGAAACTATAGCACAGATAGTGGTCACAACCCAGTAAAACTATCTCAACAAATGGCTAAACCAGATAGAGGGTAACCGACAGGTCTCAAACCATTTGATGACTCAGGGGATTGTCTATCCCAAGTATAAGAAAACTTCTCCCAGTGGGAGAACGGGCAGATCAGAACAATTTGTTCCAATGGCCATGACAGTGGCTGAAGCAGGTGCTATGGGGCTCCTAAAGTTTGGTTAGATATCAAAGATGCCAATGTCATCCACTGCATCCAGAGCCATAGTTGTTATCTTGACTATTGTCTTGTCACTGGATTTAAATTACTCTGGAAAAGAGAATGGAGCTAATGACTGTGCAACTCTGCCTTAAATGCAATTCAAATTTAAGTCAAGACATCATACATCATTCACTATTTTACCCCAACATCATGATGTCATTGGCTACCCCAATGACATCATGATTGGTCCTCTTCAAAAATGGACCACAACAATTATAATTATGATCTCTCCACATCCAACTTCCATTCAGTTCATTGAAAGGAACATTTCTCCATCCTTATTGCTTCCATCAACCAACTATAGTTTATTCTTACTGACTTCAGTTCTTCCATGCTCTTCTTCTCAACACTTTCCCCTGCCATTAGCCTTCATAATTCAATATTTATTTTGACAGCACCTTTAATAATATGGACATAATTCTCTGCTTCATCAACTTTAATAGCTTTTTTCTCTCCTGTTGCTGTACATTGATATGATCATACCATGGCCTATGATTTTATTATGTTCAAGATGCAGAATTTTGAAATCCCACTTTTTGTTTGTGGTCACCTATCTCTAGTGAGTTTCTTTGACCAAAAACCTAAAGCCTTGGTTATGAATCTCCCAACAACGATCTCTTTTGAATTTAGCCTTACAAAATGGAAATACAGACCACCACTGATCACGTACTAGAAGGTTTTCCATTTTGGTGGCCCTTCACAGATATTGTGCTGTCATCATAAAGCCTTTGCAAAGCAGTGGTCGTTTTTTGTAACATGATGAGGCATTGAACTAGTACTTTAATAAATAAATTTCATGATTGTAAGCATATAAAGACCTGTCAGAGAATAGAATACAAGATGCAATGCTTCAAAGTGTAACACTTTGAATAGAAAGGAGACAAAAGGAATTTAAAATATATTGATGGAATTAACAAGACCTTTTAAATGGTTGGATATAAAGATTGGGGGATAAAGGAGATTCATTTGTATCATGAAGATTTTAAATGTGAAAATTTAGGTACTACTAACAGAAACAATGAATTCAAAAATAGGCACTGTGTTATAGACCTCACAGCAATGATCTGTTATCAGATCTAGTCTAATCTCAGTTTTGCCACCTTTTGCTTATATGAGCTTATAAAAGCCTTTCTTCTCTCAGCCTCAGTTTCCTCATCAAATGAGGTAGTTGGATTAGATGATCTCTGGATTGTCTTCCAATTTTATAATGCCAGTAACAGGTTTAGTGGGAAAGGTAGTAACAACCTTGTTTGATTTTGGACATGTTGTATTTGAAGCACTGAATCATGAAATTCATCAAGTAATCTACATGAAGACACTGTCTAGGGAGTTAAGGTGATGAGCAGGAAAACCAAAGCAATGTTAGAGATGGAGGTGTAGACTTGTGTTTTTCAGCTTCATAAATGAAATTGTTGAAGCTATGAGAATTAATGAGCTTCCCAAGGCAGAGAGGACAGAATAGAATTTTTAGACAGCAGATTTAGACCTGGAAGGGAAAGAATAAATTAATGAATTTTTTAAAAATGCACATTAAGTACTTACTCTGTTCCAAGAAGTATGTTAAACTCTGGAGATACAAACATGAATGTGAGCCAATTCTAATCTCAAGGAGTTTACATTCCAATGGGGGAAATTATAAATTTTGAATTATACATCTATGTGTAAGGAAGGATGTTCTGATCTGGGAAGTCACTGTGATGGTGTATTAAACAATAGGGTAGTTGGTTGACATGCACATTCTTTCCAAAGACAATGAGAATGTTGATTTTATGATAGTTCTCACAGCAAGAAGTAGAAATGGAGAAGAGAGATGTAAAAACAATGAGGAAATGATTGGGGTGGAAATGAGAATGAACAATCTGAGGAAATTCAGATCTGAAAAGCTTGACTCTTCAAAGACACGGTCTGTGCAGGATCCTAGGTATTACCTAACTCAGTCTTTTCATTTTACGTATTATGAAATTGTAATACTGAAGAGTGAAATAAGTCTCTTTAATGAGCCTTGAACTGATGGTACTATGATCTTCAAGGATATTGGAGAACTGTATAGCTATCATGGAAGAGGAAGTACCCTAAGTTCAGTGGACACAATAGAATTTAAATGAAAGCAAGAAAACAAAGTTTAAAATGGCAAAAGCAAAGAAAAAATAAGGTTGTTAAATAGGAGAGGAAGGAGAACATCCAGAGTCATTTAGTCCTGATGCATGTGGACTCTGTTTTGAAAGTTGCATAAATGATCCTCAGACTAATACAGCATTCATCTTTTGGGAATAAAAACAAACACGGAGAGGGTAAAACCCTCACCTCATATGGTCACTGTTATTGGGACTTGGGACAACCCTCCCTAAGGTAAATAGGGAGAACCAAGTTTTCTGAAGAAAACAAGCCTGTCCATTGACTATAACTGTATTTGGGTCTGATTCTGATTTTGCATCATGTTCAAGTCTTATTCCTGACTCCTCTACTGATGGTCAATGAAAGTAAAAATAGAAATACTGTGGTCAGAGGGTCTTCATGCAAAGTGAAATCAGGAACCTGGGTTTCATCAGGGCTAATTCACTTGCTAAAGACCAAACAAGTAGTAAGTGATAGAGATGAAATTTGAAACCAACATCTTTAATTCCAAATATGAGGCCTACTTTAAAGGAAAGGACAAGGTCAGGGGTACGACTCACCTCACACAGTTAGAAAAAAGGAAAGAAGTCAAATGATATTAGTCCACTTCAAAAATATATTTTTTTAATTTATGGAATAAAATAAGCATTTCTATAATATAGTATAATAAAAGAAAGATGATTGCACACAAAATTGCAAATCTTATGCAAACTTGCTATTCCTTTAAAACATATAATAAAGTTTTCATGCAAATGTCTTTTTTCCCTTTTTTCTTCCTCCCCCACCCCTAGAGGTGGATATCATGTGGCATAGATAAGTGTGTGTGTGTGTGTGTGTGTGTGTGTGTGTGTGTGTATACAATTATTCTATACATCTATTTATCAGTTCTTTCTCTGGACAAAGATAGCACTTTTATTCATATGTCCTTTATTTTTAATTTTGTATTTATAATAGTCAAAATGACAGTAACTAAAAGTCACTCTTAAAATACTTTTATATATTTAAGATTTACAAAGATATATGTATATATATATATATATATAGTTATTCATATATAAGCACCAATATGTGTGCATGATTCTGTGTGTATATATAAAAAGAGGCATACATACAGGTAGGCAGACAGAGGCAGAGAGAGAAAAAGAGTCTGAGTTAATCCTCACAATAAACCTGTAAGGTGGATGTAATGTTGATCCTCACTTTACAGGTAAGGATGCTGAGGCTTAGGGAAGCCCAACTAATAAGTGTATGAAGCCAGGTTCAAGATAAAATATTCAATCTTTATTTTTTTAATTTAATGTTTTATTTTACCAATTACATGAAAAAACAATTTTAACACTTTGTTTTCAAATTTTACAAATTTTGAGTTCCGTCTTCTCTCCCTCCCTCCTTCAATTTGACATAGGTTACACATGTACAAATAGATTTCCATGTAAGTTGTACTGTGAAAGAAAAGAAAGAATGTAAGCATAGAGCCCATATAAGAAGGGAGGGAGAGAAAAATTTAAAACTTATGGAAATGATTGTTGAAAACATATAAATTAATTATTAACAAAAAAAGAAAACAAAGACAAAAACAAAAAAACTCTAAAAAGTATGTTCAGTTTGCATTCAGATTCTTTTTTTATAGATAATTTTTTCTAATTACTAGACATATGCAGGAAATAACATGCTTCAGAAAAGCTTAAGAATCTGACAAAGAAATTGGGGATATAAGGGCCATATCATAACATGCAGAGAAGGTTTTTTCTTTCATTTCAAAGAGAGGGAGATGTTTATCTCTATCCTAGTTCAGTCTACTACTACTGTTGTTCAGTAGACAACAGGGCATAAAAACAGAGGTCTTGTAGTTCAGAGGCATAGGATTCCACCTCCATCTCTGTCTCCAACAGCTCCCATAGGTGGCAAAGGGAGCTCGTCAGTGATTGTAGAAGCAGAGGAAATAAAGGCCACACACAAAGAATCATAAAGATCCAGTGTAGAGTTCACTCTGTGAGGTGGGGAGTTTGGTATCTCTTCCTGTAACCACATTTCCCAGGCACAAGGGTTAGAATAAACCTAAGGTTTGTTCTTCCAACATCTAACTTCTATGTTTGAGGTCCTTGGCTGCTCATCACCTTTGTCTGTGTAGTGTACAATATAAAGTGTGAGAAGAAATTTTTAGTCATCTTTAAATTCTGTTATATAATAACATGTTATGGTAGATGAATGCCCTACCTCCAGCTAAATTTTCACTCTTTCTTCAAAACTCAAATCCCTACTTGCAAATAAACTAAAGACCCTTCAGACTAGTCCCTCCATCACTCTATTCACCCATCTTTAAAGTGGATGGTAGGGGGAATCACTCTTGCTTTAAGGTATTCTAAAGTGGGAGACCAGATCTATTCCACAACTTTGCTTTCCAGAAGTTCCCATTGTTCTCTCTTGTCCTAACTGGTGCTGCACATCCACAGCACAGACAAGATAGTGACCCAGCTTTGGACATCTTTCCTCTAATAGGGCATGCAGAGAACGTGGCCTGAACACTCACCCACATTTGATCACAGTGTTTTTTCTGTTTCCTAGGAACCATCTGTCTTATGGAGAGAAATTAACCACAGAAGTGGAGACTACAGAGGGGTTTAACCTCTGGTAGATTTCAGTGTGGAAGGGTCTGAGAAAGAGATAGCAATCATCCCAGGCATGACTTTCTACTGCATCAGCACTCAGGGCTTGTAGGATGAAGGACTGGAGAGTTACACTACATCAAGCAATGGGAGAAAAAGTATATGTCTGAAGACCAGGCATGCACTTCATTGGTCTGGGATATGTGAAGGCCAATGGAATTTTCATCTGATTTAAGGGCCCCTGAATGGACTATTTGAGATTCTTTTCAACAGCAACATAGGCTCTATGAGAGGAGAAAACTCTTAACTTGGAGGCTGATATTCACGACATTTTTCTTCTCTTTTGCAGCAACTAGTAAGTTTTCATGTGGGGTCTGAATCAAGGACTTGCAACCATGTGGTAAATTGCAAATTTATTATCTGCTTTGGGATCCAGGGAGAATGGCACTATCTTCCTGAAGCCATCACTTTTGATATGTTTTGAAGACATTTCTAACCTGATACTACTTTAGATGTATTTCTGCTTTGCAGCTGGGCATAGATGGTTAACTTCTGACCCTGGAAGATGACAGGAGCGAAAGAGAGTAAGGCAGGCTCCAGCCCAGGTGTTAGAGATTAGATTAGGGTGACTTCTTGTACTGTTGGCTACAGGGCCATGTTAAGTATAGGAGGGTTTTGGGTTGCATTCTCTCCTTGCCTATGATCAATTTTGCAGTGCCCCCAGCTGCCCAAGCAATGTCTATAATATGGTGGATTGAAGCCCCTTCTCCAGTTCCAAAAGGAAAAGAAAAAGAAAAAGACTTGAGATTCTGGTTGTGGTATTGAATTTTAGTAATGAGACCTGCCATATACCACAAACTTCTCCATTTATGAAGACAAAAAGCTATGGGGTGTGTGTGTGTGTGTGTGTGTGTGTGTGTGTGTGTGTGTACTGTTTTGCAGAATTTGCTACAAGTGTCCTTCAGTGACTCTAAGATTTCAGACCTTCCCTAATCAGTGTGTAAAACCTTTGCTTTTCTCATGTTCTCCTCCATAGTCTGTTATCTGCCTCCACTCTTTCTGGAAAGAGTGACTCAGAATAGGATCCAGATCTATGAATATTGAAATGATAGGGAAACTCTTTAGCAGCAGGACCAGAGTTTCTTTGTCACTGGGCACCTTATTTGTTATTCATTGGGTAAGACATGCCCCCTGAGCAGTTCATGAGGAAGATAAATTTGCCAAAAGTGTCCCTTCCCTGGGACTCAGGGATATTGAAGAACAAACTCACCACCAGAGCTGTATCTCACTTCAGGGAACTTGGTTTGGCATCAGCCTGAACCAGCTGCACAGAGACATTGGGCAAGTTCATGCCCCTATAGTAAACCAGAATCTCAGCCTCCAGATCAAACTGACATCCTTCAGCCAAGGAAACTAGGGAAACTGTCTTGTCAACTTCCAAGTGCTACAAGTAACATAGGAGACAGTTGGAATGGAATTTTTTGATGCCATGGGGGGAGCTGACATTGGCATTGACATTAAATGTGTAGGGCAGCTCCTTCCCAGGAACTTGGGGAGTTTGAGAGGTGATGCTGTCAGCCTCAGCTGACTCTTGGAGGAGATAGTGTGGGTTCAAGATGGCTGACACCACAAAGCAAACAGCTCCATTTTCCTCGAGGGGCAAGTCCTGAATGTAGCTCAGAGTGACAGCAGCCTTCCGGCTAGAAGGCAGATTTCCTATACTATAGCTGAAGACATCCCTGGAACTGCTATCTTGCTCCAGTAGGAAAGCATCCTGGCCTTAGGGATGGTGAGATTCTCAGAATTCTGTGGGACCTTCTGCTTCTGTTTTATTTTTGTCACTATGCTCTTCCCATCCGCCAGAACCTAGAAGCTATAATCAGTGGAATCTTCATGAATGGGGAAAATAAAGGATGCTTCCACAGGGTCTCATTCCTGTAGTCCTGGACTGCAGACACATTTGCTACAAACTCATAGACAGACACAGACATGTAGATGCTTGTAAGAGGCACTGTCTGCTTAGAGTGGATAAAAAGACTACAAGGATTCTCCATAGTGAAAATCTGCTCAGAACTACTTCACACTTTCCAGTCTTATAAAATCTTCTACCTTTAGGTACAGCAATTTATTCACTGTGTCAGTCAAGGGAGGAATGATTACACAAGCAGAAAGAAAATCAGAATGTGAACTTTCTGAAGCCAAAATCGTGACTGTCAAGGAGGCAGAACCAAGATGGAGGAGTAAAGACTGGGTCTTGCTTCATCTTTACCCCAAGCTCCTCAAATACCTTTAAATAATGACTCTAAATAACTTCTAGAGCAGCAGAACCCATAAAAAGACAAGAGTGAAAGAATTTTCTAACCCAAGACAACTTAGAAGGTCTAGCAGGAAAGATCTCTTGCACCAGGATGAGAAATGCAGAACTGGTCCAACCAAACTGAATGCAGGCCTCTGAGTGACTGAATCAGTGGTATAAGCAGCAGTTTCCAGACCTCTCAGCTCACATGAGCCAAAGACAACTTAGAAAATCATCAGGAAAGCTCTATCGCACCAGGGTGAGAGTGGAACGCAATGCAGAGCAGGCCATGCACACACAGCCCCAGTCCCTGCGTAGCCCCAGCAACAGTAAATTAGGAATAGGCTTTGGGAGCATCTGGATCAGCAGCTGCTGCTTCGAGAGCTCTCAGTTCACAGATGAAAAGGGGGTCAAACAACTTGTCAAAAGGAGATGATAGGAATCTCTCTTTTAGCACTAAGGCAGGACTCTGTTGCTCTGTCCATACTTGGACACAGGTTTCAGTTCAGAGTGGCAGTCCCAGAATATGTAGTCACAGTGGAGCAGGGACTCTTAGTTCCAGGGTAGAAAAGAGTGCTTGTGGTCACTCATAGGTCAGAACACAAACCAAGAGAGTAGTAAACATCTCTCCCTAGAGAATGCCACCTTGAAAGAACTGAAAACTTACAGGTCTCTGGAAGTATCTCTGAAAACAGTTACACAAAACCCCTGAAGCTTGGGACAGTACACCCTCCAGAGTGTAGAAGCAGAAGCAGAGCCCTTCCTTAACAAAGAAATAAACTTCAAGTAATAGGCGGGGAATATGAGCAAATAACAGAAAAAAATCTGACCTTAAAAAACTACTATGGTGACATGTAAGATCAAAATGCACACTCTGAGGAAGATAACAAAATCAAAGCTCCTCCATCCAAAGCCTCCAATGAATATATGAATTGTTCTCAGGCCGTGGAAGAGCTCAAAAAGGATTTTGAAAATCAAGTAAGAGAAGCAGAATAAAAATCGTGAAGGTAAATGAGAATGATGCAAGAAAATCATGAAAAACAAGTCAATAGCTTCATAAAAGAGAAGAAAATAACACCTTAAAAAAACAGATTAGGCCAAATGATAAAAGAGGAACAAACAGACAATGAAAAGAGGAATGCCTTAAAAAGCAGAATTGACCAAATGGAAAAAAAGAGGAATGAAAATTCAGGAAGGAAGAAGAAATACTCCTTAAAAAATGAATTGGCTAAATGGAAAAGGAGAAATAAAAGCTCACTGAAGAAAATAATTCGTTAAAAATTAGAATTGAGCAAATGGAAGCTAATGACTTTATGAGAAATCATAATAGAAATTGTCTAAAAATATATCAGATTAGTAGTGGTAAATACAGTGGAAATATCAAAGACAGCAAGGACTAAGAAAAGGTGGTGAAAATTAAGAGGTCATTGGTGACCTCTGTGAATGATGTTTCATCAAGGTTATGGAACAAAAGTCAGTTTGGAGGTTGTTATGAAATACTTTAGGGTTCTAAAGATTATTATATAATATAGAAAATGTTATTCTGAGACTTTGGAGGGACTAAGTAAACTGGGGTTATGGAAGGGGCATGGCAGAAATTATTGAGTATATTGGAAAATGAATGATTAATTTTCACAGATACAACTAGTAGACACATTGAATATGTTTATTACAGAACCATTTAAAGTTTAATATTTTGAAAAGAAGACTAAATGACTTTTAAAAAATTCTCATAATTCATTTTTCATATCATTTATAATACAGACCTCCATGGAATACAATTTGCAAGATGTAGTCATCTAATAGCCATGTTAAGGACTAAGCATCTGAAGACCCAATTCTAGTTTCTGCTTTGTTGCTTATAATCTCTGTTTACTCAGCATATCACTTTACTTCTCTGTCACTGAGTTTCTTCATCTATAATGTGGAGAATATTAAAATCTGTCCTACCTATTATTCTTGGCCACAAAGGTGGAGAGGACGTTTCCATATGAATCAGAGTGGCTAGGTTCTTAGAATGAGAATAAGGGATAGGGAGTACACCTGTGTTTTCATGAGTATAAAGAATTCCTAACCGAGGAAAGCTTTTTCTACCAATGAATGGAGCACTTATTAATTACATTTTATGTACAAAGTAGGACAGCTAGGTGCCACAATGGAAGAGTGTCAGGCCTGAAGTAAGGAATACTCATCTTTGTGAGTTAAAATCCGACCTCAATGACTTTTTAGGAATACAAAGAGAAAAATAAGAAACTCCCTGCTTTCAACAAGCTCCATTTTAATGGGAGATAACGTACATGGCCGTTTTCAACTGCAAGTCAGAGGGGAAATCCTCATGATCCTTAGGATATAGCATAAAAGCACATGACAATTCCTGTTTTTAATGTCTTTTTTAGTGATAAAATCATATTGTTTCTGAAGTAGAATCATTTGACAGTAATATGTACTTTGATGGCAAGAAGTTTTTTTCAGATTTTCAGAAGCTATGACTGTAACACCTGCAAGGGCAATTGCCAGGCCGTATCACCACTTGGGTTACTTCCCAGGTGATGGTTATGGGCCTGGACCTGAAGCAGATTTGGTGGTATAGCTATTCCATAAGATCTTGGGTTCAAGATCTTGAGCTATTTTCATCTGATTCTGAGGGAAGATCATAGTCAAAGTGGTACTGGCTTGGTTTGCTTACCAAACTATGCCTCCTGTCTTTACTTATAGTCCTTCAAAGCCTCAGGTCACTTGACTTGCCTGCCTATATATGACAATTGGGTTACTAGTTGATAGAGGTGACTACCTCCTCCATAGGAGTAATTTTCCCCAAAATATATTAGCCATGAAGGCTATTCTGGGAACAATTACAAAAAGGTTGCTCAGGGTGGGGGATAATACCATTCTCAGGGATTCTATGCCCATTTGCATACTGATGGCATTTTATCAATAGTTTTTATTGTGGTAAGGAAATGGATCCTTTTTCCACAAAATTTTGTCCCTTCATAGATGCTACAAGCTGGTCTGGTGGTTAGGGGAAATGGATATTCACAAAACTCTTGGGTTCATTGCCTGAATGTCTTTATCAATGTCTAAGGGACATGGTGGCCAAGGTGGTAGAGCGGTTTTATGTATTAGACACATGATATTTCTTTTCTCTCACTCAGCCCATTTTTATGTTTTAGCTAATCTGGCTTTCCTTCCAAGTGTGTGGCAGTGGATTGGCAGTTGGTGGCAATGACTTGCCCTGGATGATGGATTGTGAGATTAACGGCTGTGGCAAGTTGAAGCCTCAGTACAGGCTGCTACCTTTTCTGCAACTAATAATTTTAAAGAGGCCTAAACACTTCCTGTAACATTGAGAAATTAAATGATTTGGTTAGAGTCCTGTAACTAGATGGGTCAAGTGGAATCTGAACCCACATCTTCCTGGATATGAAGCTAGCTAACTCTCTCTATGAAAAGCTACCTCACAAGTGAGAGTAAAAGAAGGAAAAACAATACCCAAATAAAAACCTATTGGAAATCTGTCTTATTCTATAGTGTTGAGAACTGGAAGGAAGAAAGAAAGGAAGGAAAGGAGGGAGGAAGAAAGGAAAGAAAGAAATTTCCTTTTTTCTTTTAGCAGTTGGTACTGTGTATTAGGCAAAAATTCCTTCGTAAGGGGATAGTCAGGACCTTTTGAGTCAGAAGCTGCTTCTCATGCTAAATAGAAGAATGGGGAGGGGAATGCAGAAATTAAAATAAAGAATAAAGGCCCCAAGGAAAAGAGATTGGACAATGCAATAAAGGACCACCTCTATATACAAGGGTCCATATTTCAGCCTTACATCACCAACTAAGAAAGGTGCTGTCTTTTCTGAAGTTAGATTCAGGATGTGACACAATGTGTTCTGAGAGTTTTCAAACATCAGGCGAGCTACCTCTATTGGTGATTCATGTGGAAACCAATGATACTGCCAGAGGCAACTTAGAAAGAGCATTGTAAATCCAGGGCTTATAAAAAATTAAGTAAGCAAAAAAACATAAGGTCCTAGGTAGTAGTATTCTTTCCTCACCGCAACTCTCTCAAATAGGTATTCAAGTAATAAAATCCCTATTTTAAAAATATGACTCAGTACCTTGCTTATGGTCAATATCAGAGGTGGTTTGAGTGCACTTTTCTCCTGACTCCAGGGCTATTGATCTTTTTCTTATAATGTTTGCCTTCTTATTAATCGCCACAATATGGCCCCATTATTTTTCCTCTTTATTCTTCACCCAAATTTTCAATGCCATGCAACTTTTTTAGGTTCATAAAATTGCATATGTAAGATGGAAACTGTCTAGAGAATATATTGAAGAAACATAGGGAGAGAGATCATGGACTCATAGTTTGAAAGAGCACATACAAGAAACAGAAGCAAGGGTAAGTAACTGAGACAAAAAGCAAGAGTTGGGAAATTCTATAAGAGTGCCATCAGGAAGATTATAGTTGAATAGAAGCTTTTGCTTCCGATAGATTCTCTAGAAAACAAAACGACCACCAGCACCAAAAAGCTATGTTAGAGAAAAAATATATAAATGAGGGAAGGGATAAATCCCTGCTTGAAATAATGGGAAGAGAATTGGTTTTTGTGTTTTCTGGATGGGGAAAATGTTCTTCATCCTGAGAGATACAGAACAAAAATGGATAACATGGAATGAAAATTAAAGGTAAGTGTGAAGATAGTAGTGAAAATTTAGATTTTGATAAGAAATTCCTGGTCACAAGACCTGAACAAAATGGCAGAATTTGTGGATATGAAATGTTTTCAATGATCACTAAAGAAACAGAGTGCATGGCAGAGGTGCTAAAGTGCCTTTGATGTCTCAAATGATGTCTCAAAATGTTTATAGTGATGTAGATAATTCCAGAGCAGATTATTATGGAGAGTTTGTGAATTCTGGAAGAGGAATATTATAGGATCATGGAACCAGCATTGGAAGAGTTATTGAAAGTCATCTAGTCCAATCCCTCATTTTGCAGGTGATGAAACTGATGTTCCTAGGAGTTTAGATGATTTGCCTTTGGCCACATGGTAGTAAACTTTGGAAGTAGAATTTTAATCCAAGTCTTTTGACTTATGGTCCAAGGTTTGCTTCATTGCAATTACTATAATATTAAGGACATGTAATGCCAGAATGACTTCATTTCTCATGAGTTACTAGATCGGGGGCTGGCGTAAATGTAGGAATGTGAATATAGCTTTTGACAAAATTTCCAAATATTCTTAAGTATAAGATGAAAAAAAATTGACTCAAGGAAAATAATTTTAGGTGTATCTGGATATAGTTAACATTTTAGACCCAAATTAATTTGTTTAATATAGTGATGATAACTTGAAATGTTTGTTTAGTGGAATATCATAAAACTCTTTCTTTGGACCTGTTCTATTCAGCATTTCCCCTCACTGACTTGTAGGAAGATATAGACAACATGTTTATCTAATTTGTGCATATTATACAGCTGCAGTGGATAGATATGGCAAGGTAAAAATAGAATTGAGGTATGAACAACTCTACAGGTTAGAAAAGTGAACTAAAGTGAATAAAACAAAAAGTAACAGAAATAAATATATCATGCAGATAGTGTCAAAAAAATGACCTGCAATAAGATAGAAGAAATGTGGCCAGAAAGCAGTTCATGAGAATAATGCCTAGAGATTTTATTGGGATGGAGACTCAATATGATTGATCAGTATTTTGATATAGCCAAAAAAAGATAATATAATCATGGGCTACATTAATAGTAATTTAATGCCCCCAAAAGGAACTCATAATTTTGATGCATTTACTCTGATCAGACTACATTTGGGATACTATCATTACTATGAACCATGTTTTAGAAGGCACATTGACAAACTGGAACGTTCCCAGGAGAAGGGTAAATGGGATATCGAGAGGACTTGAAACTATGCCTTATAAGGATTAGAGACGAGGGTATTTAGCCTGGAGAAGAAACAATTTAGGGTAAAACTGATATCCATCTTCAAATATATGATGAGTTATCACATGGAAGAATGTCTGCCTAAGTTATCTGTGGCCCCAAACTAGGACAAATGGTTGTAAGTAAATTTAAAGAAATATTTTTTTAATCTGGAGAATCAAAGTTCTCCAGAAACAGAGTAGATAGTTCTGTTGAGAATCATATTCATTGGCATATTCAGATGGCAAATCTTCAAAGAGAAAAGAAGATCATTTTTTTGTGAATTGTAGATGGGATTGGCCAGCTTTGTTGGATAGAGTGCTAAACCTGGAGTCAGGAAGATTCATCTTCATGAGTTCAAATGTGGCCTCAGACACCTACTTAGCTGTGTGGACAACTCAATTAGCACTTTCTGTCTTAGTTTTCTCATGTATAAAATGAGCTGATGAAGGAAATGTCTCTTTGCCAAGAAGACTCTAAATGGGGTCTCAAAGAATTAGACATGATTCAAATGACTGAAGAACAACCACAGATAGCATTGATTCTTCGGGTTTAGTTTGGATTAGATGCCCATAGGATCATAAATATAAAGTTGGAGGAGTCTTTAGTGCTAATCTAATCTAATGTTGTCATTTTACAGATGAGCAAACACTAAATTAGTCATTCAAAGTCACACATTTATCAATTAAATTGGACCCATCACTTTTTTTTTACTACATCAATGTGATATGGTGGTATAGGCAGTGTATCTATCAGATGATTTCTAAGGTGCCTTTCATCTTGGTATGATTATGTATCACTTTTATGATTGTGTAACACTGATTTGATATAACTTATGAGTATCATTATGAATAAACTTTAAGAATGTTGTGAAATTTCCTTGGAGAGACAAACAACACACTATTTCATCTTCTCATTGTACTTTCATGTTGAAATTTTCTTTTGTCTCCAGATGAATTCTTATAAGTTTCTTATGGATTTGTCTGACTGAAGATGTTTACATGCAAATTCTATGTTCTGAGCAAGCAGAGTAGGTGTTTGACAAAAGAATTGAACGGAAACCAAAGAACACAGATAGACTGAAAATAACCTGTTTTTGCAATGTTTTGTTTTTCTTTCTATATAGTCACATGTGCCCAGAAACAAATGGTTTTAGGTACAATCATATGTTTTCTTTAATATTTTCTTTATTTACTTTTAACTGTGAGATATATTATCAGACATCATATCATATTATGGATATTATCATATCCATTTTATAGTTGAAGAAACAGAGTGGGTTAAGTAGTTTACCCTTGTAAGCATATGGCAGAGTTGATAGAGTGCTGGGTCTCGAGTCAGGAGCATCTCAGTTCAAATCCAACCTCAGACACTTATTAGTTATGCAGTCCTGGTCAAGTCATTTAACCTCTATCTGCCTATGTATAAAACAGGGATAATTACAATACTTACCTCCCAGGGTTGTAGTGAGGGTAGAAAGAGATAATATTTGTAAAGCATTTAGTTTGCTAAACAATAGGTGCTATTTAAGTTCTAGTAGTCATAGTAGTAGCAGTAGTAGTAGTCGTAGTAGTAGTAGTAGTAGTAGTAGTAGTAGTAGTAGTAGTAGTAGTGGTAGTGGTTGTCAAGTAGTAAAAGTAGTAGTAGGAATAGCAGCAGCAGTAGTGTCTCATAAATCATTTACGTGTAGATCTCCTGAATCCAAGGAGAGCATGCTAACCACCAGATCAGACTGCTTCTTCATGTAATCAACCAATCAATAAATAAACAAAAACCTATTTATAGTTGGCATTTATATAAGGCTCTTCCAGGTCTATAAATCATTTTGCATGCCTCTCTTTTGAGTCTCACGATAACCCTATGAAGTAAATATTATCCATCTCATTTTGTGGAGGAGAAAACTGAGGCTCATAGTGGAGAATGGGAAGTGAATAAGCATTTATATAGTGTCAATCATGTGCCAAGCATTTTTTGCAATCATTTTCTCATTTGATCCTTATAAAAACCCTGCAAAGAAGATGATATTATCATCTCCATTTTACAGTTGAAGAAACAGATAAAAATAATGTTCCAATGACTTGCCCAGGGTCACCCAGCTAATAAGTGCTTAAATTCAGATTTGAACTCAGATCTTGCTCACTCCAGGCTTGGAACTCTATCCACCAACTACCTCAGAGTGATTCAGTGACTTGTACATAGTAACATCAGCAATAAATATGGAATTTGAATCCAAATCTTCAGACAACATGTGTAAACCTGTATGCATTACATTGTATTGATTCCTAACATGGGAATAATTATACCTACAGTTGCCTATTTCCTGTGGTTGCTTGGTGGATCAAGTAAGAAAAATGTTTCATGCATATCAAATCTTTTTATTTATGCTATGCTCACTCTATGTTCTGGCTCCAGAGTGGAGGATTATTGATTTAGAGCTGGAAGAGACTTCAGAAGTCATCTTATTTAACCACCTCATGTTCTTGATGAAGAAGTGGAGGTACAGAAAGTTGAGTAACTGATTCAAAGTCACATATGTATCAGAGCTGAGATTTGAACCTACATCCTCTTATTCCATAGCCAATGTTATTTCCATTATGCCATATACAACATTCCCAAGATAGCCAGTACTTGAGCCATCTCATCTTTAAAATGTACTTTAACAGTGCAACAATTGACTCATATTTCCTTCAGTAGCAATCATCCCAAAATGACTCATGGAAATCAACCTTAATGACATTCGTGGGATAAGACAGATTTAATTTCTGTGTTAAAAGTCTAAAGTCTAAACACTGCTTTCAGAAAGAATCAGGAATGGAAAAGGAGATTGAAATCACCATGGCATTCTTGGTTTCTTAAAGGAAAAATGAACACAGTAGAACACTGTAATGGCAATCAAATTAGGATCTTTTGCTGTTTTTGTTTGAATAAAAGTATCTCTGATTGAATAATGTGATTGGGGAGGGTCTTTCCCACCCATTGATGGGCTTGCTCATTATGGGAAGGTTGATTATGGGAGTTGTTTTGTAGGAGGGTTCCACGTACCGTTTGTCATTTCTATTGAGGCACTGGGTCAGAAGATTATGCCCTCTGGCTCTAAAAAGTATAGAAATACTCTGAGGGTGAGATTTTACTTTGGGGATTACTGACTCGAAGTGTTTCCTTGGCTGGAGAGACTCTGGGAAGCTGCCAAGGAGCCAAGGAACTAACCCCTTCCCAAATCCCCTCACTAAAACTCAGAAGTTGATGCTTCCCTCTCTGGTAACTGTGTATGTATGTAATGGTCAAGCAGTCTGAAAGTGCTGTTGATTTATTTTTGATTTCTCTGAAATTTTGATTTTCTCTGATACCTGTGCTTGATTAAAGTGATTGTTAGCCCCTTGAAAGTTGCTTTCTGAGAAAGATGGACCTGCTCTAGCTCTCCTCCCATAATAAAATACCTATAAAAAATGACTAAACAAATTCTAGAGGAACAGAAGCCATAAAATGAGAGAGTGAAAGAGATTTCCAGGCCAAGACAGTCTGGAAGGTTGACAGGAAGGGTCTATCACACCAGACTCAGAACAGAGCATAGCCCAGCCTTGGCTGCTAGGCACTGTGTGGACAGGACTGAAGTAGCCTTCAAAGCTTGGAATCACAGGTAGCAGCTGTGGTTCCCAGATTTCTCAACCTACAAATGGCAAAAAGAGCTTCAAAGGTCAGGAAGAAAGCCCTTTCACCTGAGTGAGAGGGGAACATGATCTGTCCCCAGTCCTGGTCCCAGGGTGGCAACACCTACTGTGGCAGCAGCATCCACTTTTGGAGTCCTTGGCCTAAAGACCCTGGGGGAATCAAGCTGCCAATATGGGTCTCAATTTTGAGTAGTGGTCCTAGGGTGAGGAGAAGTGCTGGTCTGGTGGAGCTGGTAGCTACAGTGGAGAGGGAATGCTCCAGTCCTACTCACAGATTCTCGAATAGGATGTGTTTGAGTAGAGCATGTGTTTGCTCACAGACCAGAGTACAGGCCAGAAGAGTAAACTCTTCTACCTTGATTGTGCCACCTTGGAGGAACTGAGAACTTACAGGTCCCTAGAGTATACCCTTCACTTGACAAAGGAGTCAAAAGTCAAGTAATAGGTTAGAAAAAGGCCCCAAAAAGGAAAAGAAAATAAGACTATAAAGGGTTACTTTCTTGGTAAAAAAGTATTTTTTTCCATCCTTTCAGATGAGGAAGAACAAAACATACCATTAAAGGAAGACATCAAACTCAAGGTTTCTTCATCCAAAACCTCAAAAAAAAAAATACAATGGTTGAAGGCCATGGAAAAGCTCAAAAATGATTTTGAAAATCAAGTAAGAGAGGTAGAGGAAAAATTGGGAAGAGAAATGAGAGTGATGCAAGAAAATCATGGAAAGTGAGTCAATGACTTGGTAAAGGAGACCCAAAATATGCTGAAGAAAATAATATTTTTTAAAATAGACTAACTCAAATGGTAAAAGAGGTCCAAAAAGTCAATGAGAAGAAGAATGTTTTAAAAAGCAGAATTAGCCAAAGGGAAAAGGAGGTTCAAAAACTCACTGAAGAAAATAATTCTTTAAAAATTAGAATAGAACAGCTGGAAGCTAATGACTTTGTGAGAAAGCCAGAAAGTACAAAAGAAAACCAAAAGAATGAAAAATAGAAGACAATGTAAAATATCTCATTGGGATAAACAACTGACTTGGAAAATAGATACAGGAGAGATAATTTAGAAATTATTGGTCTACCTGAAAATCTTGATGAAACAAAAGGTGTAGACCTCATCTTCCCACAAATTATCAAGAAAAACTGCCCTGGTATTCTAGAACCAGAAGGTAAAACAGAAATGAAAAGAATTCACCAATCACCTCTGGAAAGAGATCCCAAAAGGAAATTTACTAGGAATATTATAGCCAAATTCCAGAGTTCCTGGTTCAGGGAGAAAATATTGCAAGTGGCCAGAAAGAAACAATTCGAGCATTGTGGAAATAAAATCAAGATAACACAGGATTTAGCAGTTTCTATACAAAGGGATTGAAAGTCTTGGAATACGATAATCCAGCTATCAAAGGAGATAGGTTCAAAACCAAAAATCACCTACCCAGTTAAACTGAGTATAATACTTGAGAGAAAAAAATGTATTTTCAATGAAATAGAGGACTTCCAAGCATTCTTGTTGAGAAGACCAGAGCTGAATAGAAAATATGACTTTCAAATACAAGAATCAAAAGAAACATGAAAAGGTAAGCTGGAAAGAGAAGCTTTAAGAAACTTATTGAAATTGAACTGTTTACATTACTACATGAAAAGATGTTATTTTTTTAACTCATGAGACCTTTTTCAGTATTAGGGTAGTTAGAGGGAATATATATATATATATATATATATATATATATATATGTAGGTATGTATGGATTTGTGTGTGTGTGTGTGTGTGTGTGTGTGCATGTATATATACATACACACAGAGGGCACAGAGTGAGCTGTATATAAAGGGAGAATATCTAAAAATAACAAAATTTACTGTTGAATGGAATGCGCTAGGAGTAAGAGAAAAGGAGAGGTAGAATGCAGCAAATGATCTCACAAACAAGAGGGAAGAAAGAGCTTTTACAATGGAGCAAAAGATGGGGGAGATGAAAGGAAATAATTGAGCCTTACCCTCATGGGATTTGGCTCAAAGAGGGAATAACACACATTCCATTATATATGAAAATCTCTTTTACCCTGCAGGAAGGCAAGGAGGAAGGGGATTGAAGAGGGAGGATAATAGAAAGGACAGCAAATTGGGGAAAGGGATAATCAGAAGCAAACACTATTGTGGGAGGACAGGTCAAGGGAAAGAATGGAACTAATGAAAAGTAGGATAGAACAGAAGGTAATGAGGTTAGTCTATACACCAATAGTAACTTTCTATGGTCAGATTCTTTTTTGATTTGGTCGTTGTTTTCTCATATGTTAAAAGAGCAAAAAAAATTCACTGAAGAGAAAAAGAGTTACAAACATTTACTGAAAAAAAGTTTCTTAAAAATTAGAATTGAGTAAGTGGAATCTAATGACTCCATGAGACATCAAGAAACAATTAAGCAAAATAAAAAAAATGAAGAATTAGAAGATGTGAAATATCTGATTGAAAAGCACAAAAAAGTAAACAGGAAAGAGAAATTATAAAGGATTTAGCTAAGTCAAACTAGGGAAGATGATGCTTGTAACTCCTAAGATAATTTTCTTTATTAGGGCAATTAGAAGGAGTAAACATAGAGGGCATTGGTGTCTAAAATTAAGGGGTCAGAAAAAAGAAAGTAGTGGGAGAAGGAAAATAAAAAGAGATAGAATGGGTTAAATTATCTCACATGAAAGAGGTATGAAAGAAACTTTACAGTAGAGGGGAAGATTGGAGAAAGAGGGGAATGATTGAACCTTATTCTCATCAGAATTACCTCAAAGAGGGAATACACATTTAGTTGAGTATAAAAATCTCTCTTACCCTACAGTAAAGTAATGGGGAAGGGGATTAAAAAAAGGATGAATGATAGGATGGTAGATTGGGGAAGGTAGTAGTCAAAACCAAAAACACTTTTGAGGATGGATAGAGTGAAAAGAGAGAGAGAAAAATAGTATAAATGGGGAGGGGGAGAGCAATAGGATGAACGGAAATAAACAGCAATCATAACTGTGGAAAATTTTTGCAAGTTTCTCTTATAGGGGTCTCATTTCTCAAATATATAGAGAACTAAATCAAATTTATAAAAGAAAGACATTCTCCAAATGATAAATGGTCAAAGGATATGAACAAGAGGTTTTCAGATGAAATAATCAAAGCTATTTATAATCATATAAAAATGTTCTAAATCACCATTGATTAGAGAAACACCAATTAAATCAACTCTGAAACACAACTCATATCTATCAAATCGGCTAGTAAGACAGAAAAGGTAAATGAAAAAAATCGGAGAGATGTCAGAAAATTGAGTTACTGATGCACTGTTGGTGGAATTGTGAACTTATTAACCATTGTGGTTAAGGTATTTAAAACCACACATACCCTTTGGCCCAGAAATACCATTAGGTCTGTACCCTAAAGAGATAAAAAAAAAAAAGCAAAGGGGTCTATATTTACAAAAATATTTATAATAGCTCTTTTAGCAATGTCAAAGAACTGGAAATTGAGGTGATGGTAATCAATTGGGGAATGGTTGAATGAGCTGTTGTATATGATTCTAATAGAATATTAGTGTTTTATCAGAAATGAGCAGAATGCTCTCAGAAATTTCTGGAAAGACTTACATGAACTGATGCAAAGTGAGATAATTTGAACTGAAACATTGTACACAGTAATAGCAATATTGGACAATGATGAACTGTGAATGACTTAGTTCCTTTCTCCAATACAGTGGTCCAAGACAATTCCCAATGATGCATGATGAAAAATGCTATCCATCTCCAGAAAAAGAACCGATGGAGTCTGAATGAAGATTTAAGCATACTTTTAAAAAAAACTTTTTTTCTTAATTGTTTTTGGTCTGTGGTGGGAGATTTCTTTCTTCCTTTTTATCTACCTTTCTATTTGTCTATCTATCTATTCATCCAGGGATGTTATGGAGCCTGCCCAAATTGTATTTCTAAACTCACTTGTTAAAATTTCAGTTTGAACATTCATACCTCAAAAATTGGTAAATGCTACCAATCAGGGATTGCTTTATTGTTTTATTGATTATCCAGACTTAAAAAAGAGATGGAGAAAATGTTAATACCGCTAATTAAACTGAAAAGTATGTCATGCATAATTTAATATTTGGAGAGTCAGTTGTTAAACATTTACCAGGGCACCACTCTGTATGTGTGTATTTATGTTTAATTTATGTTGGTTAATGAATTCCTTGTATATCTACATTGGTCTTTTCAGGCAATTCTTTTAGTTTTTGTAATTTTTTTGTCTTAAAATCTTGTTCTTAAAGAGTATCTTTTCCTTTTCAGGCTAACATCCTCTGTAGCATTTCAGTACATGGAATACTACCTATCCTTCATCTTAACCCTTTGAAAACTACTTTAAAAAATCTAGTTTGCACCTCAGGTAATGTCTGGTTTTCCTCTCTTCTTTCTTAATCATAGCCTCATTTTCATTATTTTCACCGAGTAATTACAGATTCCTGGTTGGTTCCAGAATAGAATTTCCTCTTGTTAATTTCTTTACTTCTTGAAATTTGAAATTGTAATCTTAAAAAGTCAAAATCTTATTAAGAACTCTACTTTAAACAGAGGAGAGGAGCTTCAGTAGATGTCTGGATAATAAAAAATGTTATACTTAAATCATCTCAGTCATGTATAACTCTTCATGATCCTATCTGGAATTTTCTTAGCAAAGATGCTGGAATAGTTTGCCATTACCCTCTCCAGCTCATTTTACACATGAGGAAACTAAGGCAAACATGGATAAGTGAGTTTCCCAGGGTCATAGTGTCTGAGGCTGAATTTGAATTCAGGTCTTCTTGACTCCAGGCCTGGCACTCTATCCACTGCACCACCTTGCTGATCCATCAGTATTACATCTAGCTCTGATCTGGGCTGCTAACTTTAAGGTTAGTTATACTGTACAAATTCTATATTACCCTGATGTTTAGAAAAGAAAAAAAAACTGAGATGAAAACAGCAGACTTCAGCTCCAAATTCAGTGGTCCAGGCACTGAAATAAATTGTCAATTGTAAAGAATATGTTTTCTTTCCCTTCAAATAAATGTTCATTTTGATCAGAAAGGATGACTTTTTTTTTTTTTTGCTTAACTACTAATGTATTCCTGTTTCCAGTGGTGCTCATTCCTGGGACTTACGTACATTCCATTTCTAATTCAGAAGGATCTTCAGTTCTTCCAATAAAGTCAATATTGAAATGAAATAATCTCTATTTTCTTTTAAAGGAAACCACATATCCTGAGCCATTATCAGTTCTAACCAGTCATCTCCCTTTAGCAAAGAAACACATTTGTTTTAGTCAAAGCTGTACATACTTGTGAAGAACATATAAATATTTAAAGACACAGCAAAGCTGAAAAGTAAAAATGATGATTTTGGCTGCCCTCCCATAACATATCTTCTTCACAATATGGGGTGCCAGGCCTTTCAAAGCTTTTTTGTTCTGTAAGTGAACTTATAGAGACCAATTCCACAAAGCATATTTTCACACATGATTTTGGAGGTCCTGAATAGACTTCAAGTGGATTTACTTTTAAGTAGGCAATTACAGAAAATTTTGACCACTAATTTTTAATCAAGATGAAATGAGATACTGGGTTCCTTTATAACTCCAAGTTGCACTCTAGGTACTTCAGTGAGTGTTTTTTTCCTTCATTGCCGAAGAAGATGCCATCAGAGAAATGATGACATGACTTGCACTTGTCTTTGTTTTGAGTGATGAAGGGCTGTGCAGGTCACTGGGTACTTAGGATCTTATGAAAAAATTCTGTTTAATTCCTGCCACCTTATGAAGAAAGAAACCTTTGTGAGTGCCAGTGATTAGGGTTCAGAAATGAGGCCCAGGGAGAGAAGCAGGGAGTGCAATAGTTTAACAACCAGATCTGGGGGTAGGGAGGAAAAGAGAGGATGTATATACACACAGATACATACATACATACATATATATATATATATATATATATATATATATATATATGACACATTATTAATTTTAATAAGAATTAACAACATTTTCTTCATTTTCTTAGGTGATGTTGACTGTTTAATTAACAAAAGATCAATCAAGACTTGGTGTTTTCTGGTTCTCTGACTAAGGGATCATGAGAGTTTACTTTATCTGTATATATTGTCCTTCTTAGTGAGTGGATATTTATTCTCAGAATGTTTCTTTAAAAATATTTAAAATACTATTTCTTCACAAGCTATTACCAGAATTATGAACATATTTACCTTATTCTCTGAGATATGATCTATTTTCAAGTAAAATTCATGAACTCTTTAAAGAGCCTTATATATTTTGATCGTTTTCAAAAGCAGCACCACATAAGACAGTGAGTTTCTCTGAACTACATTACTTATTCACTAATGAAATAGTCATGGATCTTACTCAGAAACTTGTTTGCTTTCAATTTGCCAGTGTCCCAACTGAAAAACTGACATCAGGTCCATCATAGGAATTGTCCAAAGACTGCAAAATTTGCTGATTAAAGAACTGCACCGGGTATCATTTATCTTTCTCCATTTCTCTGTTTTCTTAAAATTATACTAACAACATTCCAAGATCAGTGGAACATGATTTCATTTGGTAGAACTATAGCTGCAGAGGAAAATTCCCTAGGGTGTTCAACTTGACAATATGGTTTACATTATCTCTCAACTCTGCTACCATTTGCTTATCAGTTTGGCACGAGAGAAGAGACCTAGATATGTTGTTGGTATGATTAGGCTCATGCTTTGCATAGACATTAGTTAGGGAAAAGCAGTTTTCTTTTTTAGGGGAAGAGATAAAGAAGGGATTTTATGATAATTGTAGGGAGTTGTTAGTTTGTTCTGTAATATGCAAAATGTGTCTTTTCTCCTTATGCCTCAAAGGAAGAGAATTATATAATAGAGAAAGGAATCCATAAGTTTCTGGATATGGGAAGTCTTGAATGAGAAAATTCACTCTACTGATGAAATGAGATAATATTTGTACAAGGTTTTCCTTACTTATATTAGCATATGTCATGGTGCATAGTAGGACATTTATGAGTTTTAACTCTTTCCTTTTCCTCCCACCCATAAAAAGTCAGGGCCTTATAATTTTAGAGAGCTGACTAGAGCCTTGAGAGGATGAATGATTTGTCTAGTATCTCACAGGCAGTATATACCAGTGGCAGAAGTCGAATGACCATCTTCTTGATTTTCTTTCTAGGACTTCATGGTGCTTTTGAGGACAGTGGGCTCTCATAAATTTTCAATCATTCTTTTCATCAGGATAGATATCTCTGTGCTACAAAATGTTACAACCAGGGATCAGTATTCATTGAAACAAATATGAATGTATCTCTTTTTCCTCTGTTTCTTGTACTTTCTGGACAATATCTAATTCATAATACTTTTGAATGCTTCTCAGGACTGGGCATAATCATCTCTATTCAGCTATTTCCATTAGCTCCTCCTCTCATAGGTTAACAACAGAAAGATGCTGGGAGGGGGTAGGGATAGAGACAAGATAGTAGAGTAGAAGCAGGAACCTGCTAGAGTTCCCTTCCCAAACCCCACAAAAACTGTAAAACTGACTCTAAGCTGAGCAGCAGAAGCCACAAAATGAGAGTCTGAAGCAAATTTCCAGCCCAAGAAAATCTGGATGCTACACAGGAAACATCTGTCACATTGGGCTTGGAGCAGAGCACAGTTTGGTGTCAATGTGAATGGAGCTGGAAAAGGCCTTAGGAGACTGAATCTCTGATGGCTGCTGAGGTTTCCATACTTCTCAAACCACAAATGCCAAAGATAGCTTCAAAGGTCAGTTAGAAGGACCCATCACCTGACTGAGAGGACAACTTAGACTGGCCCTAGTTTCAGCTGTAGTCCCAAGGTGGCAGCAGTCAGTGTTGAAGCAGAGGCTACTTCTGGAGCCCTCCACTTAGCAGAGAGCTCAAAAGTCAAGTAATTGGCTTCAAAAATTAGTAAATGAAGGGGAAGAAACAGACCATAGATTCTTACATTTTGAGTGAAAAGGTATTTTCTTACAACATTGGCAAAGATAAAGATCAAAACATACAAGCAGAAGAAGACAACAAATTCGAAGCTCCTGCATCCAAGGTTTACAAGAAAAAAATATGAATCTGTCTCAGGTGATATAAGATCATAAAAAAGGATTTTTGAAAATCAAGTAAGAGAAGTAGAGGAAAAATTGGGAAGAGAAATGAGACAGATGCAAAAAAAATCAAGAAAAACAAATCAATAGCTTGCCAAAAAATGGTGAAGACAATAATCCCTTTAAAATTAGACTAACTCAAATGGCAAAGGGGATCCAAAAAGTCAATGAGGAGAAGAATATCTTAAAAAGCAGAATGGATCAAATGGAAAAAGAGGTCCAAAAGCTCACTGAAGAAAATAATTCCTTCAAAATTAGAATGGAGCTAATGAAAGCTAATGACTTTATAAGAAATCAAGAAATTGCAAAACAAACAAAGAATGAAAAAATAGGAGAGAATACAAGGTATCTTAATTGGAAAAACAACCAATCTGGATCCAGGAGAGATAATTTAAAAATTCTTGAATTGCCTGAAAGCTATGATAAGAAAAAAAGAGCTTATGCATCATCTTTCAAGAAATTATCAAGGAAAACTGTCCTGACATTCTAGAACCGGAGGATAAAATAGAAATGGATAGAATCTACTGATCACCTCCTGAAAGAGATTCTCAAAGGAAAACTCCTAGGAATATGGTAGCCAAATCTCAGAACTCTCAGATCAAGGAAAAAATATTACAAGTAGCCAGAAAGAAACAATTCAAGTACTGTGGAAACACAGTCAGAATAAAACAAGATTTAGCAGCTTCTACACTAAGGGATCAGGGTGCTTGGAATATGATATTCCAGATGTCAAAGGATATAGGATTAAAACCAAGAATCACCTATCCAGAAAAACTGAGTATAATACTTCGGGGGGGAAAATGGAGCTTCAATGAAATAGAGAACTTCCAAGCATTCTTGTTGAAAAGATCAGAGCTGAATAGAAAATTTGAATTTAAATAGAGGAATCAAGAGAAGTATGAAAAGGTAAACAGGATATGGCAACCATAAGGGACTTACTAAAGCTGAACTTTTTGCATTTCTACATGGAAAGATGATATTTGTAACTAATGAGATCTTTCTCTGTATTAGAATATTTGGAGAGAATATGTGTGTATATATATGTATATGTATGTGTGTGTATGTATGTGTGTATAAAGAGAGAGACACAGAGACAGAAAGATATACAGAGAGCAAGAGGACAGGGAGAGAGAGAGAGAGACAGAGAGGGAGAGACTGAGAGAGAGACAGAGAGAGAGAGACAGAAAGCACAGGGTGAGCTAAATATGATGGGATGGTAGCTAAAAAATAAAATTAACTGTTAAGAGGAATGAACTAGCAGAAAAAAAGAAAAGTAGAGGTAGAATGTAGTAAATTATCTCACATAAAAGAGGCAAGAAAGAGTTTTTACAATGGAGGGGAAGAAGGGGAAGGTGAGAGGGAATAAGTGAGCCTTTCATTGGATTTGGCTTCAGGGAGGGAATGACATACACACTCAACTGGGTATGGAAGTCTATCTTACCCTACAGGAAAGCAAAGGTGAAGGGGATAAGAGAAGGGGCATAATAGAAGAGATGGCAGATTAGGGGAAGGGTAATTGGAAGCAAACATTTTGGTAGAGGGACAGGTCAAAGGAGAGAATAGAATTAATGGAGCATAGGAGAGGATAGAGGGAAGTAGTTAGTCTTTCACAACATGACTGTTATGGAAGTGTTTTTATGAATTTCCCATGTGTAACCTATATCAAATTTCTTGCTTCTCAATAAGGGGGAATGGTGAGGGGGAAAGCAAGAGAATATGGAACACAAAGCTTTAAAAATGAATGTTAAAAATTGCTTTCACATACTAAGAAATAAGATATATAGACAAAGGGGTATAGAAATCTATGTTACCCTATAGGAAAATTGAAGGGAAGGGAATAAGAGGTAGGGTGGATGATAGAAGGGAGGGAAGATTGAAAGAAAAGGTAACCAAAATATACACTGTCCTGGGGTGGTGGAAAGGGTGAATGGGGAGAAAATTTGAAATTCAATATTTTGTGGAAGTGAATGTGAAAAACTGAAAATAAATAAATTAAAAAAGCAAGATATTAGTGTGGCTAGTTCATATGTAATGACAAAGAAATGATCACAATCAATCCAATAATTAAATAGACATTTGTAAGTCACCTTCTATGTGCCAAAAACTGTGCTAGAGATCAATTAATAAAAATAATGATGGTCACTACCCTCAAGCAGCTTACAGTCTAATGGGGAGAGAGACAACACACAAAATTGCCAGATAATATAGGGGGTAGGGGAAACCAAGGCATTCATGAAGTGGGGAACATCTTGTTTCATGGAACTGAAACCAGGCAGAGTAACAGAGGCCGAGTCTGGGAGCGAGCACTGGGAGTCACATGAAATTAGAGACTGGTATAACATGGTTGCTTTGGTTCCAATTTCTTAGGGACAGGCTTATTACACTCTCATGCCCCACCCTAAAAAAGTACTGAAAGGTTTAGAATGAGCTTCTTTCTATCCAATTGATTCAAGGTCCCATCGGCCACATGTCCCATATTTTAGGATCTTAGTGACTAATACCCAGTTCCAGCTATCTGCCGAACATTGGATTAATCTTTATGAAAGGATATTTAATTCAAAGATGTCGCAAGAATAAATGTATGAACATTTCTTACAACTCCTTATACTACCTTGATCTGGGGAGAGTAGAAGTGCTTAGGCTCACAACTTAACAAACGAAAATACCAAGGACCCAGATTCATTTCTCAAAAGTTACATGACTTTCCCCTAAAGGGAGCAAGTAAAAGGAGACTCCCCTTTTACCACATGCTCTCACCAGGAGTAAGTGAAGGAGTCACCATGTTCCTTAAGATGAGAATATCATACTTCAGGTTCTTTGAAGATGTTGATGGCTCTGGCTAACTAGCCACTGGATAAAAAGATCCTGCCAATCACTTATTATGCAAATACACAATGCCCATGCATATTTAAGTCCTACAATCTACCCGAAGGATCTCTCCACATAGATACTTTCATTGTAGGTGATCTAAGAATGAATTAAACTCCCATAACATCAGGATAAAATCTTTTGAGAATCACCGTTTTGATGAATATTCTTAAGAGATGCCTATCTGTATCAAGTAAGGCCAAGTCATCCATTTTGTACATTTAGTAAGTATATTCAACAATCCACAATTTTCTTCAGGCATGGATTTTGGTGCATGAATGTATACTTAAAAGCCTAGTCATTACATGAGGCAATCATCATGTTCATTCAAAGATTTGGAAGATTATTTAGTAATTTTAGAATGCATAGAAAATTTTGTAACTAGTAGGCCTTTCATTAAGGAGTACTTGCATACTTAAGACTAGAAACCAAATAAATAGTAAATAAAATATAAATAATGGTACTTTAATTTTTTTC
>CM053770.1:391455820-391498112 GCA_028658325.1 Potorous gilbertii | reverse complement strand
AAAGAGAGAATAGCAACAATGGGGGGCAGGATAAGATGGAGGGAAATATAGTTAGTCTTACACAACACGACTGTTATGGAAATCATTTGCAAAACTACACAGAAATGGCCTACCTATATTGAATTGCCTGCCTTCCCAAAGGGAATGAGTGGGGAGGGAGGGATGGGGAGAAGTTGGAACTCAAAGTTTTAGGAACAACTGTTGAGTATTGTTCTTGCTACTAGGAAATAAGAAATACATGTAATGGGGAATAGAAAGTTATCTGGCCCTACAGGACAAAAGAGAAGATGGGATAAGGGAAGGGAGGGATGATAGAGGAGAGGGCAGATTGGTGATATCGGTAATTAGAATGTTCAGTGTTTTGGGGAGGGGGGGACAAATGGGGAGAAAGTTTTGGAACCCAAAATCCTGTGAAAATGAATGTAAAAAGTTAAATAAATAAATTTATAAAAAAAAAACTATGGGACTACCTGAAAGCCATGATCGAAAAAAGAGCCTAGACACCATCTTTCTTGAAATTATCAAAGAAAGCTGCCCTGATATTCTAGAACCAGAGGGCAAAATAAGTATTCAAGGAATCCACTGATCACTTCCTGAAAGGGATCCAAAAAGAAAAACTCCTAGGAATACTGTAGCCAAATTCCAGAGTTCCCAATTCAAGGAGAAACTATTGCAAGCAGCCAGAAAGAAACAATTAGAGTATTGTGGAAAAACAATCAGGATAACACAAGATGTAGCAGTTTCTACATTAAAAGATCAATGGGCTTGCAATATAATATTCCAGAAGTCAAAGGAACAAGACTCCCCTACCCAGGAAAACTGGTATAATGCTTCAGGGGAAAAAATGATCATTCAATGAAATAGAGGACTTACAAGCATTCTTAATGAAAAGACCAGAACTATATAGAAAATCTGACTTTTAAACACAAGTATCTAGAGATGTATAAAAAGGTGAATAAGAAAGAGAAATCATAAGGGACTTCCTAAAATTGAGCGGTTTACGTTCCTACTTTGAAAGACAATATTTGTAACTCCTGAGACTTTTCTCAGTGTTTGAGTAGTTGGAGGGATTATATACATGCATACATACATACATACACACACACACACACTCACACACACACATATTATATATATATGGAGAGAGAGAGAGAGAGAGAGAGAGAGAGAGAGACAGAGACAGAGGATACAGAGTGAATTGAATAGGAAGGGATGATATTTAAAAAAATAAAATTAAGTAGTGAATGAGGAATATATTGGATGAAGAAAGGGAGAACTAGAATGAAGCAAACTATCATAAAAGGGGCAAGAAAAAGCTTTTTCAGTGGAGAGGGAAAGCGGGGAGGTGAGAGGGAAAAAGTGAAGCTTACTCTCATCACTTTTGGCTCAAGGAAGGAATAACATGCATGCTTAATTTGGTATGAAAATCTATCTTACACTACAGGAAAGTAGGGAAGAAGGGGATAAGTGGGGTGGGGGGGAATGATGGAAGGGAGGGCAAATGAGAGGAGAGAGTAATTAGAAGTAAACTCTTTTGGGGAGGGACAAGGACAAATGAGAGAATAGAATAAATGGGGGACAGGATAGGATAACTATAGAATATATAGTTAGTCTTTCACAACATAACTATTATGGATGTATAGACTATATTGAATTGCTTGCCTTCACAGTTGGATGTGTGAGAAGGGAAGAAGGGAGAGTAGTTGGAACTCAAAGATTTAGGAAGGAATGTTGAGAATTGTTTTTGCATGCAGCAGGGAAATAAATACAGGTAATGACCTAGAAGATAAAAGAGAAGATGGCGATAAGGGTGTGTTCAAAGTTCTCCTGGTTCTGCTCCTTTTACTCAGTATCAGTTCATATATGTCTTTCCAGGCTTCTCTGAAGTCTTGCTGAACAACTTTCTCATAGCATAATAGTATTTCATTATGGGCACATAGCACAACTTGTTCAGTCATTCCCAAATTGATGGGCATCGCCTTGATTTCAAGGTTTTGGCCACTACAAAGAGAGCCGCTGTAAATATTTTTGTACATATGGGACCCTTTATGATTTCTATGTTCTCTTTGGGATAGAGTCCCAGAAGTGATATTGATGGGTCAAAGGGTATGTACATTTTTGTAGACCTTTGGACACAGTTCCTGATTGCTCTCCAGAATGGTTGGATTAGCTAACAGCTCCACCCACAAGGAATTAGTGTTTCAACTCTCCCACATCTTCTCCAATATTTATCATCTTCTTTTTTTGTCATGTTAGCCAACCTGATAGGTGTGATGTAGTACCTCAGAGTTATTTTGATTTGCATCTCTCTAATCAATTGTGATTTAGAGCATTTTTTCACATGATTACAGTTAATTTTAATTTCTTCTGAAAATTCCCTGTTCATATCCTTTGACCATTTATCAATTGGGGAATGACTTCTATTCTTGTACATTTTATTCTGTATACTTTAGAAATGAGGACTTTTTCACAGATACTAGTTACTAAAATTCTTTCCCAGTTTTCTGCTTCCCTCCTATAACCAATCCATTCTTTAGGATTAGATTGTTTAGTTTCCAAATAATTTTTGGTTTATATTTTCATGGCCTTTGATTACATATAATTTTTATTGTATCAGGATCTGAGAATGATACTTTGACTATTCTGCCTTTCTGCACTGGATTGTGAGGTTTTATGACTTAGTACATGGTCAATTTTTGTATATGTGCCATGTACCATTGAGAGAAAGGTATATTCCTTTCTATCCCCGTTCAGTTTTCTCCAGAGATCTGTCTCATCTACCCTATCTAGAGTTTTATTCACCTTTTTAACTGCTTTCTTGTTTATTTTGAGGTTGGATTTATCAAGTTCAGAAAGGGGGACTTCAGTGTCCCCCATTAGTATAGTTTTGCTGTCTATTTCTTCCTGTAACTCCCTTAACTTCTCCTCTAAGAATCTGGATGCTATACCACTTGGAGCATATATGTTTATTAATGAAATTGCTTCATTGTCTATGGGGTCTTTTAGTAGGATATAGTTTCCTTCCTTTTCTCTTTTGATTAGATCTATTTCTCCTTTTGATTTGTCTGAGATTAGGATTGCTATCCCTGCTTTTTTTTACATCAGCTGAAGCACAAAACATTCTGCTCCAAACCTTTTACCTTTATGCTGTGTGTATGCCCCCATTTTAGATGTGTTTCTTTAAACAATATATTGTTGGATTGTGGTTTTTAATCCATTCTGCTATCTGTCTCTGTTTTACAAGGGAGTTCATCCCATTCACATTCACAGTTATTTTACTATCTGTGTCTTTCCCTCCATCTCCTTCCCCCCACTTTATGCCTTTAGTTCACCCTTCTCCCTTCCTTCCACAGTAGAGTTTTAATTTTTGACCACCACCTCCCTCAGTCTTTCCTCTCTTCTTTCATCCCCACTCCCTTTTAATACCCTTTTCCCTTACTTGTTCCCTCCCTTTTAGCTTTCTCTCCCTTTTCTTTCCCCCTTCCCCTCCTACTGCCTAAAGAGTTAGTTGAATTTCTATACTTACTTTCTATACTTAACAAACTGAGTTTGTTGTTCCCTCCTTGAATCCAATCAGATGAGAGTATCTCTCAAACAATGCTTGTCTCCCTCCCCTCATTCCCTCTACTGTAATATATTTTTGTGCCTCTTCCTGTGATGTATTTTATTTTTTTCTGCCTCCTGCTTTTCATATCTTGCATTATTACAGTCTTTTAACATCCTTGAATCACATTTGCTATCATCACATCATTTAATTTATACTCACTCTCTCTATGTATATCCTTTTTATATATCATAATAAATAGTAAATTCTCAAGATTAATAAGTCTCATCTTTCCTTATAGGGATATAAACAATTTGCCCATCTTGAGTAACAAGTTATTTTTCCCCCTGTTTACCTTTTTATTCCTCTCTTTAGACCTGTGTTTGAAGATCTAATTTTCTACTGAGTTCCGGCATTTTCATTAGGAAGGTCTGGAAATCTCTTATTTCATTAAATGTCCATCTCCTTTCCTGAAACATTATGCTCAAATTTGTTAGGTAATTAATCCTTGGTTGTAGTTCCAGCTCCTTTGCCTTACAGAATATCATATTTCATTTCCTTCAGTCTTTTTAATGTAGAGGTTGCAAGGTCTTGTGTGATCCTGACTATAGCTCCTCAGTATTTGAATTGTTTTTTTCTGGCTGCCTTCAGTATTTTCTCCTTCACTTGATAATTCTGGAATTTGGCAATGAGGATTCCTTGGTGTTTTTAGTTTGGGATCCCTTTTGGGACATGAATGGTGGCTTCTTTCGATGACAATTTTGCCCTCTGGATTTAGGACTTCTGGGCAACTTTCCTTGATGATTTCTTGGATGATAGTGTCCAGGCTCTTTTGTTCATCAAGGCTTTCTAATAGACCAATAATTCTTAGATTTTTCTCTCCTGGATCTATTTTCCAGCTCAGTTGTTTTTCCAATTAGATCTTTCAAATTTTCTTCTATCTTTTCAATCTTTAGATTCTGTTCGACTGATTATTGATATCTCATAGATTCATTAGATTCCATTTGCCCAATTCTAATTTTTATGAAATTGTTTTCTTCAGTTAACTATTGCATCGCCTTTTCCATCTGTCTAATTGTTCATTTTAAGGAGTTACTTTCTCCAGTTAGATTTTGTGCTTCCTTTTCCATTTGTCCAATTGTCCTTTTAAATTTTTCTGTTGGGGCAGAGCCAAGATGGTGGAGTAGAAAGACACACATACAGAGGCTGGCCCCACACAGCCCATAAAACACCTGTAGAGAGGGACTCTCAACAAATTTTGGAGCATCAGAAGTGGAGAACAACAGAGTGGTGGAGATTTCCAGGCCAGGGTGATCTGAAAGACCCACAGGAAATGTTATTTGCACTGGACGTGAAGTGGAGTTTGGAGCACAGAGCCCAGCCCATCCTTGGCTGCAAGTGTGAGCACAGCTTGTGAACAGCCCTCCGGGGCAGGATATCCAGTTGCAGAATCCCCAGTTCCAGTAGCAGATGGTCCGCAGATCCCTCAACCCACAGGTGTCAAAGGTCAGTGACAGGATTTATTCAGCTGACCAGGAAGGGAGAAGGGCCTTCACATCAGGCAGGTGGCAGGAGTTCTCAGGGCAGCCCCTACAGCAGCCTGAGACTATAGGTGGATCGTAAAAACCCCTGGTGGCACTGAAGAGCTGAGTCTTACCTCAGCCCTGTGTGGATGCCCTGAGGCAGCTGGTCTTTGTCTTGCACTGAATGGAGGCCCTGCCCCCGCAGCTTGACTGAATCCCCCCCTTCCTCCCCAGTGCTAGCTTGGTGGAACTGGAGGCCAGGTGCCTGTGGAGAGGAAATGCTGCTAAGATTCTGGGCACAAAATTCCTTCCCTGCAACCAGACAAGCACACACTTGATTGTGCCATCTTGGAGGAACTCATATCTTACAGGTCTCCAGAGTATACCCTACTCTTGACAAAGGACCCAAAAGTCAAGTAACTGGTTGGGAAAATACCCCAAAAAGGGGAAAAAATAAGACAATAGAAGGTTACTTTCTTGGGGAACAGATATCTCCTCCCATCCTTTTAGATGAGGAAGAACAATGCTTACCATCTGGGAAAGACATAAAAGTCAAGGCTTCTGTATCCCAAACATCCAAAATAAATATTCATTGGGCTCAGGCCATGGAAGAGCTCATAAAGGATTTTGAAAATCAAATTAGAGAGGTGGAGGACAATTTCTCTTCCCAGGAGAAATGAAAGAGATGCAAGAAAAGCATGAAAAACAGGTCAACACCTTGCTAAAGGAGACTTAAAAAATGCTGAAGAAAATAACACCTTGAAAGGCTAACTCAATTGGAAAAAGAGGTTCAAAAAGCCAATGAGGAGAAGAATGCTTTCAAAAGCAGAATTAGCCAAATGGAACAGGAAGTTCAAAAGCTCACTGAAGAAAATAGTTCTTTCAAAATTAGAATGGAGCATATGAAGGCTAATGATTTTCTGAGAAACCAAGAAATCACAAAACAAAACCAAAAGAATGACAAAATGGAAGAGAATGTGAAATATCTCATGGGAAAAACAACTGACCTGGAAAATAGATCCAGGAGAGGCAATTTAAAAATTATGGGACTACCTGAAAGCCATGATCAAAAAAAGAGCCTAGACATCATCTTTCATGGAATTATAAAGGAAAACTGCCCTGATATTCTAGAACCAGAGGGGAAAATAAGTATTGAAAGAATCCACTGATCACCACCTGAAAGAGATCCAAAAAGGAAACTCCTAGGGACATTGTGGATAAAGAGTTCCCAAGTGAAGGAGAAAATATTGCAAGTACCTAGAAAGAAATAATTCAAGTATTGTAGAAATACCATCAGGATAACACAAGATCTAGCAGCTTCTACATTAAGGGATCGAAGGGCATGGAATAGGATATTCCAGAAGTCAAAGGAACTAGGACTAAAACCAAGAATCACTTACCCAGCAAAACTGAGTATAATACTTCAGGGGGAAAAATGGTCTTTCAGTGAAATAGAGGAGTTTCAAGCATTCTTGCTGAAAAGACCAGAGCTGAAAAGAAAATTTGACCTTTAAACACAAGAATCAAGAGAAGCATGAAAGGGTAAATAGCAAAGAGATATCATAAGTGACTTACTAAAGTTAAACTGTTTACACTCCTACATGGAAAGACAACATTTATAACTCCTGAAACTTTTTTTCAGTATCTGGGTAGTTGGTGAAATTGCACACACACATACACACACACATACACATACACACAGAGAGAGAGACAGAGAGAGAAAGAGCACAGGGTGAATTGAATAGGACGGGATCATATCTTAATAAAATGAAATTAAGTGGTGAGAGAGAAATATATTAAGAGGAAAAGGGGAGAAATGGAATTGGGCAGGTTATCTCTCATAAAAGAGGCAAATAAAAGACTTTTCAGCAGAGGGAAAAAGAGGGGAGGTGAGAGAAAAAACATGAAGCTTACTCTCATCACATTTGACGAAAGGAAGGAATAAAGTGCACTCTCATTTTGGTGTGAAAACCTATCTTACAATACAGAAAAGTGGGGAAGAAGGGGATAAGCAGAGTGGGGGGGATGATAGAAGGGAGAGCAGTGGGAAGAGGGAGCAATTAGAAGTCACCACTCTTGGGGAGGGACAGGATCAAAAGAGAGAACAGAAGCAATGCGGGGCAGGATAGGATGGAGGGAATTATAGTTAGTCATACACAACACGACTATTATTGAAGTCATTTGCAAAACTACACAGATATTGCCTATATTGAACTACCTGCCTTCCCAAAGAGAATGTGTGGGAAGGTAAGTATGGGGAGAAGTTGGAACTCAGAGTTTTAGGAACAACTGTTGAGTATTGTTCTTGCAACTAGGAAATAGAAATACAGATAATGGAGTATAAAAAGTTATCTTGTCCTATAGGACAAAAGAGAAGATGGGGATAAGGGAAGGGAGAGTTGTTAGAAGAGAAGGCATATTGGTGATAGGGGCAATTAGAATGCTTGGCATTTTGGGGTGGAGGAGGGGAGTAATGGGGAGAGAATTTGGAACCTAAAATTTTGTGGAAATGAATGTTGAAAAGTTAAATAAATAAATAAATAAAATAAATTCTTCTGTGATTTCTTTTCTCATATTTTCAAAGTCATTGATCAGTTTTTCTTCTATTTCTCTAAAGTGGCTTTTAAAATCTTTCTTGAACTCTTCCAGGAAGGCTCTTTGTGCTTCAGCCCAATTCATATTCCCTTCTGAAGTTTCAGATGGGAGTACAGTCTCAATGTTGACCTCTTTGGTATTTGTGTTTTGTTCCTTGTCACCATAGAATGATTCTATGGTCTCTTCTTTTCTACTTTGCTTCTTCTTCATGATAATCACTCTTTTCCTGGCTTTTAAAAGTAGATCTCTCTATCTGAGGCATAGGGGGCTCTATCTCACAGTTCTTGTGCTTATAATTTGAGACTTTGTGTCTTGTGGCCTCTGTTTCTTTTACCTAGAAGCTGAAATACTGCAGTTAATCTGGTGCCAAGTTGGTTGGTGTTAGAAAGCAGAGACCAGGTGAGGTCTTTTTGGGTTTCCTAGCAGTTACCCTGGAGCTAGCTCATTAAGTGTGAGAGAGTGGTGGTCGGGCCACAGGAGGTCTCCTCCATTGAGTTAGGGCATAGGCAAGGTCAGTGCTTGGTGATCCATTCCATGCTAGTGTCTTCCTGATTCCCCTGGTGTGCTCAGGCACACCTGGGGTTCTGGTGTTGACAGTTGCTGGTTTCACCCCCCTGGGGCTCAGGATCTTCTCCTGGTTTGCTGATGTGGCGTTGTCTGGGATAGCTCTGGTCCTTCACTATTCCCCTTCAGTCACAGCAAGAGGGACTCTCCCCAGCGTTCTTCCTAGCCTCATGGGATAAGAGAGTGTTTATCCCTTCTGCTGCTCCCGCTGTTCCTGGGTTTTTTTTCCAGAGAGATATTCTCTGGGCTCGTCAAGCTCAACAAGGGGAGGGAGATAGCAATTACTGATCTCTCCACCATCATGGCTCCTAGAACCCAACTCAAGCCTTTGAATCCCCTTCTTTTTTAAAAAAAACATAAAAAAATATTAAATTATTCCCTCTGAAATTTTTGTTCAGGGTCCCACTGCTTTACATCATGCCAGGGATTCCAGCTGGTGTATGGTCACCGCTTTCTTTCTTACATTAGGAATCATATAGAGGCAGCTACTTTTAAGCCAGGAACTGACTTGAATATGAACTATCCATGAAGAAACTTTCATGGTGATTAATGGTCTGCACTGATTTAGAAATAAAAACCTAACTCTATAAGAACTCACACTATTGGCTAAACACTGTGTTTGGGTCTTCACACCCAATTTCCAGATAACCTTCTGTTGACCCTCCAGATATCGAGAAAGGATTAGAATTTTCAAGAAGAGGTTTGTGGTTGGGTTTGTCCAATTGATAAAAACTGCCCAAGTACATGACATCAATCTAAGTCCACAATAGACTGAGGAAATTCTTCATGAGATTCTTATACAGGAAAGTAATGACAGCTGAAATTTGCCATTGACAGGCTCTCAAAACAGTTGATAGATCCCAGACTGGTAGAATTTTAAAACCCTGTAACAACCCTGTGTACAATTTCCCAAATTTCGTTAAGTAGTCAACAGGGAGGAATGGTGATGCCTGACAACCATGATAATTGAGTCAAACTGAGCAAGACACTGTCCTGACATCCAATTCCTCAGGAAGAATGGAGTCATCTCTTTGTAGGTCATGTATCTTATTGTCTCCAGGTTAAAATGTTGGCAAGAACACAAACTTTAATCAATCAAATGGAATAGGTGAGCAAGAACAGGAGAGCATCCTGTTGCCCTAGGCATTAATTCACAGTCAACAACACCAGGTATAACTAATGCTGCTTTGGTTTGTTTCTTGCATTTATAATTGAGGAAAATGCTAATTTCAGTTGATGGTTAGTGAAAATTTTATTATAGTTTTATATTGAAATTATAAAAAAGAAATCATAAAAAAACTTTAATAGACTTTTCCTTCTTTCTTTCTTCCTTCTCTCCCTCCCTCCCTCCCTTCATCCTTCCTTCCTTTCTTTCTCTCTTTCTTTCTTTCTTTCTTTCTTTCTTTCTCATTGAAGGTAAAATTAAGATCAATGACCTCAAGATCAATCAAAATACTGGAATATTTTCCAGTTCCAAATGCCCCAGACATGGTTCCCACTGGGCCTACTAGATAATAATTCCTTTCTACATCTCCCCCTCTAGTAGTAGTCCTTTCTTTTTAAGGCTCAGTTCAGGCACCACCCACTTTATGGGGCTTTCCCTGCTCTCCTCAATTGAAAGGGATTTCTCTTAGTTCAAATTTTTCTAGAGTATTTTCAAGCTCTCTTCTTTTCCTTCATAGGGATATTTAACATTTCTGTATCACTTTAAAGTACATTAAGCATTTTCAGTATGTTGACTCATTTGATTCTTACAACATCCCTAGGATGTGTGGGGTAATTAACCCCATTTTGCAGATGAGGAAACTGAAGCTTGTTATGTTGTTTTTTTCAATTAGTCATATCCAACTCTTCATGACCCCATTTGAGGTTTTCTTGGCAAAGATACTGGTGTAGTTTGCCATTTCTTTTCCAGTTCAGTTTACAGAAGAGAAAACTGAAACAAATGGTTAAGTTATGTGCCCAGTGATACACAGATAATAAGTATCTGAGGCTGGATTTGAATTCAGGTACTCCTGACTCCAGGCCTGGCACTCTAGACACTGCACCATGTCTAGGTTAAGTGAGGTTAAATGACTTGCCCAGTGTCATATGTTTATTTGTTATTTATTATTACAATTTTACACATGGGGGAATTGAGATAGATGGAGGTTAAGTGACTTGCCCTGAGTTCATACAGCTATTATCTGAAACTGGATTTAAGTTCACATCTTCTTGAATTCAGATCCAGCACTCTAATCTCTGTACCAGTCAACTGCCTTTATTACATACTACAACTATGATAAATGGAAAAGAAAGTTCTCACTCCCAAACTCTTCAATCAAATGGATTATTATCAGAAATAAATAGGGTTTTATCAATGTAAATGACATTAAATTAGATTCAGTGCTATGGGCTTTGTTGATGTATGTAAAGGAGTATGTGATCTTTCATTCTGACTGAAGATTAAAACTTCCTATAAATATTATGGGAGCTCCTTGAGAGCAAGGACTATCTTGCTTTTCTATTTGTATCTCCAAAAGTTAAGACAATGCACACAGTACATATTTAGTAGAAGCTTCTTACATTCATTCATTTTGTATCTGTAATGTATACTAAATTACAAACTTCAGGATGGGGTTATGTTGTTGATATTTAACTTTCAATTCCTAATGCTTAGTAAAGAGCCTCTCACTTAACAATCCTTGTTGAATTGAACTAAGAATCCCATGTATGGGATATTCATGCTCTTTGCTTCCCTATTTCATTGGGCTCTCACTTTTCTGTTGAGTGTTTGATCATCAATATCTCTGGTAGAGAGGAGCAAAGACAGTTAATAGGAAATATTAGATAGTTAATAGGAAATATTAAACTCAAGTCAAATATTTTACTGGTAGAATCTACTGAGAAATTACTTTGAGGGACAAAAGCAGAATTCAACTAAACATTGGTTTATAAATGTTGAAGGCCAGTTTTTAAAAGTCTAATCGAATCCATGTATACATTTTAAAAATTGTTATCAATTATGTATCAGATTTATGAATAGAGGAATTAGCAATGGATGTTTATACTTAACTATTTTAATCGGTAGTTATATTTAATTTTAAAAACATTATTAAATGAAAAAGTATACATTTATCATATTCCTCCATTTAACTACATCTATAGGAAGATCAACTAATTAATGAAAATTATAATTCACATTTATTTGGTACTGTCACAAAAATTATCTCATTTCCTTTCAAGTCAATTGATAAAACATTGGTCATCCAGCCAAAATACTGCTTTAGAGACTTTTCATTTTTATTGAGACTGAAAATCTTGTTGTAATTGAGAAAATGATGGATTCGGATAAGCATGTTGACATACTGAAGAGCAGAATTATTCCAGAATTGTAGATATCCCCAAATAGAGCCAGAATATTGCAACACAACTATGGCATTTCACATTTCAGAAAAGGTTTAGAAATTTATCCAAAAGATGGAGACAAATACATCATAATGTCCAGGAAACTCATCTTAACTAACCCCATTGAAATTCTGTGGGTTATAATCAAGACTACACTTGGAAAATGGATTATGGTCAAAGGTATGCTAAATATGCAATGTTATGCATTATTTCCTGATAAAGAATTAAAAAATATGTGTCAAAATCTTGTGATCTCTGTGCAAAAATTGTAAAAAACAAGTGATACTTAATAAACATCTTTTGATTAATACTGCATATTAGAATTTTTTAAAGGTTCCAAAACTTATAAAAGATATTGTATGTCAATAAATTCAATTATTTTACTTCATCCAAATTAATTGTCACATCATTTTTGACTGTGTAGTCAGACTACAGCAAGTGAACAAAAGGAGAAGATGAATTAAACTGATACCATTGGGCCCCAGAGGGCAAAAATAGGAATAAAGGGGGAAAAGTTTGAAGAGACCAATCTAAAAATAATAGAGAGTCAACAAACATTTGCTAAGTGCCTATTATTTGCTGGTCACTATGCTAAATGTGGGAAAGTAATGAAAGACAAAGAAAAAGCAATCTCTGCTCTCAAAGGGCTAATGGATGAGACTCTCTTTAAACTATGTATAAACTATATACATGTGCATATATAGATATGTGTATGTAATAAATTAGGGGTAATCTTGGGGGGAGGCATTAAGAAAAAGAGAGTGGGAAAGACATTTTATAAAAGGTGGGAATTTAACTTATATTTGAAGGAAGTCAAGAAAATTGGAGGGTAGAGAAGATAAAGGAGAGAGTTCCAGACATGGTGGACAGTCAACGAAAATATGCAGTATCTAGCAAGGGAGTATCTTGTATGAGGAAGAGTAAGGAGGACATTACAGTTGGATAGAAAATTATATGAGTGATAATTCAATGTAAAAGATTATAAAGCTATTAGGGGTCAAGTTATGAAGGACTTTAAAAGACATATAGAGAAGTTTTTATGTGTGATACTGAAGGTGAAAGGGAGACACAATAATTTGTTAAATAGTGGAAAGTCATGATCAGACCTGTGTTTAAGGACAATCAGGTTGAGTGGAGGATGAAGAAAAGTGAGGAGAGATACCAAACATCAGACTGTTAAACTGGTCAGGGATGAGGTAGGAAAGGATCACACCTGAGTTATTACTGGACAAGTGAAAAGTGATGACAACTTTGAGTCACCCAATGAACACTTTCCTAGATGAAGCTGAAGAAGTGATGTTCTGCCTTCTTGTTCCAGCTCACATACCATAAACCAAAGTCCTTTTCTATGTTCTACTTAATGCCATTTTTTGCACTTTTGTGTTTTTTTGTTGCTGATTTCATTGCTTGAAATGGCCCTCAAACATAGTTCTGAAGTGCTAGCCAATGTTACTAAGTGTAAGAAAGCTACAATGTGTCTGAAAGAGAATATATATATGTTGGATAAGCTTCATTCAAATATGAGCTATGATACTATTGTCCGCAAATTCAATGTGAATGAATCATCAAAAAGGTACATCCAGAAAAAAAAGAAGAAATTCCCAATTTGTATTTAAGGCTATTGAGGAAAGTACTAAAGTGAATGTTGTGAACAGAAAACCTCACAGGAACATAAGTCTTTATTTCTCCTAGAAGCGATGGTTCAATATTCAATAATTTTAGACCATAATTTAGACCATAATCACAGCAAATGATGAAAACTGACTTTATTAGCAGCAGTAGTATTCTGTACAATTATGTTAGGTACAGAATCTCAAGATTGAGACCTCAGAGAGCAAATCCAACTCATATTTGAATGTGAATCCTCCATCTAATGTCCCAAGCTCATGTACTTTCTTCCTGATGACCTCTGATGACTGAGAAGCTCATAGCTCTTAAGGGAACTCATTCTGCACTTGGATCATCCTACTCGTTAAGAATTTTTCCTAATATCTATCTAGCTCAAAGACAATCTTCCACACTTCCACTAACTGTCCTTAGTCCTTCCCTCTGAGGCCCAACAGAAAAAGTCTAATTCCTCTTTCACATATATAAAGTATAGATACTTAGAGATATAAAACTAGAGTCTGGTTTTATGCTTAAGTTCTGAAGAGGCGGTTAGTGATAAGTAGGTTTTCTTATTGAGTTATTCCTGTGAAGAAGGGGATGGAGGTATAGTTTGAAACAAGTCATCCCCATCTCTAAGAGGTCACTGAGTTCTGGTGCTCAATTGGCAGGTTTGTAATGGATGTGCATTTCTTAGACTTTCACTTTATCATCAGGATCTACTGCCTGGATGGATTTAATAATAGCCATTTATTATGCTAATGATGAAACCTTAGCCCCTGTATTGGTGGAAGACCTGTTCAGGTCTGATCTGATTTCTCTGCTGATGTTTGCTGCGCAGAAACTGTAAATCAAACCTTCCTGGGAATTCCACAAATCCAGACTTCAATATGTTGTGTTGAATTGTCTTTGCATTTTACCATGATGATTTTCTATTTTTTTTAATGGCCAGAGTTTCCCTAGTGTTGGACTCAAAGAAGACTATAATGGAATCAGGCCTATCTTAGTGTCCAAAAAAAGATTCAAACTAAAGATTAAATATTTTATATATTGCATATGTTTCTATAAATCTATGTCAAAACATGTATCATCTGATTTTTAACATTATCTGAGAGATGGGTGCCTCCTAATATGCTGAGCTTTTTATTGTTGTATAAATAGATAGATGATAGATATATATTTAGATAGACAGATAGATCGATAGATAGATAGATAAAATTGGAGTTGTGTGCCTTTAAAAACAATTCACAAATACATAGTGGTAGCTAGGTAGTGCAGTGGACAGGTCAACTGGCCTGAAGTCAGGAAAAATCATCTCCCTGAGGTCAAATCCAGTCTCAGATACCTATTAGTTGTGTGACCATGGGCAAGTCATTTAATCCTGTTTTTTTCAGTTTCCTCATATGTACAATGAGTTGGAGAAGGAAATGGCAAACTGCTCCATTATCTTTGCCAAGAAAATTCCAGATGGGGTCATGTAGAGTTGGACACACGCAACAACCATAGCGTCAATCTCCTTACAATTGCGTTCTTATTCTCATTTAAAAAAGAATGAAACTGAAGTCTCCAAAAGGTAATTTACCTAGTTGAGTGAGAACTTGAATCCCAGGTTTGGGCCATGTGTGCTGTTTTCTTTCCATTACCCTCATCATACTGCCTTTGAATATAGGGTTATATGTCATTATTATCAATGTTAATTTCATAAAAGAGTTAAAGGTGAAACGTTCTTAATCAATATGCCTTGAAAAAAATCTCCAATAAGAATGTAGGACAATGTACAAAATAAGGATTTGGAATTGGAAGACCAAGGGTTTGAGTTCCTGTCACTTATTAGATGCATAGCTTTGGCAAGACCTTTAATTTCTCCAGTTTTCTTATCTGAAAATGTCTATTTCTCTTCTAACTCCAAATGGTGTGAGTGAAAAGGGTCAAATCCTATACCACTGCATTCAGGGATGCATGCTCTATGTCACAGATAGGGGAAATTGATATTTAAGTATATCAATGAATCCTTCTGCAGGACTCCTTCTTCCAGATACATTGCGACCTGGTCACAGTCCCAATGTGCTACTTTTGTTCTTCTACTGACATAAATCCTTGGGGGATAGTGGGAGAGAGATTTAAATCCTTGGGGGATGGTGAGAGAGAGATCTATACAATGTGACTACACTGTTAAAAATTCATATCAGATAAATACGTATTCATATATAATTGCTATTCATATTCATTATATATTCATATTCATATTCATTATATGTATACATTGCATATCTGAGCATATATAGGAATGATATTTTCATATAATGAACATATAAGGTAAAAGTATATGGGCATGTGTATTATAAAAATATATTTATATATAAATGTGTGTATATATGTATGTGTGTAGGTATATTCTTGTGGGAGGACAGCTTAGAAATCACTGTTCTGCTCTAGAAAAATCAATACTTTCTACAATCAACAATAAATTACCAAACAATAAGCATAAGATCTCAGGATCATTTACAAGAATCAGTTGCAAGAGTCTACTTATTCCCTTCCCTTACTTTCATCAAGAAATCTCTTGATATATGTGTGGATTATTCTCATAAAAATTTTCTAGAGATAGGAAAATATACATATGAATAAATAACTATTGATATTGCTTAGGTCACCTTTTTTGAAAAATAATAAGATATTGTCACTATTATTGAATATTTACCAAAAATTATTTTAGTGAATTAGAAAAAAATAAAATTCATTTTAAAGAACAGCAAACAAACTATTTATTTTAAAGTAAAGGAAGGAGGCTTAGCAGCACTAGATCTTGAACTGCATTATATAGCTATAATTATCAAAACTATATGATACTGGCTAAAAAATTAAAAGTTAGATCAGTGAAAAAGAGTAGACATAAAACAGCAAATAATTTAGTAATTTTGTGTTTGATAAGTATAAAGACTTAAGTTTGGGGGATAAGAATTCATTATTGGATAAAAATTGTTGGAAAAATCAGAAAGCAATCTAGAAGAAATTTAGCATAGACCATTATTTCACACCATTTAGTAAGATAAGCTCAAAATGGTACATAGACTAGATATCAAGGGAGATAATATGTATAATAAAAAATAAATAAAGAAAATAAAAAATAAAGAATATTTCAGCTATTAGTCTTATGAACAGGTCACCAATTTATGAATAAACAAGAGAGAGAGATTAGTGTGAGGCATAAAATGAATAATTTTGATTACATTGTATTAAAAAGATTTAATAAAATAAGAGAAGCTTAGTCAAGATCAAAAGGAAAGCAAAAATGGGAGAAAAATTTTATGGTGTTTCTCAGATAAAGATCTCATGTACGTCAAATGTATAAGGTGAAATCTATATGAATGCAAGTCATTCAGCAACTGATAAATGGTCAAAGAATATGAACAGTTTTCAAATGAAGAAACTGAAGCAATTTATAATCATATAAATATTCTCTAAATCATTATCGATTAGAACCATTGAGATATTTTATACGTATCAGATTAGCTAAAATGATTGAAGAGGAAAATGAAAAATATTGGAAGGAATGTGGAAAAATTGGGACACTGATGCACTCTTCGTGGAGTTACAAACTGATCCAACCATTTGGGAGAGCAATCTTGAAATATGCATGAAAAATATTAAAATGCCTGTACTCTTTGACCCAGCAATACCTGTTATCTGTTCTTTTATCCAGTTCTTATTTTAAGTCTTAATGTCTTATTTAAATAGGTCAACTTGCAACTGCCTCAAATACATGCTGTATATTTTTATTTTTATCCTTTTAGCTTAGTGGCACTGAGTTTTAATAATTATAAATATATGTACATATATGTGTATACATACATATATATATGTATATCTGCATATTTATATTGCATAATAGCAATTTAAATGGGAAGATCTTTCCCATTCATTAATAGGTCCATGTGACCTGCTTAAATCACAAGGAAGCCTAAGTCACATGTGGTGAGAGGAGCTTGCTGAATGGATGAAACAGGAAGGGTGGAATAAAACTGAGAGAAAGTCATTGAGAACAGGCAGAGCTAGGAAGGATGCAGGCAAGTAGGCAGCTTGGCTAGCATGGATGAGGGAGTTTGTTTATGATTTTGTTTAAGGGAGCCTGCTTGTGGTTTGTTTAAAGGAGCTGGTTTGTGGGAAGCCTAGTGGGACAAGGCTTGGAGATGATGTTCTCTGCATTGTTATTGTGTATAGATTTTTTGTTACTGTGATGGATTTGGCTTTCTGGTGTCTGAAGAAATATTTTGGTTCTATCTTCCATGCGAACAGTCTATTGTATTTTATGATTCAGAACTGTTCCAAGATATTCATGACCACTGTAGGTGCTATGAATATCACATTGGTTCTACAATGTGTGTGTTCATATTTATGTATGTATGTATATACACACATCTATCTATGTATATATGTATACACACATGTATACATACATACATATACAAACACCCATACACATCTGTGTTCTTTTAGGGTCATGATGTTCTAGCTACATGTAGAAAGCTGATTTAGAAATCATACCCTCATCACTTACTATTAGTTTCCTTGTTATTAGAATATAACTGATTTAATATATTTTTGTGCCATTTTATTTGCTGTTGACTTTCTAATTAAAGAAATGATTAAAATTATAACTCTCTCTATCTATTGATCAGTCTATTTATCTATCATTCCATTTATAAGTACACATAGAAACAGAGGAGATAGGTGGAGACAAGATTGGCTACCCCATTGTTTTTATCTTAATAACCTTTGACAGCTAGCTGATCACAGCAGATAGAGTGTAGACCCTGTGATCAGGAAGATCTGAGTTCAAATGTGGTCTTAGACACTTACTAGCTATGTGACCCTGGCAAGTCATTTAGCTCTGCCTCAGTTCCTTAACAATAAAATGAGCTGAATAACTCCAATATCTTTTCCAAGATAACCCTAAATAGGGTCACTGAGAGTAGGATATAACTAAAATAATTCAATAACAATAAAATAAAACAACCTTTTGAAAAATGTTTCAAATTGAATTCTAAGTGATACAATGAATTAAAAAATTAAAATTAGGCATTTTTCTCAGCCCAGGAAAACTTAAGAGATTTGTGGATGTTGGGGTTGTGTCTAGATTGAAGCACTGGGAAACATTGGAGGGTGGATAAGTCACTAGAAGCAGCAGCCATGCTAGAAGTACTTATAATGCCCAAGCACAGTAAGAGGAATGAATATCTGGTCAGAAAACAGAATTCAGGGGCACTATGCTAGCCCTGTGTAAAGAAATATGTGATATTCGACAACTCCATTGCTCATTGCTCAGTTCCAGAGTGGAAAGGAGCTGGGTCTTGACCTGTGTAAAAGCAGGATCACTAACCACACCTCTCCATGGATCATACCACCTTAGAATCACTAAAAACTTACAAATTCCCAAAACTAGCTGTGTAAACACCAAGGAAAATAAAGGCTGAAGTTCAGAACAATCACCAACCCCAGAAATAAGCAGAGCACAACTCTAATGTAAAATTCCAATTCAAGAAATAGTCTGAAATGATGAGCAAACAACAACAAAGAACCTGATCATTAAAAATTACTCTGGTGACAAGTAAGCTAAAGACAAGCTCAGAAGATAATTTACCTGTCAGATCTATGGGAAAAACTTAGGACCAAACAAGTGATACAGGATGAAAGTAAACTGGATAATTTTGATTGCATGAAAATGAAAAGGTTCTGTGCAAACACAACCAAAGCAGCCAAAACTAGGACAGCAAGAAATCGGGGAATTTTTTTAGAGTAAATTTCTCAAAGACTTCATTTCTCAAATACATAAAGAATCGAACCAAATGTATTAAAAAAATAACCATTCCCCAATTGATAAATCGTCAAAATTTTCTTTCTTTCTTCCTTTATTTCTTGTGTTTTCTTCTATGAAATGTCTAATATGAAAATGTTTGCACATGTAAAACCTCTATCAGATTGATAATTATTTCAGGGGTGGAAGAGGAAAGTGAGAGGATAGAATTTAGAAAACAAAACAAAATTGGTATTAAATTTAAAATATTATTTAAAAAAATCATTGTAGTTGTAAGGTACTGTATCAATACTATGGAAGGTACAAAAGCAGAAGAAATTTAATTATGGAATCAGAGTTGGCATCTCAAAAAATCACAATAATATATATAGGCACAGAGTTTCTGTATCGTATATAAACACTGATCTCTTTCACCCCTTGATAATGTCTTAAAACATTTGTTTTTATCCTCTTCCCCTTGGCTTACCTTTGCATTGAAGACATTGAACAGTAAAGTTGACAATTTGGAGCATCTTTAATGAATTTTTCATAGAATTTCTCTGTTTCTTCATTTATTGCAATAGAAATAGGTACATAAACTGCAATTATTTTCATCCTGATTTTTCCGCAGCTGTTCATTACAACCTTCAAGGAAAGGTGACTAAATTTCTCAGGAAAATATGTTCATTATTATCTTTAGATTTATGTTACAAGCAACTGCACCACTTTTCTTCTTGGCCTCTCTAGATAAGTCAGCACATCTCAGTTTAGCTGCCATTTTCTAATGCCCATTTTCTTTTATAGTGAAAATATCAATATTGATAGGATTCTTTTCATCTAGTAGTTTCTTAGAGATTTGTTCATTAGATAGGGTTCTCCATTTATAATACTAATAGTTAAAATATTTTTTATAAATGATCTAAAAATCTCTGTAATGTTTTAGCTTTGTATAACCACATTTTACACTCATCTGTTACATTCACTGAAGAAGAAAAGGACTGAGAAGGATTAGAGGACATTTTGTAACTTTCTATTACATGGGTTACTGTGGCTAAAGAATTCATTGTCTAGTAACCAGGGTTACTATATCTAACCTCCAGAATATCCAATAGACCTCTCTCCATTTGGCCAATAGATTAAGTCTATCAGCAGATCCTGACTTGAAGGTTTTACATTATGCTGGGGAGAAAGGGAGAAAGAGAGAGAGGGAAAGGAGAAAGGGGAGGGATAGACGGAGGGAGAAAGAGAGAGACTGGGTGAGGAGGAAGGAGAATGGAGGGATGGGGAGGGGAAGGGATGGAGAGGGCAAAAAGGAGAGGGAGGGAAACAGTATGTATGAGCTATTTATGTTAAGCGTTAGGAAGAAAAATGTAAGAAAAAAGATAGACTCTAACAATCAAAAAACTAAACTTAAAAACATTTTCCATCATTTACATTCTAATTTATATTAGAAGTATAAAGCCCAATTTAATGCAACTTATAGGAAAACAAGAGAGATAAACTAGAATTGAAATTAAGAAGGTATTTATTCAAGTCCTACTTCTGACATATGCTAGATGTGTAAATAACTGAAGAATCAAATTCTATTGAAATCTTATGGAGAATACTTAATTTAGTGACAATAAAATGTTTAATCTAATCTCACATGAGCAAGTCATCCATTCATATTGATTTTTTCTTGGATAATATAATCTATTCATAGGAAATCAGTAAAAGTAATTCAGTAATACCATCAAGACACCAGTGGCATGAGGCCTGGTGAAAAGTTCACTGGTGAAGAAATCAAGAACTTCATTCTGGATCCAGCTCCATCAAAAAGTAGTTACCTAAAGCATTTCATATTCGCTTGAGCTTCGGTTTCTTCATATATAAAATTAGATCATTATATTAAAAATGATAGAAGCAAAATGGAGATAATAACTCCTACTTTCCAGGGTTTTAATGAGGATCGACTGAGATAATAACAGTAAACAGCACAGTGTCTAGCACATAGTAAGTACTTTATAAATATTAGTTACTAGCTATTATTACTATATCTCTATGGCCCTTTAAGTTCAAAATTGCATTAAATTACTTAAGTTTAACAATAATGCAATGCTGTAGTTTGAAGTCATATTTGATTTTGAGCTTCTCTTTCCAAAGAGCTAAAAATCAGCTGCTTTCTTATTTAAAAAGTTATATTTTGTCTGCATTGATTTCAATATTCCTTCCTTTCTTTTCTCCCTCCCACCCTTCCTCCCTCTTTTTTCCCTTCTTCCTTTCTTCTTTCTTTCTTTTTTTCCTTCCTTTCTTTTTTTCCTCCTTCCTTCTTTCCTTCCTTCCTTCCTTTCTCCCTTTTTTTTTCTTTTCACAAGCAAGAGAAATATACATTCATACTCCCAGGCATTTTTGCAAGTCTAAAGACACAAGGAAAAACAAAAAGACCTAACTGGGCTAAAGTAAACTTTCAAGTTTTGAAAAAGGAAGAACAATATATTTTCCCAAAACTTTATCCATACTATTTTAAATTGAAACATGTAGAATATTACAAAAAGTATGAACATATGGATTTTCTGTTTTTACCTTATGATAAAGTTAGCTCTCCTTAATTTTTCTTATTTTGACTTGTGAGTGACTTCGTGGGAAGTTTTTGATATCAGTGATAGAACTATGTGTTTTGCTGAATGTGAATTTCAAGGAAGCCATTTTATGTCAGGATTTTATGTCTTTTATGTACTTCTTTCCCTGTAAAAATGAGTAACGTATACCTAACATGATTGAAGGTATCAAGATGGCAACTGATATCAGTCAGTTAACATTTCAGAGAAATGATCTGGGAGTACTTTTCTAGTTTAGCAATTCCACCCCTACCTCCACCAAAACAAAATGTATTTTAAACTAACAAGGTCATTATCTCAATTGCCTTTTTTTCATTTTATTGGTTTAGGCCTAAATAAAGAGGACTGTTTAATCTTTTAACGCATATTATGCTGACAAGAAAAACATAGTTATCAACTTGGAATCTTCCACAAGAGAAGTGTAAAGATATTCTTTACAAAGATCTAAAAGGTTTCCAAAATAGAAGGAAATGTGAACTTGAAATATGTCCTAGAAAAATGCAAGTAACACATGCGAGAAGAAAATAAAATTTGAAACATATTTCATGGGAAAGACATGTTGGCATTCCTATACAGTTTGAGTGAGTATGCATTAGACTGGATGGCTGGACTGTTTCTAATCAGTTCCTACTTCACAGAGCCCAAAAAGTCATGTGAATTCATGCCACACTCTGTTAAGATGGTCAACTCCAGATTCCAGAAACATGGCAACCACTTGCATCAACTCAAAAAACCAAAATGATGAATGGGTTGAAGGTGAAAGGAATGCACTCTTCTTGGCTTATAGCCCTAAATGTTGAAATTCTCTCTACTCTCTAAGTGGAGAGCAGTGATCAAGGAGTTGTTGTTGAAATAAAACATTTGGGAAATTAATTAAAATGGAACAAAAGTAGAATTGATAACATGAAATTATTTCAGACTGGTGATGTAAAAGCCTTTGGAATACTTTAGAATTTGACTAGAGAAAGCATGATAGAATGCTTTTCACAAATCTACTTCTTTGCAACTGGATAAAATGATAAAGTATCTCCTTCTCAAATGTCTATGATTATATATAATGATTTTTAAAATATGCCTGGGAAGAAAATGTGCATTTAGACCTTTTAGATAATAAGACAGTTTCTACCTATATGTAAGTTATGTGCTGTGAGTGAATTAGCCTCCGTTAGAAGTTGCCTGCACTCCATCAGCTCACCAAGATTCCTTTAGTAAGTTACTGCTTCCAATTAATGCAGCTTCTAAAGGGATACCGTTCATTCCCATAACTTAAAGTATGTACTGGGAAATCTGGACTTTATGTGAACTTCAATGCTATGCGTCTGTCTCAATGGGAAAATCTGGTTAAAAACTAAAGTATTTGCTCATATTCTCATAGATCCCATGATTTATCCCCTATTAATGTCCATGACACAAAGCAGTGCGGTCTAGTAGATACAGGATGAATCTTGGAGTTAGGAATGAATGAATGAATACAAATTAATTTAGTGGTGAATGAAAAGAGCTTTTAAAAAAAATCACATAGGTGTATATGTATATGTCTAACCTACGTTTTCCAGTTTTATTTCACACTTCTCCCTATCACACAGTCTCTGTTCCACACAAATTGGAGTACTAGTCATTCCATGATTTTGTCCTACTCTCTGCCCCCATTGGTTTACTTTTATATTCTGTACCAAATACCTTCAATGAATGTTCTTGATCACTTTACTTTTTGAAGTCATTTCCTTTGTTCCTGTTCTGCCACAAAGCCACTAGCTAGGAATGATTTTCATTCCCCATCTTTTATTTATCTTTTATTTAATTTATTATCAGTGTCTTGTTGACATCTATATACATATATATGAATATACAAATGTTCCAAAAGTCTTATTACAGTTTTAAACTTTTTTAAGAGACTTTGGGGACATCATGTATATGTGTATGTGTGCATGCATATATGTATACATATATATATGTATTGTATGCATGTGTGCATATTAAGTACTTAATTATTTTAATTATATTTTAATATTAAATTGTATATCTCATTTTTCTTATATGTGCAAATATGAATGTGTGTGTAAATGTAGATGATATATGTGTTTGAGTATATGTATATGTATATGAAATAGAACCTAGTATGTATGCAAATTACCTATGATGCTACTTCCCATGTAGATGAGGCTGGAAAGTCTGCTTCCAAAATATTTCCAATGATATGTAATGGAAGTGTTTTGGAAAGATTTTGGAATTTGTGTAGATATTGTATAACTAGTATATAATGTATAACTAGTATATATTGTATAACTAGTTCCATTCTACTAACCACATGATAAACAACAGTGTCTTTGATTGGCTGTACTTGTGGAACATGAACTGGGGGCATTTCAAAAGTCAGATGAGGGATAATGTATAAGTAGAGATGCATATGACCCTTTCCTCTGAGGCTGACAGGTAATTCAATGAATAAGGACCTTGATTCTCTTCCTGTCTTATGTTTTATTTTAGGAGGAGATTAATATGTAGGTTATGACCTGCTGAGTTCTGTAAGGTCAGGAGGGCATGCCATCAGGGCATTCTTGAGTCTAGGTGTCCATAAATCCAGGACTTGAGGTTATGTTGGATTTTTGAAGCCATCCAGGACTCAAAGTCACAAGGATTGATGAGTGATTTGCCTAACCTGTCCAGGTAAGGGGAGATCTCACTCTGTGAAGAGGTGACCTCATCAAATGTAGCAGTGATGAAATATTTGGACTTAAAGTCAGTGGGACCAATGCTATGTAGAAATTATGTTAAATCTCAGCCTGTTCTCCTCAGAGACTGAAGTGCAGTACAGGAGAAAGTGTTCCCCTGAGGTGCTGCAAGGGAAATGTTTGTACTTTTAGCATTTCTATACCATCAAAGTAAATATTTTACCCCCAAAGCTAATTGATGTTAAGTTGTAAAAAGGAACTGTGGTACTAATCAAAACTTTTTGCTCTTTTTGGAGGGAAGGCTCAAGGTGGTAGCAATAGAAAGAGGCACCCCTAAACCCTAATGGTACTGCTAGAGCCCTGGGGAAGAGGAATATAAGAACATGGCTCAGAAATAGTATGTCTAGAACATATTTTAAATAAATACATATCTGTAATAATTTATTATATATTATTAATGTATATATTTTATACATTCACATGTAAAGTTAAACACAGTAAATTATTTTACTTCTTCTACTTAATCATTTTGCCTATATTTAATCAATATTCATTTAAAATATATTACCATCAAGACTTTTAATCTTTCATTGAAGGAGGGAGTTGTGGTAGGATGAAAAGAAAAAAGATGTGTAGTCAGAGGATGTGGGTTTCAATTCCTGCTCTGCCACATATTTGTATGACCTTGGACAAGTTTCTTCTTCTTTTTAGGCATCAGTGTCCTTTTCTGTAAAAGGAGGATGTCTTAAATGACCTCCAAGTCCCTTTCAGTTCTAAATGTATGAGCCTATCAATTCTATCTGTAGTTTAGTAGCAGTTAACAGAAGGCCAACTGAGCCAGGGATATAGTTATGCTCTGAGAGAGGCATGAAAATGGAATAAAAATAGTAGCAGCAAGAAGAAAACAATTTTCCAGTAGCTAATTCTTACAGAAAAAGAAGGAAAGAAGGGAGAAAAGAAGAAGGAGAAAGGAAAGAAAGAAAGAAAAAGAAAGGAAAGAAGGAAGAAAAAAGAAGAAAGAATAAGAAAAAAAAGAAACATTAGCAACTTAGTGCTGAGCTGGCTATAGCCTCGGTTGGCTGCCACAGTGGCAGATATCAGATGCCAGAGTTTCTCCTGGACGATGCCAAGCCTAGACCCTATCTGTACCCCACACCTTAACGGATCAAGGCCTATGAATTCAGCCTATCCATTAGAATGGAAGAAAGTAGGAGTATGTAGTGGTAGGAAGGAGCCATTCCAACAGTTCCTAGCAATAGCACAAGATGGAATTTGCTTCCAGAAAGAGAGTCAAATGAAATGGGGAAAATAGACCCAACTACAAGATGTCTCAGTAGTAATCCAGCTCACTACTCCCACACACCCACCCCTTGACAAGAGAAAGTCGCATAATTCCCCTATCACTGATCTAGAAAAAGCAAATGGTACCTAAGTTAGGGAGGGATGGAATAATGCTAGACTGAAAAAAGTAATAGCAGTCAAAGAGATGGAACATGGGGCTTGGAATGAAGAAGACCCAAGTTTAAATGTGGCCTCGGGTCCTTAGCAGTTTTGTGATTTGGAGCAGGTCACTGTAACAGTGAGATGGGGGTAATAAAACTAGCGCCCACCTCCAAGAGTTGTTGGGAAGATCAGGAGACGATGATTGTTAAAGATTCAGTGCAGTGACTGGTACAGAGGTTAGGTCTTTAATTAATGTTCGTTTTCTCCTTTCCCGATTGATTGCTATCTAATAAAGAAGGGAAAGGGTTTCATGAAAGAATATGATGAATGGATTAAAAGCAAAATAAGTAGGATATGGAGTCATAAGACTTCAATTTAATTCTAGACTCTGTCATTTATTGACTTATAATTCTGAGCAAGTTATGCTTCAGTGTCCTTCTTTATGATACGAGAAATGATGAAAATCAAGAGTTTCAGAGAAGCCTGGAAAGACTTGTATGAGCTGATACAGAATCGAAGGAGCCTAACGAAGGAACTTATACTCTAGGAAAACTATTGTAAAAATGAGTAACTTTGAAAAACTTAAGACCTCTGTTTCATGATGTGACCAACCCCATTTCCAGAGGACGGATGATGAAGGCGACCTGCCTCTCTAAAGAGAAATGATAAACTAATTGACGGGAGATAAGTATATATTTCTGGTCCTGGCCAGTGAGGAAATTTATTTTCTTAGACTATGTATATCTGTTTCTCTTTTGTTTCATTTGGGACAGATTTAGAAGGGAAATTACCTGTACATATATAATATGTGTATATACCTATAGATATAGATATATTTTAAAAGGAATATACATACATGGAGGGAGTGGTTAAAAATCAACCGATATGATGATCAAAATGTAATTTAAGGGTGCGAAGGGATTGTAACAGGAGATGTGAAAAGGAGGAGGCAGGAAAAGTTAAATTAGGAAAAGGCACAAAAACATATTACAGTAGAGGGAAAGAGGGGAGGGAGACGAGCACTGTTGGAGATTTACTCTCATCTAATTTGGACCAGTGAGGGAACAACAAAATCAATTAGGTGTAGAAATTTACCTTTGCCTATAGGTAGTAGGTGGGGAAAGGGGAAAGAAAAGGGAGGGGAGGTTAAAAGAGAAAGAAGAAGTAATAAGGAAAAAGAGGAATAAAAGGGAGCAGGGCTAACAGAGGGGAGTAAGACTGAGGTAGGTGTTGATCAAAAATTAAAGCTATTGTGGACAGGAAGGGAGAAATGAGAACTAAAAGAATAAATGGGGGAAATAGGATGAAGAGTAAGAGACAAATAGTAATCATAGCTACGAATGAATATGAATGGGATGAACTCTCCCATAAAACAGAGGTAGACAGCAGGATGGATTAAAAACCATAATCCAAAAATATGTTGTTTACAAGAAACACATTGGAAACAGGGGGCACACACAGAGTAAAGCTAAAAGGTTGGAGCAGAATATATTGTACTTCAGCTGATATAAAAAATAGCAAGTGTAACAACAATCCTAATCTCAGACAAAACAAAAGTAGAAATAGATCCAATCCAAAGAGATACGGAAGGAAACTCTAATACCTGCTAAAAGGTATGACAGACAATGAAGCAATATCATTACTAAACACAAATGCACTAAGTATTAAAGCATCTAAATTCTTAGAGGAGAACCTAAGATAGTTACAGGAAGAAATACACAGCAAAACTATACTAATGGGGGACCTCTACCACCCCTTCTCTGAATGTGATTAACTTAACATCTAGATAAGCAAGAAAGAAGTTAAGGAGGTGAATAAAACAATGGATAAGTTAGATATGATAGATCTCTGGAGAAAACTGAATGGAGATAGAAGGGAATATTCCTTTTTCTCAGTGGTACATGGCACATATACAAAAACCTGACAATCCAGTGTAGAAAAGTAAAGATAGTCAATGCATCCTTTTCAAATCATAAAGCAGTAAAAATTATATGTAATAAAAAGCCATGGAAAGATAGACTAAAATTAACTGGAAACTAAATAATCTAATCCTAAACAATGAGTGCTAAATGAGGGTTAAACAACAAATCATAGAAATAATCGATAACTTCATTCAAGAGAATGACAATGATGAGACAACCTACCAAAACTTATGGGATACTGCAAAAGCAGTTCTTAGGGTAAGTTTTATATCATTGAATACCTATATGAAAAAAACAGATAAAGAGGAGATCAATGAATTAGGCTTGCACCTGAAAAAAGCTTGAAAAAGAACAAATTGAAAATCTCCAAGTAAATACTAAATTAGAAATACTGGAAACCAAAAGATAAATTAATAAAATTGAAATTAAGAATTAATGAACTAATAAGTAAAACTAAAAGTTGGTTCTATGAAAAACCAATAAATTTAATAAACTTTTGGTCCAGGTGGAGGCATTTACAAATAAGATCAGGGGCGAAAACATGAATGAGCGCATTTATCATCATTATTTTTCAGTATCATACTAGAAATGTTACCTTTGGCAATAAGAGAAGAAGAAGAAATTAAAGGAATTAGAACAGGCAAAGAAGAAACTAAGTTATCACTCTTTATAGATGTTATGATATACTTAGAGAATCCTAGAGTACAAAGTAAAAGACTACTTGTAGTAAGAAAAAACTTTGGCAACATTGCAGGTTAAAAATAAGCCCACATAAATCATCTGCATTCCTATATAATAGTAACAAAGCCCAAAAGTATAAGATAGAAAGAGAAATCCCATTTAAAGTTATGGTAGGCATTTAAATATCTGGGAGTCTGCCTGAGAAAACAAACCCAGGGACTTTATGAATACTACAAAATACTTTTCGCACAAATATGGTCAGATCTAAGTAATTGAATAAACATCAGTTGCTCGTGCATAGATTGAGCTAATAGAATATAAATGACAATTCTACCAAAATTAATCTACTTATTCAGTGCCATAACAAAGTACCAGAAAAATATTTTCTAAAGCTAGGAAAAAATAATATCAAAAATCATCTGGAAGAACAAAAGTTCCAGAATATCAAGGGAGTTAATGAAAAGAAATGTTAGAGAAGGTGACCTAGCCCTGCTGGATTGCAAATTGTATTATAAAGCAGCAGTCATCAAAACTACTTTGTACTGGCTAAGAAATACAGGGATAGACCAGTGGAATAAGTTTGGTACTCAAGACAGTTGTCAATGAATATGGCACCCCACTGTTTGATAAACGCAAGTTTACCCTAGTTTCTGGGATAAGAACTCACTGTTTGACAAAAACTTCTGGGAAAACTGGATAACAGCATGGTGGAAACTGGACATAGACCAATGTCTGACATCGTGTATAAGAATAAAGTCAGAATGGATACTTCATCTTGGTATAAACGCTAGGACTATTAACAAGTTAGGGGAGCAAGGAATAGTGTATTTGTCAGATTTATGAAGAATGTAGAAATTTATGACCAAACAAAAGGTAGAGAACATTATGAAATGCAAAATGGATAGTTTTGATTACATTAAATTGAAAAGTTTTTTCACAAACCAACCCAATGCAACCACAATTAGTAGGGAAGCAGAAAACTGAGAAAGAAACTTTGTAACTAGTTTCTGTGATAAAGGCTTCATTTCTAAAAGATATAGAAAACTGAGTCAAATGTGCAAGAGCACAAGTCATTCCCCAATTGAGAAATGATCAAAGGATATGCACAGGCAGTTTTCAGAGGAAGAAATTAAAGGTATCTGTAGTCAAATGAAAAAATGCTCTAAATCACTCTTGATTAGAGAAATTTAAATGAAAACAATTATGAAGTACTGCTTCACACATCATATTGACTGACATGACAAAACAGGAAGATGATAAATGTTGGAGAAGATGTGGGAAAGTTGCAAAACTAATTTATTGCTGTTGGAGTTGTGATCTAAACCAACCATTCTAGAGATCAATTTAGAATTATGCCCAAAGGGCTACAAAAATACCCTTTGACCCAGCAATATCACTTCTAGAACTATATTCCAAAGAAATCATAAATGTGAGAAAGGATCATACATGTACAAAAATATTTATAGCAGTTCTCTTTGTGAAGACCAAGAACAGGAAATTGAAGGGATGCTCATTAATTGGGGAATGGCTGAACAAGTTGTGGTATATGAAATGCACTGAAGTACTATTGTGGTATAAAAAATGATGAACAGGAAGACTTCAGAGAGGTTCTGAAGGACTTATACGAGCTGATGCTCAGTGAAAGAAGTAGAAACAGAACATTGTAAACAGTAACAACCACAGTGCACAAGGAATTTTTCTGGCATCCTTAGCCTTTTACAGCAATGCAAGGACCTAAAATATTCCCAAAGGACTCTGAGACAAAATGCCTTTCATATACAGAGAAAGAGCTATGGAAATGGAACATAGATTGAAGCAGAATATTTTCTCTTGTGTTATATTTTGTTTTGGTTTGTTTTTTCTCATGATTTCCCCCATTCATTTTAACTCCTCTTTGCACCACGGCTAATGTGAAAATGTGGTTAATAAGAATGTATGTATAGAAACCATATGAGATTGCAAGCTATCTTGGGGAGTGAAGGAGCAAGAAGAGAGAGAAGATCTAATACTTAACGGAAGCGATTGTAGAAAACTGAAAAATAAATTAATAAAAAAGAGGAAAAAGTAAAGTGAAATGACTTTCCAGATAAAAAGAGATATATTTGAAGAAAATTAAGGTAAATAAAAAGAAAGTATTAGACCAAATGTCTTTTTTCATTCCTTCCAGCTCAAAATCTATGCTTCTTTCACTCTCAAGAAGATAGTAACATCCAGTAGAAATAAAAAATATTTTATGTTCATAAAGTGTTTTACACATATTGACCCATTTAATCACACAAGAGAACTGTGAGGCAAGTATGACAAATATCATCATCCCTTTTAATAGATGAGGAAACACATTCTGAGAAATTCATTGGTTTTTGCAAGGTTATATAGCTGGGAAGTGGCAGAGTAAGAATATGAAGCCAAGTTTTCCAACTCCTGAGACAGTGTTCGTTCCACTATGATGCTCCTCTTCTCCAGTGAAATTGCCTGAATATTTATACTTACATTTTTATCTAGAAAAAGAAACTTAACTGTATATAGTTTTCAATATTTCCTTCATTTTTTAATCTAATCAGAATCTCAGTGGTAGGATCAGAGATTGTCTACAACTCCCAGATCCTTATTAGAATTCTCTAAATTGTCTCTTGATTATTAAAAGCATAGTTCCACTATGTAACTAGATGTGATAGAGTCTAACAGTAGAGCAAAGTAATCTATAGAAGGTATTTTTTATTTACTTGGGCTCATAATTGACATGTACAAGAGTACCACACAGAGGGAATAATTGGAAAGAAATAAAATTATTTTTAATCCATTTTCAGGGTCTTACAAGGTAGAATTTGAAGACATTCTATTCATAATGTTTTTGCTTTAGCTTAGAAACCACAAGAGACTTCACAAAGTGGCAGAAACCTCTGATGCACATTCTGCTAAATGACTGTTTTGATACAACATTGTAATCCATTCACCACATATATTATAAAATTGCAATCAGGTGCAGTTAAGAAAATTGTTTCCCTGTATGTGTTTTGCAGAGCTGGATTATTAAATTTACTATCAGTTAGGTGAAGATTGTCTTTTAACTACGTCGTGGGAAGAAAACTCTTGCCCCTTTGATACTAATTGAATCAAGGAGTTGTGGGGATCATGTGTTGAAAGATATTGTGTCTGACTTTTTTGGGCATTGCTCCAAATCAACACCTGCAATTATGTTAACCAGCCCACATTTATATGATGAATTCTCCTTGAATTAAGTAGTTGTTTTGTTTCATTCTTTTTTTTTTGGTTGACTAGATGGTTTGTTTTAGTTAATTGGTTTGTTTGATTTTTGGAGGTCTGTGGGGAGGTTTTGAGAAGGATCTGGACATTTGATTCCATCAAGGTAGAGAGTGTTTAGTGTAGGAACTTACCTCCATTTATCCCAAAAACTGATGCAGATTTCACCTACTCTTTTATAACTTCTAATTCTAGAAAGTATCTTGTAACACTGGGAGGCTGATTGGTAACACAATAATAGACATCAGAAGTAGAACTTGAATCCAGGGCCTCCTAACTCCAAAGCTGACCTTCTACCATATCACACTGCCTTTTAAGTTGTAAATGAGTTCATTTATTGATTTTAGTAATTAGTTATTTAATAACATGCTACCAAACATCACTGAACCTTTTTTTCAAACAGTAAAGTTTCCACTAGTCATAGTCCTAGATTAAATGCAATTCCAGCTACTGAATATTGTGAATGTCTTTGGAGTCCTGAGTTGAAAGAAGTTATGTTGATCAGGTGGCTACACTAAGTTCATCATCAATATGGTAAGCCGCCAGGGCTTGGGGGCTACCAGGTGCCTAGAAAGGAGTTATTGGGCCCAGGTCAGAAACAAAACAGATATGCATCAGTAGTGGAATTGGGCAGCACCTGAAATACTAGCCTAGGGGAGCTGAGGAGACCAGGTCTCAAAAAACAACAGTAGAGTTCCATTTAGGGACCATGATACTGCTTTTTAAATTTTTAAATATATTTTAAATCATTTTAAATTTTAAGTTTTACAATAATAATGTCTAATACTTATACAGAGTTTACTGTGTTAAGTACTTTATAATTACAGTAGAACCTTGGTTTATGAGTAATCTGGTTTACATATACTTTGCTGGAAAAAATTTTTGTAAAATTTGCCTTGCAGGATGAAGAAAAACTTGCATTACAAACATCATGTTTCAACTTGAAGGGATGATGTTGAATTTTTTTTTTTGCTTTCACATGTCAAATAAAGGAACCTCAGGTCAGTATACCCCCTAATCAACCTCATTTGTTGTTGACCCTTAGTGAAGGCATCATTGTTCGCTCTTAACAGTACCATTACCATTCACATGTGTTTGTGTACGTACAGTAGTACTTTGCAGAAGAGTGCATGGCAGTGACTGCGATACACAGCAATATTTGTAACAATGAAGAAGATTAAAAAGGAAGGCTCAAAGTAGAAAGGGACCATTACAATGGAAATGAAAAAAGAAATCATTGAGAAGCATGAACGTGGTGTGCGTGTGACCTGCCTTTTAGTGAGTCAAAACATGAAAGTGATTCCAGAAAATGAAAAATAAGTGCAGGCACTAGTGTTAGTCTTACTTTTAGTGAAAGGAGAAGATGAGAGAACACTCCCAGTGTTGAACTCCCTGATGTTCTCGTAGAAGAAGATTCTCCTTCCAAGCAATAACCCTTCCTCTTCCTCTTCCTCCATCTTCTGTCCCTCTTGCCAGTCACAAGTCTTCTCAAAGGTTAGTGCAGGTTAATTTATTTTATTTTTGGTTTATATTGTGTACCAACCATTGATATTGTATTTCAGGCACATTAGGGGCAAAAAAACTTACTTAAAATCATAAATAATTATTTTACAGAATAATTTTGGTTATATGGTACTGATCATTGGACTTTTTACATTATTTCCTATGGGGAAATATGCCGTGTAATACGAAGAAATCGCATAATGAACGAACCTCAGAAAGAATTAAATTCATAAACCGAGGTTCTAAGTAAGCAAAGAAGACAGCAGAGAGGGTAGGACCAATAGTCAGAAAGATTTAGTCACCAGTTCAGCCTCTGCAGCTCAGTAGCTCTAAGATCACAGACCAATTATTTAACCTCTCTCAACCTCAGTTTCTTTATCTGTAAAATGAGAATAACATTGCCTGTAATACCTAGCTGACAGCTGCTGTGAGGCTCAGGTGAAATACACGAAGTGTTCTGAAAACTTGAAAATAGCAGCAATAACACAAAAGTCATTCTTTTATTTTTAAATTTTTATTTATTTATTACATATGATATGTTATATAATAATATATTATTATAAAATAAATTTTATTTTTTATTTTAAATTGTCATGTCACTGTATAAGGGAAGTTCAGTAGAGTAGTGGATACAGCTCATTACATATGTAGTATAGTATTCTTTAGTCAAAGAAGACAAATAAGAAATATTAGATTTATGTACAGAACAATGGATATTTCCTGGTGGAACTGTTGCATGTCATTATTTCCATATACCTCTCAGAAAATGTAACTTTATTCTTAGGTTAAAATATAATAGATTTAATGTAACTTACTGTCTTCATCATGTCTTCTTTCTCTAAGCAGAATGGGCATAATTAAAGGTAAATTAGCTTTTACACTATCTTTTAGGTTTTATTCAGGTCCTTTGTCTTTCCAGTTATTCCTGGATCTGAGCACTAACTACCACTACAGTGAAAACTTCATTGAAACAAAGAAAAACAGTTTGAAAGAAAAAACATTATTACCTTATCTGATAATGCCTGCAAGATAATGCTTCTGTAGTCTTTCAATGTTATGTTTCATTGTGTGTTTTTCGGGATCAAGACCAGTCATTGAAGTTACTCAGTGACTTCCATTTAGTTTTCATTTGTGGTTGTTTTCATTTACATTATTGTAGTTGCCCTGTGTAGTTTTCTCTTGGTTCTGCCTACTTCACTTTGTTTCAGATCATATACATCTTCTCATGTTTCTCTGAATTCCTCATAGGCATTATGTCATATGGTATGACATCATCGTTTTGTATTCCCATACCAAATTTCTTCAGCCATTTCTCAGTCTATAACTACTGACTTGGCTTTGTTTTTTCAGATGAAAAAAGGTTCTATTAACAGTATTCTGGTATATACATAGAGATTTCCTTTCTGTTTTTGCCCTAAAACACTAATGACAGCTAACAATTATAAAGTGCTTACTATGTGCCAGAACTGTGCTAAGTACTTCACAATCGTTATCTCATTTGATCTTCATGGGAAGTAGATACTATTATAAACCCTATTTTGCAAATAGTGAAACTGAGGCAAACAAGAAGTTAAGTGATTTGTCCAGTGTCAAACAGCAAGTTAGTATCTAAGGCTGGATTTGAACTCAGGTCTGCACAATTCCAAGTTCAGTCCTAAATTCACTGCAACAGCTAACTACCCCTATATCCATTAAAGAGTATAAGCAATTTAAGCACTTTTCTGACACAATTCCCAACTTTTTTTCCAGAATCAATGCAAAATTAACAGCTCCATCAATGAAAATGATGATAGTGTGTCAGTCTTCCCACAGTCACACCAACATTGAGTGTTTCTATACTTTATCATGTCCTCCAGATGGAGGGTTTAAGGTAAAACCTCAGATTTGTTTCAACTTGCATTTATCTTATTATGTGAGATTTCAAATATTTGTTCTGTTGATCACTTGTGGTTCCTTTAAAGAGAATTTTTCATATTATTTAACTATTTATCTCCTGAAAAATGGTTCTTGGGCACATTTTAAAAATTACATTTATTGCTAGCATAACCAAATTTGTCGGTGATATTTGATGATTTTTTTCCAATGATTTTTTTATAGTTTAATTGTTTTTAGCACATTTTTGGATTTGGGGTAATCATAGTTGTCTCTTAATTTATGGTCATGTCTAATTTCGTATTTAGTTGTCTCCTACCTCACTACTTATTCATTAGAGGGAACTTTTCTCTTTCATTCTTCTCTAATTTTTAAGTGATATGATCTACTTTCAATTCATATACACATTGGACATCTAGTGTGGTATAAGATCATTATCAAAAAAATCTTTCAAACTTCTTTTTAGTTTTCACAGAACTTCTTAAAAAGAAATCCGTCCTCTGAGTACTTTACAATTAAAGGCTTATTTAACACTGCATACTTTTTTTCTTTGCTTATGATTCTTGCTTATGCAATCTGTTCCACTGGCATGAACACATATAGATAGAAAGACAGACAGACAGATATTCAGATTAACTGCCACAAATAGTTTTGTAATTTTGATTATTAATACCTTTACATCATAATACTAGGTCCCTTTAATTTCTGTTCTACTCCACTCTTTCCTTAGAATTTCAAGGTCTTTTATTTCTCAAAATCAGTTGTGTTATTATTTTCTTTGCTTTCATCAATTGGTAAGTGTATTGGTATAATACTAAATCTATAAATTCATACAATTAATTTTTCCCTGTCATTTTGGCCCAGCTAAGAACATTAATATCTCTGTTTGTTACCCTTCATTTCTAAAGAAAAACTTGTAGCAGTATTTATATAAGTTCTGGGTATGACTTGGTAAGTAATCCCCTGAATAGCATGTACTATATAGTTCTTTTTTTATTGAAATTTGTTTTACTATCAATTCCTTCTTTTTGTTGTTGTTAAAAAACTATGCAGCAATACTGAACATTTTTACAGTCATCAAAATCTTTTATTTTATTTGCTTTTATAGCAGGAATTAATCCCAATTTTTGGTACCGCAAAATAGAACATAACCTATGAATATATTCTTCTAGTCAGTGAGACTCTGCTAGACAAGGTGCTTATTCATATCAAGGAAAAATTCACATCTTCCATATTATCATTTATGTCTTATGTTGATGATAAGGAAAACAAGTTTACGATGTTGTAAAGTTAGGGGACATTTGGTCATGATAGGGGAGATATGGAACTCACTGAATTAGTAAAAAGAAATGAAAATGAGTGAAAGTGATAGCTCTCTAAGTACAGCATATATTCAATTGCAAATCTCAAATTATCTAGTCTTACTATCTTCCTTTGTCACATATAAGGTAGTTTAAAATAACTTATTGTTACAAAACATGTATATATAATTTCCCTGATCAGTCATTTTTGTAATTCTAATCAAGGTGATCTCTTTTCAGAGGAATTTAACTAAGGCCTAAATTGTATTCTTGTGTTTAGTCCATGAATTTTAACGTTAATGCTTAGTAAAGATTGCCTTTCATTTGAACGTTTTCATTTTTCAGCCCAAATCTCCTAGTACATAAATTATTCCTTTGGAGATAATTTGTTATTTTGTTTGTTTGTTTAATAACATCTTAACTCTTTCAGGCCACCAGGGTGCCCTTTTTATCATATTGAAGTCGTTATTTTTCAAATGATGCTTTAGGGGAATTAATTCATACAAAATTTATGTATTTACTGTGAATTTGTACATTGGTATGATGATTTCATAGAAATTAATCTCAGAAACAAAATCATCTGTTTCTTCTGATTATATCTCATCTTATGTGTGTATGTATATATATATATATATATATATATATATATATATATATATATATATATATATATATATATATTACTTAGCAAGTAAGGTATAAATTTATTCATTTTAATTACTATGCCTGAATATTCAATAACAAAACAATCAGTGGAAAAGCATAAATTCAATCAGTCCTCTGGGTTTTGCATCAACCCTGACTCAACCTGGGTTAGTCTCTCTGTTGAGACGATTTACTGGGATATGGCCACTGCATCCACTATAGCTTGTTGCAGCCATAGGTGAGAAATGAATGCTAAGTAGATACTAAAGGTAGATGAGGAATCCTGAAGAAAACTCAACAAGCCCTCATACCAGAAGTACTAGTCCTTCTTGAACATACATTTTTAAAAGTCACATCTATATGTATACTGATTACAATTAATTTAAACCCAGTTCACACTCCTGTCCATGATAGAATGCAAAGGCAATTCTCACTCAGAAATAAACATTGAGTCAAAGGATTAGAATTCAAAGAGGTAGCACTCAGGAGGTCTCTAATCCAAACTTCACCTGAGCTGAGAAAATTCTCTACCCTAGTGGTGTCAAATTCAAATAGAGACCGGGACCATTAGTCCATATATAAGGATCCCTGGAGACACATATTGATTTAGAAAGGTATGAGTAACTAATTATTGTACATCATCCACCTGAAGACCTTCCATAAAAGAGGAATCCACTGTCTTATACCAATACATTTTATTTCAGGGAAGTTGTAATTGCTAAGGTCTTTCTTATGTTAAAAGTAGTCTACCTCTCTTCAATATTGATCTATAGGATTCCTAGTTACCCTGACTTGGAGTCATGGAGTCACAGATAACTCCCCACCCCAATTCATGTGCAAAGAATCTTCTGAAAATTAAAATTTTCTCAATCCTACTATATTGACTTAATTTTTTTGTGGCTCTTGCCTTCACTTCCTCTTTTGGGGAGGAAAGCAATGTATGCTGGAGTAGTTTTCCTGATTTTTCTCAGTATGACAGAATTCTGTTCTAGAATATAACTTAGATTGACTCATATGGCTTATGAATATAAGGAAAGATAGGTGGATTAATAAGAAGATAGACATCTGGAAATGTAATTGTAAAAGAAAAAATTAATATTCACATGTAGCTTTTGAAATCTGTTTCAGTATCTTAAATTCAGAGTGCTTACATCTCTTTTTTGCCTTCATCTTCAACAAACATTCATTACACTGCAGAGGCAGGGCCAAGATAGTGGAGCAGAAGCTGGGACTTGCTACAGCTGTACCCCTAAACTGCTCAAAAAAACTGTAAAAAATTATTCTGAACAAGTTCTGGAGCAGTAGAAGCCACAGGATGAATAAGTGAAGCATATTTCCAGCCCAAAACAATGTGAAGTGTATAAAGAAGGGCAGTGTCAGGATGCTGACAAGAAGGCTGTTTCTGGAGTCCTCCATGTAACAAAGAGCTCAAAAGTCAAGTAACTGGCTTGAAAAATGAGGGAGTGGAAGGAAAAGAAACAGATTATATATTTACACTTTCTCAGTGAAGAGGTATTTTCTCACATCATTGGTGACAAGAAAGATCAAAACATGCAGCCAGAAGAAGACAACAAAACCAAAACTCCTACATCCAAAGACTCTAAGAAAAATATGAATTGGTATCAGGCCATGGAAGAGATAAAAAAGGATTTTGAAAATCAAGTAAGAGAAGTAGAATAAAAATTGGGAAGCTAAATGAGAGTGATACAAGAAAATCATGAAAAAATGAGTCAATAGCTTGCTAAAGGAAATTTTAAAAAATACTGAAGAAAGTAACACCTTTAAAATTCTTATTAAAATAAGATTCACTAAAATGTCAAAAGAGGTCTAAAAAATAATGTGGATAAGAATTTCTTAAAAAAGCAGAATGGTCCAATTGGAAAAAGAGGTCCAAAAGTTCACTGAAGAAAATAAGTCCTTATAAATTAAAATTGAGCGAATGGAAGGGAATGACTTCATGAAGAATCAAGATATGGTAAAAAAAAAAAAACAAAACCAAAAGAATTAAATAAAATAGAAGAAAATGTGAAGTATCCAATTGGAAAAACAACTGACCTGGAAAATGGCTTCAGGACAGATAATTTAAAAATTGTTGGACTACCTGAAAGCCATGATCAGAAAAAGAGCCTAGGCATCACCTTTCAGGAAATTATCAAGGCAAATTGCCCTGACATTTTAGAACCAGAGAAATGGAAATAGAAATGGAAAAAAACCACCAATAACCTAGTGAAAGAGATCCCAAAAGGAAAACTCCTAGGAATATTGTGGCCAAATTCCAGAGTTCCCACATCAAGGAGAAAATACTACAAGCAACCAAAAAGAGAAAATTCAAGTATTGTGGAAACACAATCTGGATAACACAAGATTTAGCAGCTTCTACACTAAAGGACAGGAGGGCTTGGAAAATGATATTCCATAGGTCAGAGGAGATAGAATTCAAATCAAGAATCACCTAACCAGCAAAAATGAGTACAATACTTCTGGGGAAAAAATGGAACTTCAGTGAAATAGAGGACTTCCAAGCACTCTTGTTCAAAAGACCAGAGCTGAATAGAAAACTTGACTTTCAAATACAAGAATCAAGAGAAGCATGACAAAGTAAACAGGAAAGAGAAATCATGAGGGACTTATTAAAGTTGAACTGTTCACATTCCTACATAGAAAGATGATATTTGTAACCCATGAGACCTTTCTCAGTATTAGGATAATTTGAGGGAATAAATATATATATATGCACACACATGTGTATATACATATATAGACATACACATATATATATACATGTAAGTAGATGTATGTATATGTATATACACACATATGTATACATATGTATATGTGTCTGTTTATATGGGTATATATGTATGTGTGTATAGATGTGTGTATATACATATAAGAGATAGAGTCAGAGGTCACAGAGTAAGCTACATATGAAGGGATGATATCTAATAAAGAAAACCAAGTATTAAGAGAAATGTACTTGGAGAAAGAGAAGAAGGGAGTAGTAAAATGTAGTAAATCATCTCACATAAAAGAGGCAAAAAAGAGCTTTTAAAATGAAGGAGGAAAAAGGGAGGGTGGAAAGAAGTAATTGAGCCTTCCTTTCATTGGATGTAGCTTCAGGAGGGAATAAAATGTACACTCAATTGGGTATGAGCATGTTTTCCTGGTGTGGAAGGAGGAAGGAGATGGGGAGAAAATTGAAAATCAAAATTTCATGAAAGTGATTTTGAAATCTGAAAAATAAATAAATTTAAAACATTCATTACATTCCTAATGAGTCAGTTAAAATAATTTCAGGCCTAGTATTATTCAAGGCAGCATCTAGATGGCTCAGACAGAGCTCTGGGCCTGAAATCAAGAGGATTTCAGGCACTTACTAGCTATGTGACCTTGGTCATGTCACTTAACTTCTATTTACTTATGAGATAGTAAGATGGCTCAAGGGATGAAACATTAAACCTGGAGTCAGGAAGACCTGAGTTTAAATCTGACCCCAAACACTTATTGGCTATATGACCCAAAGCAATTCATGTTACCTGTTTCCCTTAATCCACTGGAAACGGAAATGGAAAACTGTCCCAGTGTTTTTGCCAAGAAAAGCCCATGGTTAGCATGGTCCATGGGGTCACATAGACTCAGACATAAGTGAACAACAGCAAAAATCTTATTTATCTATATGTTGAGCTCAATAACACTATTTGCCTCCTTAGGAGGTCTGTAGATTTCATAAGTATTCAATGCAGACACTGAAAACTCAATTGAAGGACTCTTTAAAATGAGAATCATTCTTTTTAGGTATTTAATATTCTACTTGTCTCATTAGAAGGACTTATATTTTTATCCCTTGATATTAACTAGAGAACTAGTGGAATTACAGCATGCCCTTCAGGTATAAAGCTGAATGTCATAACCTATTTTCAGAAAACATGATCTATGTTCACCTATCTTTATCTTCCCATACTTTGTTTCATTCCCTCCTCAGAGGTCTTTAATATTTTATGAAACTATTTTGAGAAGATTCAGTATTTATAATCTCAAGAAGTAAACTTGTGCACAACCCAAAATTGGGCTTATTCTAATTCCCTTCAGTAAGGATCTTTAGAAGATTTTAATGAAGAATGTGATATCTTATTGGTTGTTGTGCATTCTCACTTCCACTTACAATGGCTGAGGTTCTTTACCAGGGCAAATATCAGTACAAAGACAACTCTATTAAGAAAAAGAATGCATTATAATCTCTTAAATAATTATTTTGAGAGAGGTAACATGGTAGAAGTGGATGGGGAGCAGAACTTATGGTTAGGAAAATCTGTGTTCATGTTGTACTTTTGACACATACTGACAGTGTGACCTTACACAGCTTATTTAACCTCCTAATCTCCAAATTTAACAAAAGTGGCTCTCTTCATGAGTAGAAGAAGTTACTCATTTATAGCTCCTATACTCATCACTCTTCAGGAGGTCACCAAGAACAATGATATGAATGTAGTTTGTGTCCTTTTCATCATAATCAATTGAATAAAGCGGGAGAATTCTAGGAATATCATCCTTGCCTCAGATAGGCATTCTCAGACAGGAAGAGATTTATATCTGAGCCAGAGTTACCATTCCTCAATGACAAATGTTGGCATTACCAAGCGTGACCAAGCACCGAGGGAACTGAAATATCACCATCTTCCATGTCTGTTGCCTCTGCCCATTCCTACAATCTTGCCTCAGAGCAAATGGACCCCGCCCTATCTCTCATAAGTCAAATTCCCTTCCATTGTGTTAGTATCCAAATTAAGTACTACCATTTCCAAAAAAGCTTCCTTAGTCTGATCCACCCCCAGTGAGGAATGAATATTCTTGCCTAAATTTTCCCATATCATTTTACTGAGTCTCTCACTCTCCCTTATTCCATGATTAAAGCAGATCTGCTTTGTATCTGACATTGTAACTCCATCACCTAAGACCCAATGACTTGAATAGAGCAGGAACTAAAACTTTGTTCAATTAAATGATCAAATCCTATAGCCAGTCATTATTCAAAGGGACTTGTTTCAAGGAGATTTGTTAATTAAGCTCTCATTGAACCAGTTGATTTGTGAACTATTTTTCTGAGTGAATTAGCTCACCTTTATTTGTTCTCCAAATTACTTGTGTTACAAGTACTTTAGTTGTGGATATAAGTGAATTATATCCTGAAATTAAGGTTGTGCCCACATGTATGAAGTAGTTCAAAATGAGTATTTTTTTAAGTCTCCCCATTTGTCCCCTCCCCCCTCCCCAATACACTGAATATTCTAATTACCCCTATCACCAATCTGCCCTCTCTTCTTTCAACCCTCCCTTCCCTTACCCCATCTTCTCTTTTGTCCTGTAGGGCCAGATAACTTTCTAT
>CM053770.1:391434110-391449912 GCA_028658325.1 Potorous gilbertii | reverse complement strand
ATGTGGTACCTCAGAGTTGTTTTGATTTGCATCTCTCTAATCAGTAGTGATTTAGAGCATTTTTTCATATGATTATAGATATCTTTAATTTCTTCCCCTGAAAATTGCCTGTTCATATCCTTTCACCATTTATCAATTGGGGAATAGCTATTTATTTTTTTTAACATTATTGTTGTTATATCTTCTGTATCCAGCAGATGCTCTGTACATACCAAATGTTTAATGTAGATTTTTGGAATTTATATATTTTTAAAAATCTATAATAGTTTTTGGAAGGCCTATATTCTGGGAAATCTGTTCTTTCTTAATTTTGACCTTGAGCATTTCCTTTCAAGTTTCTGAACATTAGTTTCCTCAGTAAAATAACTCTGAGAAAGTTTTATGATAGATATTATTGCTTTATTTTTTACAGATGAAGAAACTGAGGTTCAGAGAGTTAATTACTTACTTGCCTTTTTTTTACAGCTAGGAAAGCCTTTACATAAAATTTGGTGATAGAACAGATAATAAAAAAACAATTGGTTCAACTCCTCAGACAAATTTGCAAGCATCAGGGAATGTTCTACATTTAAAATTACTTGAATTTTTAGAAAAGATGATTTTCTTAGGAAATGGGTTTAAGTTTTTGTATTGCCACGGCAATATTCACAGCACTGGCGGTGACTATAATATTCCAGGGTGGTTCTCAATTGCACAATATAAAAGATTATCCATATAGAAGGCAGAAGAAAAATATTTATTTAAGCACCAGAAAGCCAAATCCCAGAAACAGAAAGTAAAATCCATCATGGTGACCAAGAAGTTCATTAACATGATCACTGCAGGGGGCAAAACCACTTTCAAACCTCCCCTCCCTCAACCAGGGCCTTTTCACTCTCAACTGTCACAATGTTTCAGCTGGACCTGTGTCTGTTGGCCTGCGTTCTTTCCCTCCTGACCTGACCCCACTCACTTCCTCCTGGTTCTGCTCCACTCTTCTTGTTCAATCTCCTCAGCAAGCTCCTCCCACCACATGTGACCCAGGCTTCCAGATCATATAAGCCTATTAATGAGTGAGAAAGATCTTTCCATTAAATTACTATTACACTTTTTATGCCACAAAACAGAATACTCAGTTGCCATTCTCATCTAAACAGATATATAGATAAAACCAACCAAACACGCAAAAATTTTTGGTTTACACTAGTAATAAAGGGGGCAGTTAAGTATATTCCTAATGGTAATCATATTAGAAAGACCTGGACCTCAGGAAGGAACAATGGTAGTCTTTTCTTCAAATAGCAAGAAGGAAATATGTATTTATGTAGCATCTACTCCATTCCAGGCAATGTGTTAAGTGCTTTACAAATATTATCTCATTTAATGATTTTAATCAAATGCTTGCCTTATCATTCTAGTCTTTGGAGATCTTTTTTTATCCCCATTCAGTCATCTAGTAGATTACTTACTTAGCTTTTCCAGCTTGTTGTTATCTATCAAAAGACACACGCACAAATTCAGTTTTTGCTCATAACATTGACAAAAATATTGAACAGAACAGGGACAAATACAGAGTCTCACATTCATTACCCCAGACATGTCCCTCTCATTTGGTATTGATCCATTCACATTTTCTAGTTCTGATCAGTCAATGAGCTACTGAACCCAGATAAATGTAATTTCACCTGGTGTGCATTGGTTTATTTTACTATAAAGTTAGAGCTGGAGGAGACCTTAAAAGTCATATAGTTGAAGTAATTTATTTAAGAATTGAGGAGAAAGAGATTCAGAGAGGTTAGATGATTTACCTAAAGTCATATAAGAAGTGACAGAACTAAGTTTAAAACAGATTGCCTGATTCTGATTATTTTTCATTATTTCACACTCATAGAGATTAACAGGAAACTTTATTAAACTCTTTGATTTAACCAAGTCTTACTGAAGACTTGATGAAATCTAGATTAAATTTTCTCTTATTGGCCAAATTTATCTGTTGTGATGTGTTCTTTAGCAACCCATAATGGCATTCTGTGATTGTAATTTCCATATATATGTGTGTGTGTGTATATATATGTATATATATATATATATATATATATATATACATATAGAGAGAGACAGAGAGACAGAGACAGAGACAAAGAGAGAGACAAAGAGACAGAGAGAGAGAGAGAGAGAGAGAGAGAGAGAGAGAGAGAGAGAAATGTTCTCATAGAAATTGAATTTCTTTACAAATGGTGAGGGGAAATATGCTCCATTCCTTTAAGAACTGAGATGGTAGATATATTCTTACTTCCCAAAACAAGGAGAATAAAAACAAAGGAAACTTTAGACCTAAATAATTATTCTAATCCTAAATGGCAGCTAGGTAGCACCGTGGATATGGTGCCAGGCCTGAAATCAGGAAGACTTGCCTTCCTAAGTTCCAAAGTTCCAATCTGTCCTCAGACACTCACTAGCTATGTGACCCTGCTCAAGTCACTTAACCCTATATACCTCAGTTCCTCATCTGTAAAATGAGTTGGGGAAGGATATGGTAAACTACTACAGTATCTTTGCCAATAAAACCCCAAATGGGGTTATGAAGAATTAGGCATGACTGAGAAATGACCCAATAATGATGACAACTATCCTAAATAAAAAAATGACACAAATATTAAAATTAAAAATTAGAAAAGATAACTACAAAACCTATCACAAATTATCTATATTTTTACAAATTAAATTTATACCTATAGTTTGGAACTGGTTTAATATTAAGTCATCATCGTAATAGACCTTATTAATTGCAAGAACAACAAAAAGCACAATTGGATTGATAATTCAGAAGTAGTCTTTACCATACACCTGCTTTTCACAAAAAGCACCAGAAAATATTGTAATAAATGCCTATTTCCTTAATATGATAAACATCTTCATTTAAATTAATTTATCATATTTTTATTTAATTTAAGACTGAGAGCTAACACTGTGTGTAATAGTGATAAACTAGAGACCATTTCAATGTGATCAAGGGTATAGCTTGATGTCTATTATCAACACTCATCTTGATACAGAACTAGACATGCTAGTTATAGCTGCAAGATGTGAAAAAGAAATTGAGGAAATTTGCACAGACAAAGATAAAACATATTTATTACCTTTTGATCTGGTTTATTTAAATAAACTTAGATGATCAACTAGAAGGAATTAAAACAATTACTTCCACAAAGTCGGAAGATATAAAAGAAATACACCATCATGAATTTTTCTATGCATTATTAAGACAGTCTAGCAAGAATTAGAAAAATAAATTCCATTTAAAATAACTACTAAATGTATAACATTTGAGGGAATGTACCTACCCACAGAAACTGTATGCATATGACTTAAAAGTACTCTTGACAGAAATAAAAATCAGACATAAATAATTAGAGATATATTAATTGATGTGGCATCAACTAATATAAGAACAATGACAAAATTATCTCAAATATTTTACTTATTCAATGCAATAGCAGACAAGCTACTGAAAGCTTACCTTATAGGACTTAAAACAAAATAAAAATTTATCTAGATAAAAAAAATGTTCAAGAATCTCCAGGAAAATGATAAAAAAATACAGGAGACTATTCATACCAATCCTCAAACTATACTACAAAGCACCAACAAAACAAAACACAAAAATAACTTGGTATTGGTTAAGAAATTTATGGGATAGATTAGGTGTAAGAAAAACCCTGGTAATCCTGGTAAGTTTGAAGATTCCAGTTATTGGGTTAATGAGTGTCAAAAACCTCTTCAGAATACTGGAAAGTAGTCTGGCAGAGACTAGATACACACGAACATCTCACATAATATACCAAGATAAACTCCAAATAGTTGTATAACTTAGACATAAAGGATGATTTCATAAGTAGAGGAGCAAGGAAAAAATTTCTTTTGAGAATTGTGACTAGGGGATGTGTTCATGACAGGGATGGAAAGGATAAGAGACATCAAAATGTGCAGTTTTACATGAAAATAATATTTTGTATAAACAACGCCAATACAGCTAAAAGTTGATGAAAATGTGAAACAATATATTCAGCAAGTCTTTCAGGGGGAACAATTATTTCTATGGAACGAATATAAGGAACTGATTCAAAATTATAGATATAGAAGTCATTCCCCATTGATAAGTTGTAATGATAAGAACAGTTGTTTTTGATGCCATCAAGAAAATGACATGACTTGCAGTTGACTTTGATTTGAATGAGGGAGGCTAGTGCAAGGTCACCAACCTCACTTTCTCCTCCAGAGCCATCTAGGTCCAGCAGCCAGATATTCATTAGGATGATTGGAGATGGTCCACGATACCATAGGAGACCCTGACCCTTTCAGGTTAAGGCCTTTTCAGGTTATCACTTTGAGTGAGGTAATGCCTATTCAGTGAATAGATCTCTTTAAGAAGTGAGTCAAGGAATGTCCCTTTAATAAAAAAAAATCAAACTGAAAAGCATAGCCCCTCAGGGGTGATGGTCAAAAGAGAAACAGTTACTATTGACATTTGTTATGAGCCATAAGGGCCCCAAATACAGCCATTAAGTGATGCTTAGACAGGGTTCTATTGCTGTCCAATATATGAGCTAGAGTGAAATGGGTTTAAGGTCTGGTCTTTGGGGGGTAGGGAGAGAGAGAGAGAGAGAGAGAAAGGAAAGGAAGGAAAGAAGGAAGGAAGGAAGGAAGGAAGGAAGGAAGGAAGGAAGGAAGGAAGGAAGGAAGGAAGAAAGGAAGGAATCCAGCCAGTAAACTCCAAGTTAACTGGGGAGCTTCCAGCCACCAAAATTTACCTTCCTTTAGAGAGGAGAGAGAGAAGGAGAAGATGAGCTGAGTTACCCAGCTGTGGCTGGGTCCCCATTCAGGCAGCTCAGACTACTCACAGGTTGTACTTACCTTTAATTTTCAAAGAAGATCATGACATCAGGGAAATGATGACATGACTTGCAGTTAACTTTGATTTGAGTGAGGGAAGACTGTGCAAGATCATAAGCCTCACTTTCTCCTTCAGAGCCATCTGAGTCCAGTGGCCTGATATTCATTCAAGATGATTGGAGATGGCCAGGATGCAATGGAAGACCCTGGTCCTTTTAGGCTAAGATCTACAACCGAAGCTATAGATAGCCAGATTTAAAAAAATCAAATCACTAATAAGTACAGAAAAGAAACTTAAAGCAACTCTAATTTTCACTTCATACCCATCCAATCAGCAAAACTGACAATAAAGGAAAATGATCAATGTTGGTGCAGGCTAAGAAAAACAAAAACAATAATATAAATTTAAAATACTTTGAGTGGAACTATGAATAGGTACAGTCATTCTAAAAAGCAACTTTGTTCTATGTCTCCAAATCTGCTAAACTATGCCACAAAAGTTACTAAATTATTCAGACCCTTTGACCCAGTGATATACCAAAAAGATTGAAAGATACCTATACTCAAAAGAGATAAAAGAAGAAAAGTTCATCTAGACATACATATGGGTGTGTATGCATATATGTAAATACATATATACGTATTTGTGTGAGTGTATACACACACACGGAGACATAGCAATTCTTTTTGTAGTGGCAAAGAATTCAGAATTACATTGGTGTCCATCAATTGGAAAATGGTTGAATCAATTATAGTATATGAATGTATAGAGTATTATTACGCTGGAGTGGTGAATAAGATCATTTCAGAGAGGTCGGGGATGATTTGTATATGGTGATGCAGAGCGAAATGAGCAAAATCATGAAAGGGTAAATTTATATTAAAAAAGACAAATATGCCTCAAAGACTTAAAATCTCTGAACTGCAATGATAATCACAATCTCAAAGAAGCGAGGATGAAGTTTCTTTGCTAATCTCCTGAGAGAGGTAATGGACTCAAGGCCCTGATTCTTTTTCAAAAGGATTTTGATTTTCTTTTTTTTTCCTTTAGGGGTGGGAGAGGAGAGGGAGAAAAACATTTTTTTATTCATTGAAAAAATTGGTAATTTTTAAAAAAAGTATATGTGTAAGATTCTTGCCAATAGTTCATATCACAGTGACCAACTTCCAGTCTTATCAATCCATCTTCTATTTATTTGGGGAATTATTCAACTTTTCTATCTGAAGTGACCCAGTTCCATTCATCTCAAGAATGATGAATGGTTCTTTAGCAATAACATCTAAAAAATTTTCATTTACAATTTATTTAGACCAGATGACTTGCATACATTCAGAGCACTTCGTGAATATCCTATTTAACTTAGATTTTAGTATTTTGTTAGTCATTTGTATTCTAACATTCTTTGAAGATCACCTTCATTTTATTTTCTTTATAATGTATCAAATCTCAGCTTATCCCCAAAACATATACACATACAAATATACACAGAGAGCTTTAGTTTTATTAATGCAGTGTTTGTAGGAATGTTCTTATAGACGTTTGCCACTTATTTATACTTATCTTTTTTTCTTGCTGTTTCTGTCGATATTATTTATGTCCCCCCAAAACTGATCTTGAAACAGTATCATGCAGTGAGTACATCATTGATTTTGTAATCAAGAAGAATTAGGTTTGAATTATAGGTCTAATAGCTACTCGCTATGGGACCATGTGCAAGTCAGTTAGCCTCTGGGATCCCTACTTTCTTCATCTGTAAAATGAGGGGAGATCCTAGGATCCAGTGCAACTGAAGGAACAACGTTCTGGCAATGACTTTGGGAAAATTACTCTCATTAGGCTTCCCTCAGTTTCTTAATTTACAAAGTAAGGGTAATATTTGAATAACCCGACTCATGAGCACAGTACTTTGTTCACCTTAAAGCTACTTAGAAATCTGAAGTATTTTGTGAGCTCCCTAAGTAGTCACATTAAACCATTTAGACTCTTCTTTTCCTTCAACAAAATCAATCAGTGCTACCTCACCCAAAGTTTAAGCTGGAGTGCCCACCAGGCCCCTTGAACTGGCTTTCCTTTTAGAATCTCAAGTCAGGTATCCAACTTATTCTATGTGTAAATATTTTAAACTTGTTCTTCTGGTTCTCTCTTTGGAAATTTTATAGATATGACTGTAGTTCCAAGACAGGGTTATTTTTAGGGTTAATGAGTGAACATTTTTAAAATTAAGAGGCTACATGATTGAGTGGATAGAGAGTTGGCCTTGAAGACAAGAAGAACTGGGTTCAAGTCTTGATGCTGAATATGACTTGTATAAATCACTTAACTTTTCAATGCCCTAGAAAACCTCATAAGACTCTTAGCTGTAGAGAAGGTATGCTCAAGAGGATATACCCATACCATAAATGTATAGATGTGTACACTCCTCTCTCTCTCTCTCTCTCTCTCTCTCTCTCTCTCTCTCTGCTCTGTCTGTCTGTCTGTCTCTCTGTGTGTTTCTGGAATTACACCTCCCACAAAATGAGACAAATCAAATTAGAAATGGATTGAACTTTGGAGATCATCTATTCTAGGACAACTCCCTATTTTATAGGGAAAAAGAACATTAGTTTGTACTGAACCTGCAGTTCCCTCTTTAAAACAGAAACATAAAATATGAAAAACATGCAACAAAAAACTCTCTACAAGAAGTCTTTCTCATTAGTAATGCTAGAAAACCCTTGAGTACATTTCTGAATGGAGTGCTGGCAACACATTCGTATAACCTACTGAGTGTATTTGCTATTATCATATGTTTATGTGCCTAAATGATTGGTCTTAAATGGACCACAAGTTTATGATGTTATGTCTGCTTAAAGGCATTAATAAAACTAAAACTCTCTGTGTGTATCTGTATATATGTGTGTTTCCCCAAAGACTTTTTTTCTGCTTGAACTGGAGCGTCCTGTTGTCAGAAATCCCACGGACAATTTGCTTCTCTCTTGACATTTATTGTTAGAAATTGCACCCACTGTTTCAGTATGGCCTGAAAAGTGCTGTGTTGGCAGCTGGTATTACAGGAGTGCAGACTGTGCCTTCCTCTGGAGTTGGAAACAGATTGAAAGAGGAAAGGAACATTTCTTCCTGTGGAACTATGCTGCACCCCACACCCCCCATTAGGAAGCTCTCTGCAGCTGTAGTGTTGGCCACCTGTGACAAGCTTGCTCAATAGCTGGATATCCTGTTCTGAGTTTCTGCCTCTGAGCTGTCCAGGATGATCACTTAGGAAGTGAATTGTGACTTTCCAGGGTTTTATGTATGCCAAGATTAGCTAGGAAAACACGGGGTGGGACTCTACAAATCCCAGATCTTTTGGTATTCTTGTTGCTTGAAACCCAAGAAAAGGGAGGGAATGTAGGAGTGTGTGTATACATATTGGAAAGAAGAATTACCATGACTTTTATTGGAGCTATATGTAAAATGAAGGAATTTTGTATATGAGAATCAAGAGACTTCAGTTGAAATGAAAGAATAATACAATTAATTGTCCAGGAAATAGCTCTAAATACCTCTAAAGGCTGTATATAGTTAACATGTGGATATTACTGCTACGAGTAGGTTGGCAACACTTTTTTTTCAGTTCATCCTAGTAAGGATGTTGAAAATGACTTCAAAGAGGTGTTTATATGTCAGTCAAATTGGGTAGATGAGCTGAGGAACTTTCCTTAATATTTCCATTTTTGGGGAACAAAATTTGCTCTGTTAGAAAACCTTAAAACTATAAAATATACTTTTAAAACTAAGTCACAAGCTATCACAAAGAGCTATTTCATAATTCAGAATGAAAGATGATGTGTGATAGCAAGAGATTGTATTTTTTCTCTGTTGTGTTATCCTGACAAAATTTCTATTAGATTTTCATAGACTTCCATAGTATGTACCTGGTTGCAAAATGAAAATAAAAAATGGATTCATTAGTCAGGTCATCTCAACAACTACCCCATAAGTAGTGGTGCACATCAGTATGCTCTGAAATGTAAACACATTCTTAAGCCTGTTCTAATAGCCTGATCTGGCTGGAGAAAAATTTCTCCATTCCAGGTTCACACATGTTGCTGGATTGACTCAAGGTTGTCAAATGGACTACAAACTGACATGTCAGCCAATATTGCCAATTCACCTTGTTCAGTCTCCTTCCTTTTCCTCCTCTCTTTTCACTTTTATTCTTCCTCCTCTTCCTTCTTCTCTCCATCTCCATCTCCCTCTCCCTCTTCTCCTCCTTCTGTTCTTCCTTCTTCTCTTTGTTTTCCTCCTGACTTGTTTTCCTTCCACTCTTTTCTCCTTTCCTCCTCTGTGACAGGAAATGCAGAAGGAAGAGGAAGCTGTCCTTCATATACGTCCCTGGTCCTCTTCTGAAAATGCATAATTTTACTTTTAAGGATAGGATCTTCGAGAAGTTTCTTCCCTTTTGCAGTTCAGTAGCTAATGTTTGAGCATCTCTGGCAAAGGAGGACAGTTCCTCTTCTGATGCATCTGAGTAAAACTCAGTGCCATTTTGACTACTGGATGGGATCTGAACCTAATTAAATGTGTGAAGTTGCTGAAGATCACCTCACTTCACTCACATTACTTCACAAGAGAGTATTTCTGGACACCAGTCATATAACTAGGCAAACTTTATCTCTACAATTGGTTTTTATATTGATTTGACCCATTCTTACACTCATATAATTTGAGAGCTAGTCAGGGTCTTAGAGATCCAGTAGTTTAATGCTTTCCTATTATCCTCTCTGTTATTTTACAGATGAGAAAACAAAGTTAAATGTTTTGCCCAAAGTTACATGGTACAGCTTCATGGAATGGTGGGTAGAGTGCTGATCCTAGAGTCAGGAAGACCTAACTTCAAATCTAGCCTCAAATATTTACTAGCTGTGTGACCCTGGGTAAGTTACTTAAACTTGTATGCCTCAGTTTCCTCATCTGTACAATGAGATGGGAAAGGAAATGGTAAACCACTCTAGTATTTTTGCCAAGAAAATCACAAAGGAGTCATGAGGAATTGGACATGACAAAAAATGTCTGAACAATGAAAAACATACAGTGCATTAGTCATTAGGGCCTATAATTCCTGACTTTCAGTACTATGAGTTTTCTACTAAGCTTAGTAAATAAATTATAATTTTCAAGAATATTTCATTGAAGTTTTAAAAAAGGTATTTAATAAGGATAAAGTTCACATGTCAAGCTGAACTCAAATATCTTCTTTGCATATTATAAGAAATGGGGTGTGTGTTCATCCTTCATTGCTGAAGACCATGGCATCAGAGAAATAATGGCATGACTTGCACTTGACTTTGTTTTGATTGAGGGAAGGCTGTGCAGGTCACCAGCCTCACTTCTCCTCCAGAGCCATCTGAATCCAGTGCCCAGATACTCATCAAGATGACTGGAGATGACTCAGGATGAGGCAATTGGGGTTAAGTGACTTGCCCAAGGTCACACAGCTAGTGAGTGTCAAGTATCTGAGGTGAGATTTGAACTCAGATCCTCCTGACTCCTGTACTGGTGCTCTATCCACTGCAAAGAAATGGGGTATTGTTTAAATGGAAGTTCATATAAAAATATCTGGGAGGTGTGAGTATATTTCATACTTCATATTAGTAAGTAGTATGATGTGGTAACTCAATAAATTAATGTGACTTTAATTTATATTCATTCAAAGAGGCATAATGTCCAGAAATAGGAACATGATTAATTTCAAGATGAAAAAATGTAAGCAGGAATTTTTTTATTATAGCGCAATACTTGTTACATGGTAATTTATAAAAGTTTTTTATTAAACCTGTTGATTTGTTCATGGTTAGACATGTTGTACTCTCTCTTAGGAGAACTATCTTCATTGCTGGGTGTAATCATTTGGGAAGGATGTTAATTTATAAAATGTTCATTGGAGTCTAAACAGGATGGATGTGGGCCTCCTGATAATGCCATATATGGATGGGTTGAAGCAATTGAGCTTCTTTACTATGTAGAAATATGTGTCTTTGTGTGTATGGGTACAATACTTACCATAATGTCAATATTTGAAGGGAATGTCACATTGATAAGAGATTAATTTTGTTGTGTTTGGGTACAAAAGATTGAACTACATTCAATAGGTGAATGTTGCCAATGGAGAAAAAATATTTATATGATTCGAGAAAAAAGGGACAGAAAAATATTTATTAAGAGACTGCAATATGCCAATCATTGCACTAAATGCTTTTTAAATAATATTTATGCCTCATAAAAACACTGAGAGATAGGTCCTCTCATTTTGTGGATTAGGAAACTCAGTCAGAAAAAGGTTAAGTGACTTGCCCAGGATGTCACTGCTAGTAAGTTTCTGAGGCCATATTTTAACTTTAACTTTTAACTTTCTGAATTCAGGCTTAGTATCCTTAGTACACAATTTAATTTCTTCTTTAAAATGCTTCCTAACAATTAGATCTATCAAAAACTGCAATGCTATAGACCTCACTAGAGGTCTAAAAGCAAATGCTAGGACAGGCAGGAATAAAATGGATTCTTGTTTAGTTTTGGGTTCAGAAAAAAATTGATTTGAAGTCTTTAATTATGGGAGAAGATGCAAAATAATTATGATATAAACATTACAAAATCTATACAGTTAGCTATGCAAATTCACTGTGGATTACCAAACATCAACATGTGCAACACATGTGCATTCTTGAATTTAACTCTAAGATTAATTTCTGAAATGCTACATTCCACTGTCATGTGCTATCTACTCTTAAAGGGGACCTGCCAAGAAAGAGTTTGGATTTCCTGTGTCTTCAAGGCTACACTTACTCGTAAATTATAACTTTTTGAATTGTGAAAAATAGTTCTCTCACCATATAATAAAATGATACAAGGCATTTTTATATTTTAAAGTCAAACAAAAATCTCTTTCCTAGATTCTTTCCAGATGAGGATGCTCTAGATTAAGACTTTTCAGTTCTGGCATTGTCCCCTTTTAAATCTCGGTTAGTTTAGTTTTTAGTGAAACTCATCTTTCTCATTAAAAAAAGAAACCAAAAATGCTATACTTTCCCCTGGAATAGCTGCCAAAGATAGTCAAATAAAAACTAAAGGGTATTCTGAATCACATTTTGGCCGATCGTGCAGCTGAGTTCCCCCTTTCTGTTTTTAATGTGCCTGAAACATCTCCCCACTCCTCCACCCCATGGGAATATGAAAAATAGGAGAGTTTGGGGATATAATCAAGACTAAAGCTGAGCATTGGATATAATTTGATTTCTAGTCATGAAACTCATTGCATGCATGTTTATCTGTCCATCTGTGTGTCTGTGTTCCTGCATATGCAGATAAGTGAGCTTCTGTGATCTACTTTAACAAAATGTTAAGAAGGCAATAAGGCACAATAAAAATATTACTGAATTTGGAGTTAGTCAATCAGTTAACAACCATTTATTAAGTATCCATATTCTACTAAATGCTAGGGGTACAAAAATCTATACTCTTTCACTGCTACTTATTGTTCCGTCATTTCAGTCAATGTCCAATTCTTCATCACCCCACTTGGAGCTTTCTTGGCAAAGATATTGGAGTGATTTATCATTTCCTTCTCCAGCTCATTTTTATAGATAAGGAAACTGAGACAAACAGAGGTAAGTGACTTTTCTAGAATCTGAGTCCAAATTTGAACTTAGGAAGAGGAGACTTCCTAATTTTAAGCCCAGCACTCTTTCCACTCTGCCCACTTAGCTGTTATTCGTGTATACTTCAGCAAATCACTTAATATGCTCCTTTTCTTCAGTTTCTTCATCTGTTAAAGGTTTTGGCTCAAAGATCTCTAGGATGTTTTCCAGCTCCAATTCTGTGGTCTTAAATCCTGTTACCAATGCCAATATCTAAAACATGAGAAAACAAAACAAACTAACAAAAAAAAAATGTTGGGTGTGTCAAGTTCCTCTAATCAAGGCAATTAAATAACAAGTGATTAAGGTGGGCAAAGAAGTATTAACTGTGTTAAATCAATTGGCTGCCCATTGATTGACTGAACATGCACATTATCTGCCCTGCTCATATGGGAATTCTAATTGCTGAACTTTACATTTAACTGAGCTGAATCTTGGCAGTTTAATTGCAAATAATAGATCAAATGGTTAACATGATTTTATAAAGCTTGTATTTGAATAGGGTTTAAGATTTGAAAATTACTCTCTTCCCAGAAATCTTATGAAATAAGTAATATACTGTGCATATTATCATCTCTATTTACACAAATGAAGAAACAGTTTTTATAAGATGAAGCAACTAGCCCAAGGTCATTTAGAGAAACATTTCTGAGGCAGCATTTGAACATGGGTCTCTCTTGATATCAAGTCCAGTATTTTTTTCACTATACCATTCTGTCACTCAATTTATTCAAGTTGATTAAAAAATATATTTTTGAAATGGATCTGTGATTCCTTTGGTGCAGGTAACCTGCTTTGCAGTCTCACAGTCTTTGAGCATTGCCTGAGCACCACAAAGTTAAAAGAATTTTTTTAGGATCACCTAGACTGTAGATGTAAGAAATAAGACTTTAACCTTTATAAAATCTATGTACTTTCTATATTCTATATAAATCTCATATATATGTACACACATATATACATACACACATATATTTGCATGTGTGTGTACACACATTTTCGAAGTGGGTTCAATTCACCCTTCCTTGTGTAACCTAGTGGTTGCCCAAACCTGGGGGACTTCTTACCTGAATGCTGAGCTTATTAAAGATAAACATTTAGTTTAGCTTATTGTAGCTTTGAATGTCTGAGCTCAAGAGATCTATCTTAGCTTCCTCAATAAGTAGGGTTTCAGGCATGTGCCACCATTCCTAGGAAAAAAAAGAAATCATTTCAATTAATATTATATGATTTATATACCTGGTTATCTAGAATTAAGACCTATAAGTGAAAGATAATATAGATGTAGTCCACTCAAGAAAGATCATTTTATGATATTCTTTTTTATATATGTGAGAGTGAAGATTCTTCAGAGACACACCAGCAATATTTACACCACTCCACACAGGAACATGGAGTCTCCATGTTCCCCAAGGACCCATCTGTGATAACTTGAAGAATGCACATCAAGTCTCTTGCTTCATTAAGTAATGGAAATGGGCAGAATCCAGATTGCAACTTCTAATAACACAGGTTTTAGGAAATCCACTTAGTTTCCCAGGCACATATGTCAAAATATCCACTGGTTGAAAACAATAAGTAGTTTACTACTAGGGCTGTATTTAACAATATTGAGAATGATGAATTTAAAGATATTCATACTACACAGAACCAAATGAAGACAAATTTCTCCCTCCTGTTGAGGTGCCCTAGTCATTAGAATAAACAGTTTTGAGTTGGCAGTTATACTGTAGTCTCTGCCAGAAGCAACCTTGGCATTTTGAGGAAAAGGATGTTGAAGATCCATCATCTCTTCCCTTAGTTTGTCTTCTATTACATCAACCAGGACAAATTTGTCAGCCAAATCCTTTTTCAAGATTCTAATGGCACATCATGCCAATTGCACCAACCCCAACAACAGTGATCTTGTTCTGGGGAACCTGGTTTCCCTTGAGGACAGTCAAAATGAGCTGATCCTTGACAGAAGATGTCATTTTGGGGGATATGTGGGGAGACATTGAGATTGCTAGTAAGGCTGTGAAAGTTCTGAATTACATGTGAAGCTACTGCTCCCAGACTTGTGCCTCTGATGTTCATTCTAACAGAAGAATACATGTAATTTTGTTGAAGGCAAAACTAGTCAGATAATTTTTAGTCCAAATTTTATTTACAAGAATTGATTGTCCTTTACCCTAAAACTGTAACTTGAAAAGATATAAAAAATAAACCAATGGTTGGAAATACACACACACACATACACACACACACACACACACACACACACATGATGATTCTGTAGGTGAAAGAAAAGTGAAAATTCTCATAAATGCTATATATTTTTATATATCAAAAAGACATAATATCTAGAAATATGATTGAAATTACCAGTTTTTGGAGTACAAAATTCTTATTATGAAAATAAAAAGTGAAAATATTTGCAAAACAGATCTATAAGCCTCTCTGTCTACATATTGAAATTGAGTTGAAAAACGGTTAAGTTCAAATTCATTTTTTAAAAATACTTACTTGGGGGGAGCGGAGCCAAGATGGCGGAGTAGAAAGACTCACCTATGCTAGGTCCGAACCCACAGCCCATGGATTTCCTCTAAAAAGAACTCCCAACAAATTCTGGAAAAGTGGAAGCTGCGCAGCAACACAGTGAAGGAGATTTCTGTTCCAGAGAGCCCTGAAAAACCGACCCCAGGGATCCATCGCGCCCCAGACCGGAGCGGAGCCCAGCCCGGCCCAGCCGCACAGCACCAAGACGAGCGAGCAGATCCAAGCAGATATCAGGGTCAAAATCTCCAGCGGCCACGAAGGTCCCTCCACCCACAGACACACAGATCAGTGAGAGAGACGGACTGAGAGGGGAGCGGGTGTCTCCAGGATTCAGGCCCCCTCTGGAGGCAGCAGCGGAGGCAGCAGCATGAGGCAGCAGGTGACCAGAGGCTCGCAGAGCAGGCAGGAGCTCAGCAGGAGCTCCATTACAAAAGGTCTCTGCATAAACCCCCTGAGGGAACTGAGCCTGGGAGGCGGCCCTGTCCCCACCTGAGAACCTGATTTAATCTTACCCTGAATAGCAGCCAGGCCTGCTGCCAAAAGCCCTGAGGCTGGGGAGCAGCATTTGAAACTCAGACCCCAAGCACTAGCTGGGCAGACCTAGGCCAGGGGTGGAGAGGACTCAAGAGAAGTCAAGTAACTGGCTGGGAAAATGCCCAGAAAAGGGAAAAAAAATAAGACCATAGAAGGTTATTTTCTTGAAAAAATGATTCCAACC
>CM053770.1:391393454-391433610 GCA_028658325.1 Potorous gilbertii | reverse complement strand
GTTAGTCTTACACAACATGAATATTATGGAAGTCACTTGCAAAACTACACAGAAATGGCCTACCTATATTGAATTGCCTGCCTTCCCAAAGGGAATGGGTGGGGAGGGAGGGATGGGGAGAATTTGGAACTCAAAGTTTTAGGAATAACTCTTGAGTATTGTTCTTGTTACTAGTAAATAAGAAATACAGGTAATGGGGAATAGAAAGTTATCTGGCCCTACTGGACAAAAGAGAAGATGGGAACAAGAGAAGGGAGGGATGATAGAAGAGAGGGCAGATTGGTGGTAGGGGAAATTAGAATGCTCAGTGTACTGAGGTGGAGGGAGGGGACAAATGGGAATAAAATTTTGGAACCCGAAATCTTGTGAAAATGAATGTAAAAAGTTAAATAAATAAATTTTTATTAAAAAAAAAGAAGTAATGAGAGAATGATCCTTTTAATGAGCAAAAGAAAAAGATATATCAAGCTGGGAGGGAAAGAGCAACAGTTACTATTGATAATCACTCTGAAGCCAGGAGGGTCTAGAAAAGAGCCATTAAATGTTTGGACAGGGATGTATAGTTTTTCAATGTATGGGCTAAGAAAGAAAGAAAGAAAGAAAGAGAAAGAGGAAGGAAGGAAGAAAAAAGAGAAAGAAAGAGAGAGGGAGAGGGAAAGGAAGAAAGGAAAGAAAGATAAAAGGGAGAAAGGAAGGAAGGAAGAAAAAAGTAAAAAATAATGAAAGAGAGAAAGAAAGAAAAGAAAAGAAATCTAACCTGCAAATCCCACCTTTACTGGGTGTCTTCTGGTCATCCAAATTTACCTTCCTCAGGAGAAGAGAAGGAAAGGGGGATGGCAGGGGCAGGCAGGGGTGCAAGACAGAAGGGAATGAATGAAATGAATTACCTAATTAGCGGAATGTCCTTCCTCTCTGTTTTGTCTACTCACAGGTCTCTGTTTGTTCTTCCTTTTTGAAGAAGACCATGACATCAGAGAAATGATAACTTGAGGACAGGTATGATAAAGTTCACAACATAATGACTTTGCCAAAGTTAAATATATATAACCCTGAAACCTATAATTGGTAAGCATTACCTGATGATGGTTTTAAAGGGCTCAGCTATATATAATTTTATGTTTTTCTTTATATGTTTGTATGCTATTTGAAGAGATTTTTCCAATTATCTACAAGTCATTGATTCCACATGAGTTAACATTACTTTTCAAACCCATTGTATATCATGCTATTATTCTTCTAGGTAAGTCTAAACCAGATATCAATTCACTCATTTATTTAGTTGATATGAAACTTCCACATGAATGGGCAGACATTTTACTTTTTTTGAGTGTGGGAACTCATGTATAACACTCTGCCCATTAAAATATGACCTTTAGTACTACAGACTCTGACTCAAAATATAATGAGTCCCATTGGCTTTTTGGTAAAGGAAAGTTTGAGATCACATCAAGGCAGTCTGAAAGGCCAGTATACATGCATGTCCGCTTAAGGGAGAAGAGAATGAGTCCAACCCATACCCACCTGCAGGAAAACTTCTTTGTGCTGGGTTTCTGTTTCCAAAAATTCCCTAGTACTATAATTGGAGTATTTAGGAGGACAAGGGAAAAGGGCCAGAGGTAGACTTGAAAGATGTCCAACCACAGCAATTCTGCTTCTTGCTTTCCTACCTTTCTTTCTCAATCTCTTCTCCACTCTCATTTCTATACTTTTGAAACCCATGCTACTATGAAAGCAGGGGAAATTCTTGGGCAAAAGAAATGTATAGGAACCACTCCAGAAAATGTAAGGCAGAGTATGCAAACTGCCAATCCTTCTTCTGGATCTACTAACATCCTTTGAGATGCTAAGGGGCGAGTTAAACTACATATCTTCTATTCATTATTTTTTGAAACACTTTATATGACCTATAAAATAGTCAAAAGTTTATTGAAAATATTACTACTCTAAATGTTATGAGAGCTGTCATTCTTCGTCATTTTTCCTCTGTCTGTGTTGAATGGGGGAGAGAAAAAGAGAGAGAGAGAATTCAGGAAGGATACATACATACATATAATGTATGTGTGCGCAGACTGAAATCTTTAAATGCTTAAAAAAAGCACTGAATAACAGACATTAGAGGCAATACCAACACTGAATATATCAATGTCCTATAATATATTGAATTGAAGAAATATGATAGCTATATATCTTATGCAACAATAAGCATTTAAGTGATTACTATATACAAAGTGCCATGTTACATTACAGGGATACTGAGGCAAAAAAAAATCCTAATTTGAATTTGACATATATACAATAAAATGTGGAGAACGCAGAACCAAGAGTTCTAAGCACTGATGTTAGACAAACAAGGCTCAATATTGTGGCCACACCCCACAAAACCCTAACTTTTTTCTTTCATTTATACCCCTGCTTTGCTATGATACTGTTGCCTGGAGTTTACTAGGAATCAGTTGTGAAGTCATTTGGGGTTTTCTCTGCAGATAATGGGGTTTATCATTTCCTTCTCCAACTCAACTCCTTACAAAAACTAAGGCACCTAGTTGGTACAGTGGATAGAGAGCTGGACCTGGAGTCAGGAAGACTTGGGTTCAAATCTGAACTCAGACACTTGAGCCAAGACAAATCACTCAAGCCTATTTTCCTCAGTTTCCTCATCTCATATCTAAAACTTTGCAAATGTACGCAAAAATATCTCCTGCATGTCATGTAAGTATAAGAGCTATGAATCAAAGAATAAAAGTACAGATTTTACATATATATACATATATAAACATATATATGGAAAATTAATATTAGAGAGAATGAGTGATAGAGATAATGTATGGTAAGTTCTTTGCAACCATTTAAGATTTCTATACAATGTGGCTAGTATACAATTTTGATTATATATGGTTTGTGTTATCTTTCTTCCCCAATGAGATCATAAAGTTATTGATGATGGTGGTGGTGATAATGATCCTTTATTGTTGATGTTCAGTTGTTTCTGACTCTTTGTGATTCCATTTGAGGTTTTCTTGGCAAAGTCACTCGAGTGGGTTACAGTTTCCTTCTCTAGTTCATTTTATAGATGAGGAGATGAAGGTGAATAAGGTTAAGTGATTTGCCTAGGGTTGCACAGCTAGAAAGTGTCTGAGGCAAGCTGAGTTTTCCTGGCATTCTATCCACTGTGTCACTTAGCTGCCCATTGATAATCTAGCTAACATTATTCAACTTTACGATTTGCAAATTGTTTTACTAATACTATCATTTTGAGTCTCAAAACAGTGTTTCAAGGTAAGTGCTATTATCAATAGAGATTGAAAAAGGATATGTGACATCCTTAAAATCATATAGCAAGTAAAGGTTAGAGGTAGGATTTGAACTTGCATCTTCCTGATTCCAAGTCCAACTTTCTATGTGCTTTTCTATATCTCCACTAGCACCTAGTTCTATGCAAAGTATATTGAGTGGTTTCAGTAAATAATAATTTTTTTTCAATTATTAAGTAAGGAACTATCCAACGAGTTAATGACAGAGACAGAACTAAGGCTCATTCCTTTAATGGGCTTTCTCTTTTAGTGGTCATACACTTAAATTAGTTTGTTCCTTTAATATCAGGGTTGTATTCACTACACAATAATTACTTCTCTTCTACCACTTATGTTATTTAAGAATTCAACCAAGAATTCTTCAGAATTCTGCAAATATTTGTTAGGTATCTACTATGTTTGAAGTTCTGTACAAAGTATTGTAGACACAAGGTAAACAACTTTTCTTTCCTACTTATTCTCTTTATACTTTGTTCTTTTGTTGTTTTGTGTTTTCTTTTGTTTTTTATTGCCCTAGGTTTGGAATTACTTACTAATTGATAAATTGTCAGTTATTCACAAGAAACTAACAAAATGGGATCTCAGAACTAAATAAATAATCCCTAAATTCTACAGAAAATGAAAGGATTATTATCATTGGATGTAGCCAAGGACCGTCCTTTGATTTTTCTTTTCTTTTTTTTTTAATTTTTATTTTATTTATTTATAAATGTTCTACAATCACTTCCTTAAAATTGAGATTTTATACCCCCACACCTTCCCTTCCTACCCCACTCCCTCCCCATGACAGCATACAATTCTGTATAGGTTCGACATATACTTTCCTATTGAGCATATTTTCACTATAGTGATGTTATGTAGTCACACTGACATAAGTGGAAGAAATCATATAACAAATCAAAACATAATAGTTTCTCTAAAGTAATTCAGACTGACTCATTTAAACTTTCTTTACCCTCTTTACTCTCAAAGGACATGTTAGAGAAGAATTGCCTATCTGCATTGGTGGAGGTTATTTTCACTTTGGAAGTTGTGCATACACATGTCCAAGTACACCCACATATGCACACATGCACATGCATGAAATCAGATCTGAACTATTATTTACTATTGCTTGAATTAGGACAGTGGAATGTAATAGCAATATTTTATAGCCTATCTGTGTCTATCATGCCCTCCTTTCCAATGTTCTTTGGGTGATTCAAACTTTAAATTCCATCAAGATTGTGGTATTTACAATCTTAGAGTATCACAGGAAGAAATTCTGTTTGTTTGGACTTCTGATTAATATAGGAAACTCACAATAAGGAAATTCTCTCTCTGATTGCAGATTGGAAACTTGTCTTCTACTCAGATTCTTAGAGAGTTGCCTATTATCTTGGGGGTAAATTCTCAGGGTTACACAATCATGCATCAGAAAAGGCCTTGAACCTTCATCTTCTTGACTCTTCAGAAACTCTGTGACTACTATGTTACTGGCCCCTTCGCTGATAATTGGGTATTTGCCAAGCATTTTGTAAACTTGTTTTCCCCTTCATTAATTCTCAGTTTTTGAAAGGTCATACTACTCATAATCTTCCCTTACGCTTCTCATTAAGATTTTACATATTTTTTTTATATTTTTAAACTGTTACTGCATTTGGCTGCCACATTTCTTTGCTGAGTAAAGATATATAACATTTCCTACCTATTGAAGTTCCTAGCTTCTCCTAGAGATGATTGATTTACATTGGTTAGACTTGACTGAAAATGGTGATAGTCTATCACTATAATCTGTTCTTTTATTTATTTCTCATTTTTGACATCTCCAATTTGTTTAAAGAGGTCAGTTGGTTTTATTGTGTGTCATATCTTCTCCTTTTTATTCTCTCCTCTAGTTTGACATAAATTTTGAGCTTTGTTTTTAACAAGCTGATCGAGAAATAATACTCATATTGGAAACTAGCCATTTTCTGTCTATTGTCATAAAATCACACTTTTTCTGTGATGTTATTATGTTGCTTAATATGTCTAATGTCTCTATTTTTTCTCAAGGAAAATATACATTGTGTGTTTACATGAAATGCTTCTGTATTGTCTATGAGACAATAACTTACAATTCTTTACTTTTTAATTACTTTTCAATATGTCAATTCTCATTTTGCCTTATTTTGGCCTTTGCATTGAAATTTTCAAGTAAAAAATTATATTGATTTAATTTATAGAGTCTTACTAAGTCTTTTATGAAAATTTCCATATCCCCAAGCCACATCCTATATAACTGTTGTTGATCAGCGAGCAAAAATTGTTAGTATTGTGGTATTTCCATAAATACTTATTATGAGCTCTAGTGTGTGAGATAATGAAGGGTTCCATGAAATAAAGTTTCTTTTACCTTAAATTAAACAATACATTTCAAGGAAGCATAGAGAACATGCCGCATAGCCCAGGAAGCATGGAGCACAACCTGACATGGCAGAGAAAGGACCCTGAAAAGACTTTAGGAAGCCACCAGCAGCAGCAATTCCAAGATTGCTCAACTCACAATCAACTTTAAAGGTCAGTGGGAGGGGTCCTTCACCCAGGAGAGAGGAGCAAGGTCTGGACCTCCAGGAGTGGCAGCACCCTTGTTTAGAGCTCACCACCTAGAGCCCCTGGGGGAATTGATCTGAATCTCAGCCCTGAGTGGCGGCCCTAGGAGACCTCTGCCTAAAGCCCCTGGGGGAATTGAGCAGTTGATCTGAATCAAAGCCCTAAGCTCAGCCCTGGCAAAGAACTCAAAAGGCAAGTAACTGGTTGGGAAAATGCCCCAAAAAAGGCAAAAGAATAACACAATAGAAGGTTACTTTTGTGGAGAGCAGGTATTTTCTTCCATCTTTTCAGATTAGGAGGAACAATTTACATCTTCAGAGCAACACATAAAAGTCAAGGTCCCTGCAGGCAACACCTCCAAAATAAATATGCAATGGTGTCAGGGCACGGAAGAGCTCAAAAAAGGATTTTAAAAATCAAATAAGAGAGGTGGAGGAAAAATTGGGAAGAGAAATGAGAGAAATGCAAGAAAACCATGAAAAGCAAGTCAACAGTTTGCTAAACGAGACCCAAAAAAATGCTGAAGAAATTAACACCTTAAAAAATAGACTAACTCAAATGGCAAAAGAGGTCCAAAAAGGAAATGAGGAGAAGAATGCTTTAAAGAGCAGAATTAGCCAAATGGAAAAGGAGGTTCAAAAGCTCACTGAAGAAAATAGTTCTTTAAAAATTATAATGAAACAGATGGAAGCTATTGACTTTATGAAAAACTAAAAAATTACAAAACAAAACCAAAAGAATAAAAAAATAGAATATAATGTGAAATATCCCTTTGTAAAAACCTGGAAAATAGATCCAGGAGAGACAATTTAAAAATTATGGGACTACCAGAAAGCCATGATCAAAGAAAAGAACCTAGACTTCATCTTACATGAAATTATCAAGAAAAATTGCCTTGATATTCTAGAATCGGAGGATAAAATAAATACTGAAAGAATCCACTGATCAACTCCTGAAAGAGATCCAAAAAGAGAAATTCCTAAGAATGTTGTAGTCAAATTCAAGAGTTCCCAGGTCAAGGATAAAATATTGCAAACAGATAGAAATAATTTGAGTATTGTGGAAATAAAATCAGGATAATACAGGATCTGGCAGCTTCTACATTAATGGATCAAAGGGCATGGAATATGATATTCCAGAAGTCAAAGGAACTGGGATTAAAATCAAGCATCACCTACCCAGCAAAACTGAGTATGATACTTCAAGGGAAAAAATGGTTATTCAATGATATAGAGGATTTTCAAGCATTCTTGATGAAAAGACCACACCTGAAAAGAAAATTTGACTTTCAAACACAAGAATTAAGAGAAGTATGAAAAGGTAAACAGGAAAGAGAAATCATAAAGGACTTTCTAAAGTTGAACTGTTTACATTCCTACATGGAAAGACAATATTTCTAACTCTTGAGACTTTTCTCAGTATTAGGGTAGTTGAAGGGATTATACACACATACATACACACACACACACACACACACACACACACACACACACACATATATATATATGTATATATATATATACATATATATATATGTATATATATATATATGTATATATATATATATATACATATATATATATACACAGAGAGCACAGAGTGAGTTGATTAAGAAGGGATGATATCTAAAAAAAATAAAATTAAGGGGTGGGAGAGGAATACATTGGGAGAAGAAAGAGAGAAATGGAATGGGGCAAATTATCTGTCTTAAAGAGGCAAGAATAAGCTTATTCCATGGAGGAGAAAAGGGAAGAGGTAAGAGAGAAAAAGTGAGGTTTACAACCTGATTATTATGGAAGTCTTTTGAAAAACTTTAGAGTTCAAAGTGTCAAGAAGGAATTTTTAGAAATGTTTTTGCATACAACTGAGAAATAAGAAATACAGGTAATGGGGTATAGAAATCTGTCTTTCCCTACAAGAAAAGAGAGAAAATGGGGATAAGGGAAGGGAAGGGTATGATAGAAGGGAAGGCATATTGAGGGAAGGGGTATTCAGAACGCAAGACGTTATGGGATGGGATGGAGAGGGATGAGGAGAAAATTTGTAACTCAAAATTTTGTGGAAATGAATGTTGAAAACTAACAATTAATAAATAAACATTTAAAATGAAAAAAATACATTTCGCTTTACCAACTCTTTTGCCTGGTAAAGTTTAAAAAATGTTCAAGCTTGAATTAATTATCTTGTATTAATTACACTCTAAAACATACCTAACTGTAATTCATTTTATTTTTGGTAGAGTTTGTGATGTAATATTACTGCTTTTTGAGAACCTAGGAGTCATCTTTTATTTAGCTGCAACATTCTTTGGTCTTCTTGACTTAATTATATAAGTAATGTTACATTTGATGTGATTCGGCTCCTTTCTTAGTATTTCAACTCATTAGTTACCAGACAAGAATCTCACATGTAGGACATGAGCAGCTAAATTGATGTCAAAGATGATCTGAAGTCCATATGGTTCTTTTTATCACTTGCAGTCTACCTATTCAAACTTCTACTGTCACTGTAGAAACAGAGAGCAATCATATATGACTAAAACCCATTTTATAGTTTTGTTTCATAGATTTATAGGGTTAAAGAATTGAGCATTAATTGTCCAGTGTGCTTCTCTGTATAAGATAGGCTGCTTCTCAGAAACCACACATAGTCTGCTCCCAGGTCCATAGTTGAGATCTTTCTTATGTGACAGAGCCCATCAGAGCCTATGAGAATCAACTTCATATGATTTTAGTGGGATAAAAATTTTATAACAATTTCTGTAATCTTGAGTCCACTTTCCCCAAACCTGAAGTAGTAAAAGGAAAAATATTCCTCCAGGTCAGGAGAGATGTGTTTGTACTTGGATTGTTGATATATCTTCTTTATAAATACCCTTTTGTAACAACAACAACAACAAGAAAGCCAATTGATGTTAATTATTTAATTGGTACTGGGGAGGGGCTCATTAAAGGTAATGATGATATTAAGGAGATATTAATTGACATTGGTTAAATCATATTGAAGAGGTAATTGATATTGGGGATAACACACTGGAAAGGGAGCTCAAGAAAGAAAAAACTAAGGAAGAAGAGTCCCTGATTTCAAAAAGTACCCCCAGAACACTGAGAGGAAGATATGGTCTTTCTCTGAAGACCTGAGATTCCAGTAAGAATAGAAGCTGGAATAAGGCCAGCCTTATTTCATATACATATATATATATATGTATGTATATATATATATATACATACATATATATACATATACACACGTGTGTGTATATATACATATATGTATGCGCACACATATACATATATACACGTACATATATGTATGTATACATGTATGCATATATATGTATATATACATACACATATAGTATTTAAACACACACACATACATATATATATGTATTTCTTTTTTATGAATATATTTTCCTCTAGCAAAACATAAACTCCTTGAGGACAGAAATAAAAAAGAGAGAATCCACTTCCCAAAGAAGAATGAGAATAGGGCTTTATGAACATGTAACACTATTTGGCTCATTAACCGAATACTTGCCCTCATATTCTACTACATTCCTCTGTATACAGTGTATTTAATAATGATTGTTTTTGTTGTTATTGTTCAGTTGTTTCCATGGTGTAGGCCTTTTGTTACCCCATTTGGAGTTTTCTTAGCATAGATCCTGGAGTGGTTTGTCATTTCCTTCTCCAGCTCATTGTATCGATGAGGGACTAAGGAAAACAAGGTTAAATGACTTGCTCAACTTCACACAGTTGGTGAAGTGCATGAAGCCAAATTTGCACCCAGAAAGATAAGTCTTCCTAACTATGCGCCTGGCACTTTATCTGCTGCACCACTATGTATCTAACAGTCCTGAGCAGGTGGAGGTAAAGAAACATTTAAAATGCTCACAAGATGACCATTTAAAAAAAATGGCACCATAAGAAACTGTTGGAAACATGTGATGGCTGTAAAGGAAACTCAGTTTATAGCATTCAGGACTGGTTAGCTCTTTTTGAATAAAATCTTCAAGAGATAATCTAGTTTATTGGCCTTCTTACCAAACACATACACAACTCACACATATACACACACACACACACACACACACACACACAAACTCACTCTTTCACTCATCATAGCCTGAAGGTCTTAGAATATGAAAAAAAAGTTAAATTCAGGTAATCCAAAGCAATTATATTACATCACAAATTCTACCAAAAATCAAAGAAAAGGAAAGTACAATAGTAGGTACTTTTTAGAGTACAACTAATACAAGGTAATTAATTCAAGCTTGAACATTTTTAAAGCATAAAAAAATACCATCAATCTGAAACAAATACACACACACATCTACACACATAAGTATAGTATGTCAAATGATGTGGGAAAATAAAATGAAGTATTTCCTTACCAAAGTGCTAAGCTTTATAAGCATTAGATAAAATTAGGTACTGACAATGTTGTCTCCATGAATGTATTTTTTCTAAGGAGAATCAGCTAAAGTTCCTGAGAAAATGGTGACAACAATGAATTATAATACCATGAAATTGTCTCCTTTCTCTTTTTAGAAGGACAGATATACTCAACAACAGTATTTAAGTGTTGCCTTAATTACCTATCAGGAAATAATAGGCATTGACTTTTTTTTTTTAGTCCAATCAAAACTGTTCAGTCAAGGACAACTTCAAGAAATTGAACAGAATTTTGACAGTCGGATAAAGTTAATTTGCCTGCTATAATATTTGATGCATGTCTCAAATTGTTCCATTTTAAGTTTAAGAGTTTGCAAGGGTTGAGGATAGAACCAGAGAAATCACAAAATACCGGAGACCCAAGAAACCTCTGTGCCCTGCATATCTGACCAAGAATTCTCTCTACAAGTCTAACAAGTACTCACCTGGGTTTGCTTGGATTGTTCAAAGGAAAAATATAGTCTTTTTTCATCCTAAGTAGCTAGCAGTCTCATTCTGCCCTGGTGTGACCCTAAAGGGGGTCCAGTTTGCTTTTAAAGAAGCAGGATTTCAATCTTATCCAGCCTCTTTTCAGAGAAGTGGGCTAACCTGACTTTCCTATTAGTCCTAAGAAAGGTGGAGTTATTTTAAGAGAAAATGGCTTTTTTTCAGAGTCAAATTTTTATTTATGTGGGACACTGTTTGCTCTCTCCTTCCCATACTCATTTTAAAGGAGATATTCTTCTACAGAAATACCAAGATCACATTATTCCACATATTTCCTGGTGAAATGAATCTGAATTTCTTTCCTTTCCAAATGCTTAAGATCCAGACCTAAATATTTGACTCCTCTCTCTTTGTCATCTCCATAATGGGCTGTAATATGTCTTTTCTCATATCCAGACTACAGCATCACAGAACACTTTAGAACTCAAAACACACTGACAGAACAATATATACATATAAATACATACATGCATATATATATATATAGATATAGATATAGATATATATATATATACACACATATGTGTATGTGTGAGAATTTGGAATACTCATGAGCCAATGGTGGTAACTGGAAATTTGGGGGCAAAATAGAGAAAAATGATTATTTTTCACATAAAGTTACCAAATATACTATTTTTTAAAATTTATTTTTAGTTTTCAACATTTAGTTCCACAAAATTGAATTTCAAATTTTCTCCCCATCTCCCACCTCTCCCATCTATAGTCTATTTCTTTTCACCCATTTGCTCATTTTCTCAGCCAGTTACTTGACTTTTGAGCTCTTTGTTGAATGGAGGGCTCTAGAAGTAGATTCTGCTTCAGCAATGGTTACCCCTGCCATGGGACTGAAGCTGGGGCAGGGACCGAACCATGCTCCCATCTCAGCTAGGTGAGAGACCCTTCCCACTGACCTTCAAAGCTGTTTTTGGTGTTTGTGTGTTGGGAAGTATGGAAATCACAGTAGCTGCCAGCGATACAGTCCCGTACAAGTCTAACAGCTTCACTCCCAACCCAGTGCGACAGACCCTTCTTTCGGATTGTCTTGGGCTGGAAATTTGCTTCAGCCTGTCATTTTGTGGCCTCTGCTGTCTAGAATTTGTTTCCTGTCATTTTTACAGGATTTTTGAGGGATTTGAGGGGGGAGGGGGAGAGCTCTAGGGGGTCCCTGCTTCTATTCCACCATCCTGGCTATGCCCTTACACTGAGTATTTTTAAATGCATATAACTGCATGTTTAATTTTTAAATGAAAAAACATCAGAAGCAAATTTTTTTGCATACAAAATCCCCATTCATGTTATAGATAACGGAAAACCACAATTCAATGGGCCAATCAGAAAGGCTAGTCTGTTTTGTCCTTCTTGATAGCTGTATAAGATTTTATTTATTGAGATCTAATAGAATTCAAATCAACTAGCATTTATGCAACACCTACTCAGTACTAAATGTTGTGAATACAAGGGAATAGGGAAGAAATTATTCCTGCTGTCAAAAAAGGTCACAGTCCAATAAGACTAGTTTTGAAAACAGAGGATTTAAGTTGTAATCCTAGCTGGACATTTATGAGCTGTAATGCCTCCCTGGACCTCTGTCTCCTTATCTTTCAAATAAAGATGTTGGAATAAAGGTGTTCAGGAATAAACCTAAAGTTTCATTCTGACACTAAATCTAGTGATTTTATAAATGCTAACATGACCTTAGGCTTCATAAAAAGAGACACAACATTCAAACATACAAAGATGATAGTATCTTTCAGAGTCAAAACTAGGTTGAAATGACTAGGCTTTGCAACAGGGCATGGTATAGTGGGTAGAGAGCCTGGCCTAGAGTCAAGAAGACTTTTCTTCCTGAGTTCAAATTTGGCCTGAGACACTAGCTGTGTGACCCCAGGCAAGTCACTTTGCTATTTCTCAGTTTCCTCATCTGTATAATGAACTGGAAAAGGAAATGGCAACTCACTCAACTATCTTTGCCAAGAAAACCTCAAATGAGATAACAAAGAGTTGGATATGCCTGAAATGACTAAACAATAACAAGTGAATCTATATGTGTATAGCATTGAACTTTATTTCCTCATGTGTTACCTGTCACAATTGTGAGTCACAGGGTCTAAGGAACAACTTGGTTATACCATATTTGCTTGAGTAAGGCATGGTTTGTTCTGCCTTGGACACAAATGCATTGCTAGTTTCATCATTGGTTCCACTGTATCCTACCATGATCAGATCCCATACACAAACTTTTCTTCAGTTTAGAAAGAAGATATTGAGTTATAAAATGTTCCAAGGAAGGTCAGTGGATCAATGAATAGAGTGACAGTCAGGAAGTCCTGTGTTCAAATTCTGCCTCAGACACTTACAAGCTGTGTGACCCTGGGCAATTAACTTAACCCTATTTGCCTCAATTCCCTCATCTATAAAATTACCAAAAGAAGGAAATAGCAATTCACTCCAGTACCTTTTCCAAGAAAATCCCCAAATGGGATCACAAAGGGTCAGATACAAGTGAACAAAAAGAAGGAAGGTCGCTATGTTTTTTTTCATTTTTCTCTATTTAGTATTTTATTTTCCCCCATTACAATAAAAAAACAATTTTTAACTTTTGTTTTTAAAAACTTTGAGTTCCAAATTCTCACCCTGCCTCCCTTTCCCATCATGTTGAGATGACAAGCAATTTGATATAGGTTATGCATGTGTAGTGATGCAAAACATTTCCATAATAGTCATGTTGTGTAAGAAAACATAGACAAAACAAAATCAAGAAAAATAATGAAGTTAAATAGTATGTATGCTTCAATCTGTATTCAGACATCATCAGTCCTTTCTCTGAGAAGGGATATCATTTTTCACCATAAGTCCTTCAGTCTTGGATCACTGCATTGCTGAGAATAGCTAAATCATTCACAGTTGTTTATGTTGCAATATTGCTCTTACTTAGTACAGGGTACATTTCACTTTGTATCAACCCTTGCAAGTCTTTTCAGGCTTTCATGAGAGCATCCTGCTTGTTGTTTATTACCGTACAATATTATTCTATCATAATCACATATCACAATTTGTTCATCCCCTTCCCAATTGATGACTTTCCCTTAAATTTTTTGTTCCTTGGCACCAGAAAAGAGCTGCTATAAATATTTTTGTTTATATATGTTTTGTTTTTATTTTTTTTCTCTTTTTTTGATAAAGACCCAGTAGTGGTATTATTAGGTCAAAGGGTTTGCATGGTTTTATAGTCCTTTCAGATTGCTCTGCAAAATGATTGAATCAGTTCACAACTCCACCAACAGTACATTGATGTCTCATTTTTCCCACATCCCCTCCAACATTTGTCATTTACCTTTTCTGTGCTATTAACCAATATAATATGTCTGAAGTATTACTTCAGAACTTTTTTAATTTGCATTTCTGCAATCAATTAAGAGTTAGAGTATTTTTTCATATAGCTATAGATAGCTTTGATTACTTCTTCTGAAAAACCTATTTTTTTATCATTTATCAATTGGGGAATGGCTCTTATTTTATAAATTTACCTCAGTTCTCTGTACCTTTGAGAAATGAGGCCTTTATCAGAGAAACTTCCTTCAGTTTTTTTCACAATTAATATTGCTAACTGTATTTCATTCCATCCTATTCCCCTCCTCCACCCTGTTTATTCTATTCTCTCTCTCTTTGCACCCTGTCCCGCCTCTGGTTCTAGAATATCAGGGCAGGTTTCCTTGGTAATTTCTTGAAAGATGATGTACACAATTTTTCCTGTCATTGCTTTCAGGTAATCCAATAATTTTTAAATTATCTCTGAAGGATCTAGTTTCTAGGTCAGTGGTTTTTCATTAAGTCATTAGCTTGCATTTATTCGATCCTAATTTTTAAGGAATTATTTTCTTCAGTGAGTTTTTGAACCTCCTTTTCCATTTTGCCAATTCTGCTTTTTAAGGCACTCTTCTCTTCCTTGTTTTTTTGGATCTCTTTTACCATTTGGTCTACTCTATTTTTAAAGTATTTTCTTCAGTATTTTTTTATATTTCCTTTACCAAACTGTTGACTTATTTTTCATAATTTTCTTGAATCATTCTTATTTCTCTTCCCAATATTCCTCTCCCTTTCTTATTTGACTTCAAAGTCCTTTTTGAGCTCTTTTATGGTCTGAAAGCAATTCATATTTTTCTTGTCGACTTTGAACATAGGAACTTTGACTGTCATTTTCTCTGAGTGTATATTTTGATCTTCTTTGTCACCATAGCAATTTTCTATAATTAGTGTTTTTTTCCATTGTTTTATCATTTTCCTAGCCTATTACTTGACTTTTAACTTTTTGTTAAAGTAGGGCTCTTTTTTTCTGGGTGGAGGGTACATTGTCACAAGCTTGAGGGGTTTAATGTAGCTGTTTTCAGATATATTTCTAGAGACATGTAAATTTTCAGTTCTTTCCAGGTGGTATGATATGAGGAGAGATGTGTTTATGCTCTATGAGCAACCACAAGCACTGTTTCTGCCCTGGATCTATGAGGAGGGTCACTCTTCAACTGTGGTGGTAAGTTCTGCTAATCTAGTGCTCCTCCTTACCCTGGGACTGCCACCCAGGATTGTGATCTGGTTCTAAATATGGGCAAAGGAATACTCCTCCCTCAGTGCTAGCAAAAAGAATCCTGTAATCTCCTTCTTGTTCAATCCCTTTACTTTCTTTGGGTTGAGTGCCAGAAACAGCTGCTGCTGATGACTCAGTCACTCCCAAAGTCTACTTCTGTTGCTAAGGCTGAGTTGGAGCTATATTGGCTGGACTGGATTGTACTGGTGCTCATCCTGGTGCTACAGACCTATCCTGCTGACCTTCCTGGTTGTCTTTGATTTCTATGGGCTAAGAGGTCTGGAAACTGATTGCTGCCTGGTCTATGCTGGTGTGGCCTGCGCTGGACTGAACTCTTTCCTCACACTGATACAACAGACCTTTTCTGTCCAACTTCCAAGTTTCCTTATGCTAGAAATTTGTTTCACTGTTCCTTTTTGTGTGTTCTGCTGCTCTCTAGAATTTGTGTAGAGTCATTTTTAAAGGTATTTGGAAGAGTTTTGGTGAATGCTCAGGGGAGGCCCTGCCTCTATTCTGCCGTGTTGGCTCATACACACGCACACGCACACACACACACACACACACACACACACACACACACACACACAGTCCTACAAACCCACCCCTTGTCATTATGATTTTAAAGGATTCTGGTTCATGCCATACAATGAGGCTTGATTGAAGTAACTAAGTATGTTTAAGCCTAGAAAAGACAACCTGGGGTAAGGTATGGGGAGAGGAAAAGGTGACAAGTTGTTTTCAAGTACTTGAAGGAATGTCACATAAAAGAAAGATTAACCAGTTTGTTCAGTCCCAGAGGCAGAAAAATAAGAGCAAGGGTTAGAAGTTGCAAAGGGGAAAAAAAAACTTAGGCCACATGGAACGAAATGCACCATTTCTAAATGGAATTTGATGTTTCTGTAGATAATGAGTTCCCCTCATATAACTAGAAATCAGATGCCCACTCAATGGGTATGTTATAAAGAAGACTGGTTTCCAGAAGTGAATTTTACTACACAACCTTCCAATGATGAGCCTTCCAAATATCAAATTCTATAATTCTGTGATTCAGTAAATTCTTAGAGGAGATCAAGTAGATACCAGTGACTTGAAGGGAGAGGGGAGCAAGCAATCTGGGTATTTCCTTGTTTTCTTTCTCTGTTGCCTTTTCAATAAGTGTCCATTTTCTTTCCTTTCCTTTGCATTCTCTGTGGTGTCAATAATTTGGATACCCATACTTTTTTCCTTTCCTTTTTTTTTGGATGAGGGAAGAGTGAGTTTTTATTAACAATGAAGACTATATACCTTTTCCATCACATAAGACAGAAAGATTAATCTCTGCTGGAGCAAAACAAATGCCCTGAGGAGTGCTTATCATGGGCCTTCAGGGGAGGAAATGGTCATTTTTGTTGTTGCAAAATAAATAAAAATAGATTGTTTCCCTAGCCCTGACCTAAGATCTCTCCCACTGTATCTCACTGTGTTTTTAATCCTCCTTACTAGGCCCAGTAGCAGGTGTGAGGTAATTGAAAACAATGTATTAACTGAATAGTCCCTTTCACATTTATGGGCTCTGTGACCATTTGCATTCTTGGAAAGGCATGAGCTGAGGTCAACAGCATCATTATATTAAGGGGCTGCCTGCCAACTGGCAAACTTTTCCCAAGGTCATGCAGAGTCTACCATAATGAGCAGTGTTTTTAGTTTGTTTTTTTTTTATTTTGAAGATTAAAACTTTGCATCAGCTAACTGCAACACAATTCCATCAAAAGAAATGTGTCCAATTTTAATGCAAAGAAGTGAAAAGAGTAAGGTTGGAAATACTCAGTGTAATCTCAAGATTTTAGTGCCTGAAGAAAATAGGTTATATCAGATATCCAGAGGTACTGGGCCCAAACTACTTAAGAAGATGATTTTTAGGAGAGATTTTGCAATGAAAAACTTGCCCCTCTTCCAAAAGGGTACAGTATGTTTGAAACAAAATTCCTGGTATTTGAAAGCCCATTCCCAGCATATGACACCCCATCATCTTCAGTAAGTTGAACTACTAGATAAGTCTATTGTACATTCTGTAACCCAGTTGTAAAGTATGCCTATAGGTATACAATTAGGTATATCCAATGGCTCAATAAATGTTTTGTCAGCTACTTCATCTTCATGACATTCTGGGCTCCTTCTAAGTCAGTTCATCATTGCACTTTAAAAAAAATGAATCAGTATGAAACTCAATTCAAAGCTGCAGGTGAAATGTTTACATCTGAAGGGAGGAGAGAGAAGAGTACAGGAGGAAGAGAGACTTTTTAATACAAATAAATAATAAAGAAAAGACTCTTATGTTTCTCAAATGATGACTTTTGAAAAGAGAACCAGAACTCATCTGTGAAATCTTGGAATGGCACTGTGCCCTCTTTCTCTCATTTGCCCAAAAAGGGAATATGTGTCATTTGAAAATCCATTGAAGGACCAAGGGATGATGGATTTATAATGTGAAAATTCCTTTGAGGTCATTTAGTCCAAATCCTTTATTTTATAGTGAAAGAAGCTGAGATGCAATGAGATTAAGTGAAATTGTCAATGATCAACAGGTGGTAAGCAGCAAATTAGGAATTTGAACTGCGGTTACATGACTTCAAATCCAACACTGTCCTCACTGTACCTCATTAACTCCCATGTTTAGTCTTCAAGAGAAAAGATATGGGAATGTAGACCCTAATACCTCTCTTCAAGTATTAGAAGATCAATCATGTAGAAGTTGTATTAGATCATTTTCTAGAACTGAAACCAATATTTTTGTCTTTAAGACTGAGGGAAGTAAACACTATTTAACAATGAAGTCTGTCCTAAAGTAGATTGTAATTCCTTGGGAAATATCAGATTCCCCTTCATTCAATGATGGTGTATGCTATGGAAGAAATCCTTGTTTATGTACCAATTAGAATACATGATTACTTCCAACTAAGATTCGATGAAGTCATTGACATGCTGGCATTATCAATGGATATTTTCTTTTCATTGATATAGTGTGTAGATGGGTAAAAGCCTTCTCCATCTTCAAGAGTTGTAAGAAATTTCTTCCAACTATGTTAACTGGAAAAAATACAGAAGTGACAGGTCAAAGGAGGTCATGAATCTGGGGGAAAACCCAGCCCATACTAGATAAATTATACTAGGCATAACTACTAGCTATTCTCAGGAGCGATTAGCTTGATTATACATTTTGCATGAAGCCCTCTTTCAAACCTTGCATTCAGAATTCTCCAGTGACTCCATCATATACTTAATAGCAATAATAACTAAGATCTATAAATTGCTATGTGCTAGGCAATGTGCTAAGCACTTTACAGTAATTTCATTTCATCCTCCCAACAATCCTAGGAGATAGGTATTAATACTATTCCTATTTTGTAAATAAGGAAACTGAGGCAAGCAGAAGTGAAGTCACTTGTCCAAGGTCATACAGATGGTAAGCACCTGAACCTAGATTGGAATTCAGGTGTTCTCATTCATAATAAGTTTTGTTTGTTGTTGTTGAAAGAAGCAGATAGTCTATATCATTTATTGAGCACTTACGATGTGCTAGGAATTATACTAAGCTTCTAGGGATCCAAATGCAAGCAACAAAGATAGTCACTGCCCCCTCAAGGAACTCATACTCAAATAAGAGAAGACAACACATGAACAGAAGCTAATCGTAGGCAGAGGGTGAACCTGACTTGTAGACATGATGGAGAAGGTTGGAGGAGTTCAGGATGGTGAGAAGTAAAGAGATATGTACTGTGGAATCCCTCCTTAAATGGAGGTTGTGTGAGGAATTATACAATCAGAGGTAGGGGATACCAGGGCTGTGGATACTTCCCAGATGTGAATTCCAGGGTTGAAGTGATCTTCCAAAATGAAGAAGTTACTGGGACAACATGGACAATCTAAAGGATTGCAGCCTGGTGAGAATGAAAGAGACAGTAATCTTAGGCATCCATGGTATAACAGAAAGAGAACTGGATCTAGAGTTGAAAAACTTGGATGTAAATCCTAGCTATAGAACTTGCTAGCCGTATGATGAAAGACTTGAGCCCAAGAGTTCTCATCCATGTAATAGAATTAAAAATACTTGCTATTTTGCAGAGTGGTTGTAAAGAAAGTGCTTTGGAAGCCTGTTGTTGCCATCTTAAAGAGTTTCGGGATCACTTCAAAAGGGGGTTATTTAGGCATCTTGGGACCTAAGCAAGGGCTGAAGTATTGGCATAGCATTGACATATCAGCAAGGGTGTGTAAGGTACTGAACAGCTGTTTGGTGACCTCATGGACAAATATCAGGATGCTGCTGCAGTTATTTAACCCATGCATGCTGAAGAAAAACAGCAGAGCCCAAAGAAAGATTCAGATTGCTGTACTCAAAGTCCTAATTTTCGAAAACAAAACACATTTTCTGGTTGATGCTTTTTATTATTATTTTCAGTCATTTTCTTATGAAATATTGTCAATCAATCAGTGACCCTGAACCCACCGCCAAATGACTCTAAAATCTCTGCTTTGTAATTTTCATTTCTCCCAGATTGTGACTTTATAATTGATTTTATCCAAGATAACTTTATTAGGATCAATTTCTGAGACAGCGCATGGAATTTATTAAGTAGTCCACACCATGGGCTACATAATAATGAGTCCATTAAACCATGGGTAGATATTTATGTATGTGTGTACATGAATGTGTATATTAAAGAGAAATAGCTGACTAATTTTGTTCATAACCAGATCAAGATATTCCCCAATCAATCAATAATCATTTATTGAGTGACTACTGGGTGATATATACTGCACTGGAAAATAGTGCTATAAACACAAAAGTGAAGTATTTTCTATAATGAAGGAGTTTATATTCCTTTGGGGCTGGGGAAGAGACGACACATATACATTGTTGGTTCCCGGCATATCTACGACAATTTAGATTAGAAGCAAATTTTACACTCTTTCTCTTTTGGTACAATGGGTAAAACTGACCTCATCTCTATACCCACAGAACCATGACTTTCTCTGGAAGTTTCCATCCCTTCTCCACCTTCTCATTGTAAGAGATAAACAAAACTCAGAAGTCCCTAGTGCAATGTGAAATCTACAGGGAGATAATGAGGTTAGTTTCTAAGAGTTTTAGCACAGAGCAAAGGTCTCAGTTCCACTTAGCTTCCTTTTTTCCTAAGACTAAACTACTGAAAAATTCAAACTGTAAATAAAGTTTGTGAAATGACACAAATCTCTAAGCAATGTGTTAATTTCCAAACTGAGAGAGTGGCCCCTCAGAAGTTTGGTTTTGGTGTAATCAATTTGGTGTAACCAAGACCACTCTAGTCTATAGAAAAAGCAACATTTTAGGACGCAATTATCTAAACTTTAACTAATAAACTATTATTTAAGAAATTTAAATAACCAGTAAACATTTGACATACCAGAGAAAAATTTAGTAATGAATCATGCTGCCTACTTCATTAAACAATAAAATTAAAGAGAGAAACCATAAGTAAATTCATCCTTGTTCAATTTCTATAAGAAGCAATAATTCCTGCTAGACCCTCTTAATAAACCAGAATGAGAGTTAGTGAAAGAAGACTCCATTACCTATGATTATGAGAGTCAGTCTCCTGAAAAACATCCTATATCTACTGTTTCTCTTGCCACTGTGCGCTTAATCAATCTCTCTCTCTCTCTCTCTCTCTCTCTCTCTCTCTCTCTCTCTCTCTCATTCTCTGTGTCTCCCCCCTCAATGTACCTCTTAGAAGAGATTTAAAAAGCGCTATTTTAGGGGAAAATTCTATCCTCTGTTTCTGATCCTTTAATAGCTCCCAAGAATTCATAACAACTTACAATCCCTTGCAAGGCAATCAGACAAAACCTTGCCAGAACGACTGTCATACAAATGTATATAGAACAAAATTTTAAGTACAAATGCAATATAATTTAAGAAATTAGTTCTCTAGCTAACAGATCAGATAAGACTTCACACAGAAGGTAGGGCTTGAACAAAAATAGGAAGTCTACAAAATATAGATAAGGAGGAAATGCATTCTAGGAGTAAAGGATAGCCAAAGCAGAGGCAGGGAATGGGAGATGGATTTCAAAGTGCACCTTGTTTCTCATCAGGATTTTAGTTCCTCCTAAAAGCTTGAAGATATTAATAAAAATGATTCTAGGAGTAGAGGAGAATGTATTGAAGCTAAATGGAATCTGAGGGTTCATGACATTAAGGGCACTAGGAAATTAATAGGCAGAGAATTTTTGGTTTTTAGAAAAATTTATCCCATCTATACTACACTTTTTTCTCTTTTTAAAATTAATTAATTTTTTTCAGTTTTCTATAATCACTTCCATAAGTCACAAATTTTCTCCCCCTTTTTCCCCTCTTCCTCCCTGAGATGGCATGCAATCATACATAAGTTCTCCACATACATGCTTATTAAACACATTTTCACATTAGTCACATTGTATAGAAGAATTAAAATGAATGGGAGAAACCATGAGAAAAAACAAACCAAAACAAAACATAAGACAAGAGAAAATACTCTGCTTCATTCTGCATTCTGATTCCATAGTTCTCTCTCTATATGTGGATGGTATCTTGACTCAAGATCCTTTGGGAATATTTTAGGTCTTTGCATTAGTGCAGTGGATAGAGTCAGGAGGACCTGAGTTCAAATCTCACTTCAGACACTTGACACTCACTAGCTGTGTGACCTTGGGCAAGTCACTTAACTCCCATTGCCTCATCCTGGATCATATCCAGTCAGCTTGGTGAATATCTGGTCGCTGGATTCAGATGACTCTGCAGGAGAAGTGGGGCTGGTGACCTGCACAGCTCTCCCTCACTCAAAGCAAAGTCAAGTGCAAGTCATGTCATCATTTCTCTAATGGAATGGTCTTCTTCGGCAACTAAGGACAAACACACAACACACATGTCTTTGCATTGCTCAAAAGGGCTAGGTTTACCAGAAATAGTCCTTGCACAGTGTGGCTAGTATTGTGTATAATGTTCTCCTGATTCTGTCCATTTCACTCAGCATCAGTTCATGTAAGTCCATCCAGGCCTCTCTGAAGTTCTCCTTTTCTTTATTTGTTATAGCACAATAGTATGACATTACATTCATATAGCAAAACCCATTCCCCAATTGATGGGTAACCCCTTGATTTCCAGTTCGTGGCCACCCCAAAGAGAGCTGCTATAAATATATTTGTACATGTGGGATTTTTTCCTATTTTTGTGTTCTCTTTGGGATGTAGTCCTAGAAGTGATATTGCTGGATCAAAGGGTATGCACATTTTTGGAGCCCTTGGGATATACTTCCAAATTGCTCTCCAGAATGGTTGGATCAGCTCACAGCTCCACTAACAATGAATTAGTGTTCCAACTCTCCCACATCTTCTCCAACATTTATCATCTTCCGGTTTTATCATGTTAGCTAATTTGATAGGTGTGGTGTGATACCTCAGAGTTGTTTTGATTTGCATCTCTCTAATCAATTGTGATTTAGAACATTTTTTTCATATGACTATAGATAGCTTTAATTTCTTCCTCTGAAAACTGCCTGTTCATATCCTTTGACCATTTATCAATCGGGGAGTGACTTGTATTCTTGTACATTTGACTCAGTTGTCTATATATTTGAGAAATGAGACATTTATCACAGACACTAATTACAAAAATTCTTTCTTGCTTTTCTGCTTCCCTCCTAATCTTGGTTGCTCTGGGTTTGTTTGTGCAAAAACGTTTCAATTTCATGTAAATCTAATTATTCACATTGCACTTTGTAATGTTCTCTATCTCTTGTTTCATCGTATTTTTTTCCATTCTCCATAAATCTGACAAATACACTCTTCCTCGCTTCCTTCATTTCTATATAGTACCAGTCTTTATATCTTTATCCCTTAATGTCTCCTCCAAGAATTTGAATGCTATACCATTTGGCGCATATGTGTTTAGTAATGATAGTGCTTCATTTTTCATGATGCCTTTTAGCAGAATATAGTTTCCTTCCTTATCTCTTTTGATTTGATCTATTTCTGCTTTTGCTTTGTCTTGCTACCCCTGCTTTTTTTACATTAGCTGAAGCATAATATATTCTACTCCAATCTTTTACCTTTATCTTGTGTGTACCCCCTTGCTTCAAATGTGTTTCTTGTAAACAACATATTATTGGATTATGGTTTTTAATTCTCTGTTTTATGGGAGAGTTCATCCCATTTACATTCACAGTTATGATTACTATTTGTTTCTTTCTCTCCATCCTGTTCCTCCCCATCCCTGTTTATGTTTTCAGTTCTCCCTTCTCCCTTCCCCTCCACAATAGAGTTTTAATTTTTGACTACTGCCTCCCTCAGTCCTTCCTACCTTCTATCATCCCCCTTGTCTTTTATTCCTCTTTTCCCATACTACTTCTTCCCTCTGTTTTAACCTCATCTCCCTTTTCTTTCATGAATGTAATGGAATGCTATTGTGCTATAAGAAGTGATGAACAGGAGGACTTCAGAAAACCTTTGAAAGGTTTATATGAACTAATGGTGAGTGAAGTGAGCAGAACCAGGAAAATACTATATACAGTAACAGCCACAGTGTCGAAGAACTGCTTTTGAGAGACTCAGTCTTTTTGAGCAATTCAGGGACCTAAAACCTCTCCAAAGGACTCATCATGGAACATGTCATCCACATCCAGGGAAAGAACCGTAGAGTCAGACTGTAAAATGAAGCAGATTACATTTTCTTTTGCTATGTTTTGTTTTGCTTTGGTATTTCTCGTGGTTTCTCCCATTCCTTTTAATTATATTCAACATAACTAATGTGAAAATGTGTATAATAAGAATGTATGCGTAGGAGCAGAATCAAGATGACAGAGTAGCATTGGGGACCTGCTACAACTCTCCCCAAGCCCCTCAAGTAACCTGTACAAAATGACTAAGCAAATTCTAGAGCAGTAGAAGCTGCTAAATGACAGAATGAAGCAAATTCCTAGCCCAAGACAATTTAGAAGCTTGATGGAAGGGTCTATTGTGACAGGGTGATAGTGGAGCACAGTTCAACATAGACCAAACTAGCATAGACTGAACAAGAGCAGGCCTTAGAGGACTGAATCTCTGGTGACTGCTGTGTGGATTCCAGGCTTCTCAAACAATAAATGCTGAAGGCAGCTTCAATGGTCAGTGGAAAGCGTCTCTCACCTGGCTGAGAGGGGAGTATGTCTGGTCCCAACTTCAGCCCCAGGGTGAGTTCTGACACTGCTGAAGCAGAGGCTGCTTGTGGAGACTTCCACTTAAGCAATATCAAAAGTCAAGTAAATGGCTGGGAAAATGAGTAAACGGGGGAAACAGAAACAGACTATAGATTCTTACTTTCTCAGAGGAAGAGGTATTTTCTTACATCATTATTGAAGAGAGAGAACAAACCATACAGTCAGAAGAAATCAACAAAACCAAAGATCCTGTGTCCAAAGCCTGTAAGAAAAATATGAATTGGTCTAAGGCCATGGAAGAGCTCAAAAAGGATTTTGAAAACAAAATAAGAGAAGTAGAGCAAAAATTGGGAAGAGAAATGAGAGCGATGCAAGAAAATCATTAAAACTGAGTCAAATGCTTTCTAAAGGGGACCCAAAAAAATGCTGGAGAAAATAACACCTTTAAAACTAGACTGATCAAAATGGCAAAAGAGATCCAAAAAGCCAATGAGTAGAAGAATGCCTTCAAAAGCAGAATGAATCCTAGTCTTTTTGGTTCCAAGAATGATCTTTTATACATGCCAAAGTCAATATTTCTTAAGGCTTCTACTAGACTTTTCTAATTACAATGTATATTTTGTTCACTAACTCATTTTTGAGGGTTTTTTTCTGTTAACTGATAAAGAAAAGATTGACTGCAAATCCTTCAAACATAGGAAAGCCATCTATTTAACCCAAACTTTACCACATTACAGTTACAACCCTATGGAAGATGTCTTCAGAAAAGATGGTTGCTAAGGTATTGTACACAGAGAGGAAGGAAAAAAGCAAAAAAGTTAAAGAAAATAGATTTGACTAATGTTTCAACCAAGAAAAGCCATTCAATTGTTAAAGAAACAAAGAACATCAAGGACTAAAAGACCTTATAATCCATTTTACTGACACTGTACCTGAACAAGGATTTCCTTTACAAAATAGCCCAATCCTGTATTTACTTGAAAACATCCAGTGGAAGAAAACCCATTATTTCCTGAGTAATCTCATTCCACTTCTGGAAAGTCCTAACTGTTAGATAGTTTTTACTTTCCTCATTCTTCCAGCTAGAAAACTAGGCTCTAGAAATGAATTTAAAAGTTATCTATTGAAACAAATATCAAAAAACCATTATAATTTCCCAAAGTGTATCTTATCACTTAAATCATCTTAGTATATTCATTGTTCACTACTTCATTATGTACCATTTAATTATCAGATTACAAAAGCAGTCCACACTTCATATGTTTAACTCTTATAGGATGATGGACCATTTATTCCAGCTTCAGGCATTTTTCATCTCCAGCCCAATCAAGTCTTCAATTAACTTGCAGCTTGTTTCACTCAATAGCTGTCAGAACACAGGACTCACACTGGCCTTCATGACTTGAAAAAATTACCAGAGCTTTTTAAAAAGGCTGACTCTTGTTTAAATCTTCTTTTTCAAATCTACTACTGTAAGGACATTGCTGAACACATTTTACTAATACATTAATCACTTTTCCTTGAATACTTATTACCGTTCTCTTCAACTTCCACACCCATATTCTGGTGACAGCAGGTTTATACTTAGGCCAAGTTTTACCTGGTTTATGCATTTCTTTCCCTTCTCTTTCTATCTCTTTCTTTTCTTTTTCTTCCTTTTGTTTTTCTTTTCTCTTCACTTTTTCATTAGGAGATGTATCTTTGAGTCAGGAAACTCCCTCTCCCAATAGACACAACATACGCTCATAAATTTAGTTCTAAATAACTTCCTGGAGCCCTAAAAAAATGAAGTTACTTGACTAGAATCTCATGGACAGTATGCGTAAGAAGTAGGACTGGAACCTCAAGTGTTCTTGTCTCTTAGGTCAGCTCTTTATCTAAGTTCATGGAATATCCTGTGAAAATCTTAGAATCGGATTTTACATACTTGAGAACAATTCTGTAGAACCTGGCCTATCTTCAGTGAACAAATACTACTTCATTTTTGTTAGAATCATGTGAGTTTATAAATACTGATACAAAAGTAAAGCAAAGAATTGAGGCATTCATTTGGATCACTTATCTAGAACTGGAAAGAATCTCAACGGTCATCAAATTCACCACCCATTTTTCAGATGAGGAAATGAAGGGCCAAGTAGGTTAAGTTAATTGTACGAAGTCACATGGGTGGTGATTTCCAGAGGTGTGATGGAAATATAGATCCTATGATTCAAGAGTTAATAGTCATTCTTCCGTATCAAGCTGCTAGTAGCAATGCAAGCCAACATAGTCGCTTTACCTGAAATAATCTAAGTGTTCAATGAAGTTGAACATATCACCAATATTCACTTGTATCTATTTTTGGCATTACACACACACACATACACACACACACACACACACACACACACACACACACATACACACATACTCACACACTGAAAAATGTACCTGAAACTATATGAAATTTTTCTTCCTTTAGTTTTTTCTTTAAAGAAAGAAGAAGAGAAAAGAAAAAAGAAACAATTCTCTTGCAGAGAAACCCATTTTAGACACAAATGGTCAAAAGATTAAAATGAACTCATCATCCATTTTTTCACATTCCCTTTTAGACATGTTGGGCACACAACTAGGCTAGCAATAAAGTCAAATTTCCAAAAGATTATGAAATGTTGGGGAAATGGAAGGAACACCCTTAGGAGTAGAATTTAATCATTTTGCCATTACTGAGGACTGAGCCCTCCCAGAAGTTCTATCCAAAAGTATCTCATCGTATATGTGAGACTCTTTAATTTTAACCTTGACTAAACTGACAGGGGTAAGAATATCTGAAGATTCCCAGGGGAAAAATTTTGAATAAAATGTGCTCACTGAGCCAAAATCAGACATTTGGTTACAAAACAGCTCTTTTGGGTTTTATTTTATTTTTAAATGAATATTCAGTAAAAATGTCCCTGAATTTTGGAATGATGCAAAGTCTTATTTGTACTGTCTATCTTTGGTGTACACATAATTTTAAAATATTTCCCCACTGTGTCATAGCACTCTTCTATTTGGAAAGAAATTCATTATGATGGAAGTTTCCAAGGTGAAAGAAATAGTCAAATCTGTCGATAAACATTCATTACGTATCTACTGCTTTCCAAGAATCATTGATTGTTTGGAGCTAAGGAAAATTTTAAAAATTTCCTAGTGAATAATGAGTCCTTAAACATGTATCTCTTACTACTAATATTTAGATTAATAGCTTTTTTTTTACTTTAACTACATATTTGGCACTATAGAGACTTGCCCACAGGTTACTAGCATCACTGAAATTTTGGAGAAAATGTTTCCCTTTATGTACTATTGTATAGTGCTTAGAATAAATATAATTATCACTATTTCTATTAATATATAAAATAGTACACTATTTTTATTGTTTCAGATAATATAAATTCATGATATGTAAAAGAAACTTTGAAGGTTAAACTTCTTAATTTTATGAAGGCTTAGGATATTGGAGAGGTATAATAATCTCTGCTGGGATCAGTTATATTGCAAGAATGCTCATCATATTACTGAATCCCTCACTCCATAGCTACAGTTCCCAACCTATCCAAGCTATCTTTCATTGTGTGTAATTCTTGTCCATGTTCTCATGGAGATTCTCCACAGAAGTTGAGTTAAATGCCTTTATCCAGTTTTTTGGTTTTGTTAATTGCTATGTTTTGTTATTATTGCTGTTTGCTTGTTTCATTTTGAGGGTGTCACTGTATAACTTGAGCTATTATTCCTAATTCTTAGTATATTATTAGACCCACCTCCTTTATCAATCTTATATTTCCACAATGACATCCCTTCTTGAATAAAGTTCATCACTGGAAATAAGCTGAAGCCCACCTGAACCTACGGTACATGTTCCCATTCCTCTTTGGGTCATTTGCAGATTTGATTTTTCAGAGAAAGTGGAATTCCAAGATTTACAACCTTATTGAATCTCCAAAATATCTGTTTAAAGGATGGGTATTACCACAAGAGGCAGGTTGGATCCATGAAAAAAGTATATAAGGTCCTTGGGGACAAGAATATTTGCCATGTTTGACTTTTGATCTATGGATCCTTACCCATAGTATAGGTTTGGAGAAGCAACAGGACAGAGCAAATACAGTATGAGATATACTAATCAGGCAATACCTAGATTCAAATTCAGCCTAGTCACAGGAAATCACATAGCGTATTCAAGTCTTTGTTTCATTTCCTTACCTGTAAAATTAGATTAAATGTCTACTTCACTATCTGACAGCTTAGTTGACTAAATGTACTAAAGTGATTTTTAAATTTTAATATTAAAATAGTTAAAATTTTAAAAGTAGCATTTAGTTGCCTAATTGTCAAACTCTTAGATTTTATCTCTAATACTTCAGCCAAGAAAATAAAATATGATGAAGATGAGATAGCACTTAAGAAGAAACTGAAAAGAATGCCCAGACTAGATAATAGATGAGTGTATATTATCTCAAGTAAGACAGTCAATGAAAAGATTTCACAGACCTTAAAGCTCTTTATAAATGGATATTGCTGTTATGCTCCAAGGGACGCAATTTTGAAAATACTGAGGAATTATTTTACAAGCTATATCGGGGGGGGGGGGAGGTAAGACGGAATAAAAGAATGGAGGAAAATTCCCAATCATAATATTAGCAAAATACCAATAAAAAACCCATCAGTAGTTAGCAATCCATGTGTCTACTTTCTCATCTTTATAAAGTCCCTATAAAAATGATCCATTCAAAACACCAGAAAAGGAAAGGCAACTGTTCACAAACAAGTCTAGAAGACCACATTTTTCCAGCGACATAACTGAATGAAAGATGAAAGAATACAGCATCCTGCTGTGTTTAATGTTTGCAGATTTAAAATCTTTTGACTCATAGATAAAAACTCAAATTGGTTAAATAAACATATTAATACACAATCAATCTTTGCAAATCTTGCTGTCAGTAAAAGCGTATTGGAAGCCAGACTTTGGGGCAATATATAATTTCTACCAACAACAAAATATTCAGCAAATCCTACTCTTCTTTGTCTTCCTCTGTGACCTCCATAATTTCCACTTCTTCTTCTGTCACAGCTATAGGGTCTCTTCTTATCTGCTTAATTATAGGCTATGGCCTGTAATCGCTCTAAACTTGGTTGTTTTTTTTCCTCCAGGCTAAACATCTTCACTTCTTTAACTTTATGTCAGAGGTCCTGGGATTCTGTGATCCCATACTTTTAGTTTTGCTAGACCCAAAACCTGGGTCTTCTAAACTTTTGTTTTCTCATATCCCTTGAACATGTCACTGAGTATTTCATGGGAAAATTAACTAACACAATTTTTTACATTTGACCTCAATCTGATTCCTTATCATTCTCAGTCCCCACAATAACTTTTCTAAAATTATTTTTCCTTAATGTTTGGTTCCATCCTATTCTTCCCATAATTTCAGAAGTTTTTCTTGCCTCCAATTTTACTGTCATGCAAAGTCATTTACTGTAAACATTCTCCCTTTATCTTCCACGTCAATACATATCAATCATCATTCCTTCTTCTATGCTCCACTTAGATGGTGCAGTGGATAGAGCTCTGGTACTGGAACAGGGAAGACCTGGGGTCAAATCTGACCTTAGACATTGACTCAGTGTGTGAACCTGGGCAAGCCACTTAACCTCAGCTTTCTCAAAAGTGAAATGGAGATGTATCAACACCAGCTTCTTGTACATAGTAGGTGCCACATAAGTATGCATGCCCTTACCCTATCCTTTCCTCCATCTTTCCTATCTCAAAATAAGAGATCTTTCTCAAAAGGTTAATCCTCCATCTATAATCTTAATTCTTAACCCTTCCCTTTTACTACAAATTCAGGGGAGTAGTATGTACTCAATGCAGCATTTCATTTAATATTCCTGTTTTAATATTTTGGAATCTGACTTCGACCTCCTCCCACACCTAGATATATTGAAAGTCATAAATGACTTACCAATAAAATTCACTAGACTTTTCTCCTTTCTAATTATCCCTGAAAGCTTTTAAAACAGGTGACACAACTGTAAACCCTTTATTTCTTTAAAATGAATCCTTCTTTGATTTCTTTAATACCTCTTTTCTTCTTTATACTACCTTCTGTGTCTTCTATACTCTCTCTCATTCTCTGTCTCTGTTTCTCTGTCTCTCTAGATCTTTCTCTCTCTCCCCACCCCAATAAGTTCAGTGTCCATTCCTAGTTTTGATCCTGCTCTTGATTGGCATGGGCACTTTGACCTATTTTTAAAAATTTGCCCTTCCTTAAGCGTTCTAGTGACCCCTACACACCCAAGTTCTCACCATATAAGTATCAGACTTAGTATGGACATCCAATTGGTTTTAAACCTATTGTAGCTCAGAACTCCCTTCCTCAAGTAAACCACCAGTCTCAGTCCCACCAGTAGCAGGGACTAAAGGTGTACACTGACACATCTGATCTCTCTTTTTCTGCCTTGGCTATGGCACAAATTAAATGACTTCTTCTAAATATTTGATTCTTAAGCATATAGGCTTATTTAGATTCTCCAACCTCCCAGTTTTCCAGCCCCAGCTGTGCATTGTATTTCTATCCATTGAGCTTACTTATTCTTCAAGATACAGTCTACACCACAGGAAGCATTTGTTTAGCAGTTTCACACAATTTTTTTTCCAGCACTTGCTTTTTTCTTTCGTGGAGGGGATTAGGCTTGGATGAATAACTACAATAGACTATCTGACGAGTTACCCACAAGCAGAAATGATCTTGGTTATTTCCTTTAGCACCTCAGTTGTACTCTCATGCCACAATCCATAATAATTTGTAGTTTTGTTTCTTACATGTCTTCAATTGTTCTGACACACTTTTTGTGCATTACTACAAGATCTACAAAGGTACAAAGGCCAAATATTTTAAACACACATATATATGTATATATACATGTATATGTAGACATAGGTGTCTATGTATACAAATATATGTGTATATATATTTAAATATATATGCATAGATCGATATAGATGTGTAAATATATAGATATAGGTATAGAAATAGATATATAATTCAGCAATTGAAAATATTTGGTTTTCTACTTTTTTTATTTAAAAATGCAAAAATTGTTCTTAGTTCAGGAGTATAAAAAGGTTGCCAGGATTTGGCACTAGTAAATAATTTATAGATGCCTGTATTATTAGGGGGTGTCATTACTTGTATCTATAGTTCATTTTTTTTATATTCCATGAGATTTGAAATCCTATTCAAACTTTATACCTTTTACTCTATGACCTAAAACAAATGTTTTACACTCCATAAGTCCAACTAAAATGGAGACCAACAACTTTGCCAGGAAGAAACAACTAAACATGACACCTAGTTAGGAAGAGTATTTGATTTAAAGGATGCTCTGCTTTGTTCCCTGGCAGTCACAACCTGGGTAAAATTCTTTCCTGCCTGGTTTTCAGAGGATGAAATTAAAGCTATCTATAGTCATGTGAAAAAAAAATGCACTAAATCACTATTGATTAGAGAGATGCAAATCAAAACAGCTCTGAGGTACCACATCACATCTATCAGATTGACTAACATGATAAAACAAGAAGATGATAAGTGTTGGAGAAGATGTGGGAGAGTTGGAAAACTAATTCATTGTTGGTGAAGCTGTGAGCTGATCCAGCCTTTCTGGAGAGTAATGTGGAACTATTCCCAAAAGGTTACAAAAATGTGCATATACTTTGACCCAACAATATTACTTCTAGAACTGTATCCCAAAGAGATCATAAATGTGGGAAAGGGTCCCACATGTACAAAAATATTTATAGCAGTTCTCTTTGTGGTGGCCAAGAACTGGAAATTGAAGCGATGTCCATCAATTGGGGAATGGCTGAATAAATTGTGGTATATGAATGTAATGAAATACTGTTGTGCTATAAGAAATAATGAACAGGAAGACTTCAGAGAGGCCTGGAAAGACTTATATGAACTGATGCTGAGTGAAAGAAGCAGAAACAAAAGAATTTTGTACACAGCGACAACCACAGTGTGCAAGAAATTTTTCTCGTAGATGTAGTGCTTTATTGCAATGCAAGGACTTAAAAAATTTCCAGTGGACTCTTGAAGCAAAATGCCTTCAACATCCAGAGAAAGAACTGTGGAATTTGATCACAGAATGAAGCAGACCATTTTATTTTGTATTATGTTTTCTTTTGTTTTATAGTTTCTCCCATTCATTTTAATTCTTCTATGCAACATGACTAAAGTGAAAATATATTTAATAGAAATGTATGTGTAGATCCTATATAAGACCATATGTCATCTCAGAGAGGGAAGGGGGATTAAGAGGGGAGATAGGGGAGGGAGGGGAAAAAATCCAAGATAGATGGAAGTGATTGTAGAACACTGAAAACAAGTAAAATAATTTAATAATAATAATAAATAAATAAATGATGAATAGGACGACTTCAGAGAAGCCTGGAAGGACTTACATGAATTGATACTGAATGAGAGGAGCAAAGCCAAGAGAACATTGTGAACAGTAAAAACCATAGCGTGCGAGGAATTTTTCTGCTAGACTTAACCCTTCACAGCAATTCAAGGACCTAAAACATCCCCAAAGAACTCTTGAGGTAAAATGTCATCCACGTCCAAAGAAAGAACTATGGAACTGCAATACAGAATGAAGCAGAATATTTTCTCTTATGTTCTGTTTGGTTTGGTTTTGGTTTTTTTCATTGTTTCTTCCATTCATTTATTTCTTCTGTGCAACATGACTAATGTGAAAATGTGTTTGATAGGAATGTATGTGTAGAACCCATATAAGATTGCATGCCATCTCGGGGAAGGAAAGGGAAAGGAAAGAAGAGAAAATCACTTATGGAAGTGATTTTTCAAAACTGAAAACAAATAAATTTATAGTTTAAAAAAAGGTCTTTTTTTAAGGTCTTTAAAAAAAAGCCTCTCAGTGGCCTAACAGACTTCAACAAAGGGGTCCAGGTTCACACAGACCGAGGTTTTATCCTGTGGGTCCTGGCTCTAAAGAGAGTCAAGTTTCTTTCTCTGTCCCTGCTCTGGAGCATCTTCAGGGAAATCTCTAAAGCAAAGCTTAGGTATGTCATCTCTAGGTTATCTCCAAAATGAGGATAACTTGTCCCTTTGAGAAAACATTAATAATGGATAAAAAACATTTATTTCACCCCAGAAAAATGTACAAACTAAATAGGCACAAAAGAACACACACACAAACACACACACATACACACACACACTCACAACCATAAAGCATTTAAATAACCAATTGTACTCAACCTCCTTCCATAAGGAAAAGGGAATTTATCTTGTACTTCCTGAGTCACTTGCCAATTCTAGATCTCCTGATGAACCAGAGCAGACTCAGTGTGTGTGTGTGTGTGTGTGTGTGTGTGTGTGTGTGTGTGTGTGTGTGTGTAGGGGGGGGCCTTATAAGCCATAGCATGATCGTAGTACCCATAATCATCTGTGAGAAGCATTTTTAAATAATCTTCTGCTATACAACTATTTACTCAGCTCAGGACCTAAGGAATTTTTAAATTCCCAAGATCGTCAATCCATTTAGGCTGAAGATGTCTGTTTACTAGAATTGCTAGTCATTGAACTATACTCAGAGAATGAAACTGAAAGTCTTAAGAAGGTAGTCAGACACTTGAAGTCCAATCTCGGGCATGCTGAAGCAAGCATACGTTATTATTTCTCTCTCCCTTGATAGAAATCTAAGGGAGAGAAATCTTGAATCTAGAGAGAGGAGTCTAAATGAAAAGGAGAGAGCTGTTTTTCCAACTTATAAACCAGAAATGGAAGAGGTTGTTTCACATGAACCTGTTTCCCATAACTCTCATCAATCAATTTTGACAGAACCCTTATCACAGGTAACTAGGGATTGAAATAGATGGAGCACTGGGCCAGAAATCAAATACAACCTCACATGCCAGGTACATGATCCTGGGCAAGTTATTTAAACTCAATTTGCTTCACTTTCATCAACTGTAGAGTGGGAATAATAGTAATACCTACCATTCATGGTTCTGATAAGGATGAAATGAAATAACATTAGTAAAGCCTTTACTTTAGCACAATGTCTGTCACACAGTAGGTATCTAATATACATTTGTTTACTCCAATTCTTCCTTCCTTATTCCTTTCATTCTTTCCTCCTTCATTGGTAACCAATGAGGTGTTCCCAACAATATCTCCTTTAGGTAAATATTCCTCAACAAAGAGCCAGAGAACACATCCAGCTCCATAGGAGTCATCATAATTCAACAAATCAGAGATTCCCCTGCTACTTCAGGTATATATGGATTAATTTTTTCCCTCAATTATTCAACTCTGTAGACGTCAGCCTTCGAGGAACTATAATATGAAGAATTACTTACATTTACTAAAATATATCAGTATAAATATATGTAGTAACTTATTCATGGACAGGAAACATAGCATGATGGAAAGAATAGTAGACAGAATCAATTCCTCAAGGTTTGAGTTCTGATTTTATCACTTACTGACTTTGTGACCTTCAATAATTCATTTCTTCTATTTGGGCCTGAGTTTCCTTGTTGGTGAATTAAAGGTGTTAGATTGGATTAGGTTCAGTATAGCTTCTAGATCTAATGCTCCATGTGTAAAGGATTTTACATTTAAGCCAAAAACAGTCTCTTATTAGATTTTAGGATCATTCATTTTCTTCAGGATCTTGTGATATTGAAAGACCACCCATAAGTTGCTGACTAGAAGAAGCTAAAACTACAAATGTACTGACTCTTTTCTTTCACAAGGCACCAATTCAACATGAGGGAGAAAGTATGCACTTTCCTGTGGGAACACTGATACCAAGGAATTTTCATGAACAACTATTTTAATGAGCACCACCCTCTCATTATTCATTTTGTTTTGGCCACATTTAATGGAAGAGGAGCAGTGATTCTACCATCAGTGACGGTGAAGAGCAAAGGATGGATGGGGAGAAACCCAGATGAGCAATATTCTTCTAAGAGACCTTTCTCCAAATCCTTGAGGTGATATGAAATTCAAAATCAATGACTATAACTCCCCAAATTATCACTGTCAAAATTTTCTCCTATTGTTTCAGAGATAATACACTCTAATTCATTTTTTCTCTGACATTTAATTTTAAAAAAAATCTTAAAATAACAAAAATGGCTTACATTGATCATTGAAAAGAATAAAGATTAATATTAGACTAATTTTAATTGTCATTAATACTCAAGAAAAATAGGATAGAAGGGAGAGGAAAAAGTTAGTAGAGAAATAATCAAAACAGAACAAAATAAGCAAGTTGATGATTCAATTCAACTGATGAAACTGTACTTTTAGGGTTAGAAGAGAGCTTAAAGACCACGTGGTCTAGGCTTATTATTTTATCAGTTAGAAAACTGTGACCCAGGTCCTCTGAGACCAAAGCTACTTCTCTTTCCACACTAACATACTGCCTCCAAAAACACTTATTAGGTACCGACTTTATATCAAGAAGATAAGAAATAGTAAAGTGGGTAGAAAGCTAATTTTGGAATCAGAAAGAGCTGAGTTCAGATTCTATCTTTGAAATATAGAAACCATGTAAACCATAAATAAATTATTTAATTTCTTGGTGTCTCAGACCAACTTTTGAACACTATTAGTTGCAGAGGAATGGACTATCTCAGGTATGGATCAAAATATATGTTGTAAATACACACATACGCACATAACTAGACATATACACTTAAGGTTTTAAAATAAACATCCAATATTATGCTAAATACCATATGATAAAAAAATAGGTATTGACTCTTTATGTTTTTACTATTTGAATTTTGTTTATTAACTCTACATATTTCTTTGTTTCTAAAAACTCATCAGAACCATTTAATCACTCAATCATATTTTCTTTCAGTTACAATTTATTTGTTTTGTGCCATAGTTGTTCATTCAGCATGAGTCTGCTTCTAAAGTTGTTTAATAAAATTTATATATATGGTATTCATAAAAATGAAAAGGTATTTCCACCTTTTCTTTATCTCCTATGAAGCTTACATTGATAAAATTAGAATTTTCTTGTAAGTTTATATTTGAAAATCTGGCATGCCTCAATTATGTCAACCAATATAAAGCTGTGCTTCATTTCTCTTTTAACTTGGTGCTATCTCCTAATAATCGATGTTTCTTCTGCTTCGTATTTCATCTTAATACAAGTTCAAAGCATCGCTCATAGAATTTCAGGAATCTGATTCTATTTCATTATCTTTCTAAAGTAAGCTTGTACTCTAAACTTTTTTTTTAAAGAGAGCATCTGCCTGTTCCTCCCAGAGGGGAAGCACAGGGGGAAATTCATTACCCTGATCCCACTAGTCATCCATGAAAGGCTTTTCACCTTGCTCCTTTTCTGACCTGAGCCCCACATTAAGTACCAGAGACACAGCATATTAATGCTGATTGAGTAGGGTAAAACAATCCACTATAGTTCTGAAATTTCTAGCTCAAGACATCTACTAGTCTCCTCCTAAGCCTCCCTGGGACTGGTATAATAGGTGTGTTATACCAAGACAGGCCATATCTAGACTTCTTATCATTTCTAAGTAAATAAATCTTATAAAGACATGATTATTTCACTTTCTCACAACTGGCCCCTTAGAACTTCCTGGATCTTATTTCTAAGCTATCAATGTTTGCATTATGATAGTCTTTGATTATGTTAAACACACATTTAGAAAGATCTTAATGCTATATCACTTTACTCATTATGTGAATATTCCTCAATTAAAGGCAGATATATTTTTAACCTTTTTTTGGTACTAGACCTGTGATTTCATCAAGATGGGGAGGTCCACCTAAAGAAGTCTTTCACCAATGCCTATGGGCATCTGCAGCTAGTCTTAGAGAACTTTTTAGAATGTGGAAAGGTTAAGGGAGTTATATAGCCAATATGTTTTCAAGGTAGGGCATGAAACAAGGTCTTCTTTATTATGGAATAAACTCTCGGTCCTCTTTGCCATCACATTTCATTTTGGCCATAAATAGCTAAAAACAAACAGCAAAAAATCATAAAATCATTTCAGTGTTAACTTTATTAATACCTTTGAGCAGAATCTAGGGAAAAAAGAAAACGTGTCAAGAGTAAACTTAGAACTTCATCTGTTTTCAGGAGGGCAGGTTCAGGATGACCTAAAGATGAAGTAGTTACATTAGCATTATAAAGGGAAGGAAATTACAAAACCATGCCCCAGTCACAGACCTAGAAATAGAGACAGACAGTTCACATCCTGTTTTTCATTTCCTGGTATCATCATCAAGCAACGATTGTCAAACATCTTCATGTACTAGGTTCTGTACAAGGATTGTAAAAAAAACATGGTGTCCCCTCCTTTCACTGGAATTGTGGCAGACAATGGTATGGGATGTTGAATACACTTTTAAAGAGGCACTCTCAGTTTGTTTTGCTTAACTGTTTCTCTCATACAAGAGAAGGTTCATGGGGTAGTTTATATTCGACCAATCAATCAGTTCACAAGCATTTATTAATTCCTTAATATGTACCAGGCACCATACTAAGTCTTAGAGATATAAAAGAAGGCAAAGAAGTCCTGGACCTCAAACACCTCACATCCTAATGGGTGAGACAACCAATAAATAAATCTGTATACTTTACATGCATATATGTGTATATACATATATATTCATATATTGATAAATTTGTGTGTATATATATGTATATATATATGTGGGGGGGTGGACAGAGAGAGAGAGAGTAAATGAAAAGTTATCTTAAAGTAGACACTAACAGAGGAAGGAGGTGGGGATAGGAGAAGACATCCCACAGAAATACCTATATTATAACATCAAATGCATTAATAAAACTTTTAAATTGAAGGCATCCTTGTCCTCTGGGGAGTTTTAATCTCAGAAGCTCCCACTGAATTTGGTAAACAGACACTAGAAGACTGATAAATTGAGTATTTACCTGAATATTTCCATTTCAATGAAGACAGTCTGCCTTGACTTCCTTCATCTTCCACTTCAGTGAAACAGGGTGGTCTTCACAAAAGAAAAATGAGTTTATTTACTTGAAGGATAAATGCTGCTATGGAATTTAGGGCTGTAGTGAATTTCAGATGTTTCACTCGTGTCTAAAATTGAACAGAATCCCTTGTTTGATGTCTTTTTCTCTCAGATCCACCTAGGAGTGTGTAAAGACCGTGGTGACCAGAACAAGAAAACTATGTTAAGTCAGCTGAAACCCCACTGACAAACATAACTGTGTGGCTTACCTCCTAGCAATTAATTCTGCCTGTTAAGCCCCAAAGCCTGCTTTGTGACACCAATATAACTCTTTAAAAAGAAAAAAAATTTGGGGGAGGAGTCAAGATTGCAGAGTAGAAAGATTCACATATGCTAGCTCTGAACCCACAGCCCATGAATTTCCTGTAAAAAGAACTCCCAACAAATTCTGGAGCACTGGAAGCCACACAGCAATGAAGTGAAGGAGATTTCCGTTCCAGAGAGCCTTGAAAAACCAATCCCAAAGGTCCATCGCGCACTGGCCAGGAGTGGGGCCCAGCCCTTCCCTGGCCATTGGGCACCAAGAGAAGCAGATCCGAGCAGGCTTCAGGGATGGAATTTCTGGTGGCCACACAGGTCCCTCCACCCACAGGTGCACAGGTCATTGAGAGAGACTTCTGGCCTGCTCTAGAGGGGAGCAGGGTGTCTCCATAACTCAGGCCCCTTTGGGAGGTAGCGGCAGAGGCAGCGGGCAGCCAGAGGCTCCCAGAGCAGGCAGGAGCTCATCAGGAGCTCAGGTCCATTACTGAAGGTCTCTGCATAACCCCCCTGAGGGAACTGAGCCTGGCAGGCGGCCCTGCCCCCACCTGAGCACCAGAACTTAATCTCATACTGAATAGCAGACCTGCCCCTACTGAAAGCCCTGAGGCTGGGAAGCAGCATTTGACTCTCAGACACCAAGCACTAGCTGGGCAGATCTGGAGGTGAGGTGGGTGTGGAAAGGAATCTCAGAAGTCCAGTAACTAGCTGGGAAAATGCCCAGAAAAGGGAAAAAAATAAAACCATAGAAGGTAACTTTCTTGGTGAGGAGATGTTTCCTCCTTTCCTTTCTGATGAAGAAGAACAATGCTTACCATCAGGTAAAGACATAGTAGTCAAGGCCTCTGTATCCCAAACATCTGAAATAGATATCCAGTGGGCTCAGGCCATGGAAGAGCTCAAAAAGGATTTTGAAAATCAAGTTGGACAGGTGGAGGAAAAACTGGGAAAAGAAATGAGATGCAAGAAAAGCATGTAAAGCAGGTCAACACCTTGGTAAAGGAGACCCAGAAAAATGCTAAAGAAAATAACACCTTGAAAAATAGGCTAACTCAATTGGCAAAAGAGGTTCAAAAAGCCAATGAGGAGAAGAATGCTTTCAAAAGCAGAATTAGCTAAGTGGAAAAAGAGGTGCAAAAGCTCACTGAAGAAAATAGTTCTCTCAAAATTAGAATGGAACAGATGGAGGCTAATGACTTTCTGAGAAACCAAGAAA
>CM053770.1:391365550-391392954 GCA_028658325.1 Potorous gilbertii | reverse complement strand
GATACTTCACAGGAAAATATGGTCTTTCAATGAAATAGAGGACTTTCAAGCATTCTTGATGAAAAGACCAGAGCTGAAAAGAAAATTTGACTTTCAAACACAAGAATGAAAAGAAGCATGAAAAATTAAACAGCAAGAAGTCACAGGGGACTTACCAAAGTTGAACTGTTTACATTCCTACATGGAAAGACAATATTTGTAACTCTTGAAACTTTTCAGTATCTGGGTAGTTGGTGGGATTACACACACACATACACACACACACACGTACACACATACACATGTACACACATGCATGCACACACACAGAGACAGAGGGCACAGAGTGAATTGAATAGGATAGGATCATATCTTAAAAGAAACCAAGGTAAACGGTGAGAGAGAAATGTAATTGGAGGAGAGAGGGTGAAATGGAATGGGGCAAATTATCTCTCATAGAAGAGGCAAGCAGGAGACTTTTTAGTGGAGGGAAAAAGAGGAGAGCTGAGAAAAAAAACCATGAAGTTTACTCTCATCACATTTGACTAAAGGAAGGAATAAAATGCACACTCATTTTGGTATGAAAACTACCTTACAATACAGGAAAGTGGGGGAGAAGGAGATAAGCAGGTTGGGGGTGATTATGGAAGGGTGGGCAATGTGAGGAGGGAGCAATTTGAAGTCAACACTCTTGGAGAGGGACAGGATCAAAAGAGAGAATAGCAACAATGGGGGGCAGGATAGGATGGAGGGAAATATAGTTAATCTTACACAACACGACTATTATAGAAGTCATTTGCAAAACTACACAGATATGGCCTACCTATATTGAATTGCCTGCCTTCCCAAAGGGAATGGGTGGGAAGGGAGGCATGGGGAGAAGTTGGAACTCAAAGTTTTAGGAACACCTGTCGAGTATTGTTCTTGCTACTAGGAAATAAGAAATACAGGTAATGGGTAATAGAAAGTTATCTGGCCCTACAGGACAAAAGAGTACATGGGGACAAGAGAAGGGAGGGATGAAAGAAGAGAGGGCAGTTTGGTGATAGGGGAAATTAGAATGCTGGGTGTATTGGGGTGGGGGTTGGGGACAAATGGCGAGAAAATTTGGAAACCAAAATTTTGTGAAAATGAATGTAAAAAGTTAAATAAATAAATTTATATTAAAAAAAGAAAAATTCAATAAATCAATCATCTTCAACATGATACTACAGTACTTGAAAAGAGTATGGTATATTGGTTGAAATTTTGGATTGGGAGTAAAGACTTGGGATCATATCTAACCTTTGACATTTAATTATTTTCATGATCCTGGGGAAATCATATCTGTCTCTTTCAACTTTTCCTCTTCTTTAATACGTAGATAATAATAGCACCTATCTAAGAAAGTACTTGTGAACATCAAATTAAATAGACATAGGAACAGAGATTGAACCTCTGCTTTTACTCCTTTAGTACAGTCCTGACTGAGAAAGCTCTTTCTTACCAAGGCAGGTAAGGTACTTTCTTTGCAACTTAAAGTCTTAGAAAGTCACCTATGAAACTATCACTTGACTTACTCAGGATCACGAAGCCATTCTGAGTCTGAGATTGGACTGGAACTCAAGTCTTACTGGCTCCAAGGCCAGTTCTTTATCCACTATAATACCATACCATGCCTCAAATGAGATAATGCCATAAAATGCTTGAACAGCTTTAAAGCTCTCTAAAAATATAAAGTGTTATCATTTCCCATCTTTCCAACACCTCAGATTAGTTAGACATATTTAACCTGATAATATTTATGAGCTAGATCCAACCTATATCCAAGATCTCCTGCATTTATTTAGATAATAATTTTCAGTTTACAAGGCTTTTTCTGAAAGATGATTTCTTGTGAAACTCACAAGAACTCCATGAAGGAGGCAGAGCACCAATTATTTTCATTCCCATTTTATAAGAGTAAAATACAACCCACAGAGGTTGAGTAATTTACCAGTCACAAATCTAAAGTGATAGAGTCCAGGGTAGAAACTAGACCATCTGGCTCTTAGTTCATTGTTTTGTTTACTTTCATTTAATTTCTGTAAATTAAAACTCAGGGAAGGAAATGAAAATATGTCCCTAGATAAAATTTTGAGTGTAATGGTCATTTAAAATTATTTTTTATTCTTAAATCTCTACTTTTGAAACTGGGCTGGGATATCTCAGGTTTCCTTGGGAATATGTAATTATTTCCTGATTTTGCCATAGTGAAGTGAAAAGAGTAGGGTTAGACCTACTTTCTTGGGGAGTGGCAGAAGAAGGGCCAGGACCTTCTGATTTTGATCTTCCTACAGCACTAGTAAAGGGAAATCTCTGTGTAAAAACTCCTTCTATCCAGATATATAGGCTTCTTTTTGATAACTCAGAGTTCCTTGAAACACTGAGGGCTGAGTGGCTTGGCCGTGGTAATCACAGCTATGTTTTAGAGATAAAACTTGATCCCAGGTACTATTCACTATACCAGGCTTCCTCTCTTGTTTGGTAGCAAAGTGGAGTGGAAAGACTCCCATGGTTTTGGAATCAGAAGATCTGAATTCTGATTACCTTACCCCTAGTCAAGTTACTAATCCCCTTAGATTATTGAAGATAATTACAATAAAAATGGACATAATAACATCACCAGATTATTGTAAGAAAAAGGATACAGAGAAACAACAGTTGTTGCTGTCAATAATATATTCTAGGTATTGAAGAGACTTTTTTTTTTACTTGAAATTCTGAATGAAAGCAAAACTAACTCCCTGAGAACTTGGAGTAAGAAGATAGACATGTATAATATATAGAGAGAGGGAAATGGTTTCAGATAATAGTTAAATGTAGGGACAAATGTCCAGTACCTCTTAGTGCCAAGAAGAAACTGTCCTCTCATCTGAGACATTAAACTGGAAAAGGTCATGCCATGAAAAGATGTAAGAAAGAGCTAGAAAAGCCTTAGCTCCTGGGTTCAGGGCTCCTAACCAATCTAGGATATTAGATAAAGAAGACAACATAACTTTTAAAAACAAAGCTAGTTGCTACAATTCAGGAAAGGTAATTCTGCTCTGGGCAAATCTACCAAAGAATGGCAACATGATATAGTGGAAAGAATGGAAGCTTTGGATTTGGAGAATCTAGGTTCAATTTCCAACATTTTATCCTCATGACAGTCCTGTGAGGTAGATGCCATTGACTGTCAGTGAGACCTTAAGAAAATCACTCAATTTCGTTGGGTTTCAGTTCTTTATCTGAAAAAAAGGATGGGGTAGGGTTAGATGACTTCTAAGGTCTCTTCCAATTCTAAATTTATAAATCTATGATTGGTCAATGGTGAGAGACAAAAACATGCAGGGGTCAAGGAATGATACCCTGTAGAAGGGTAACAAGGAAATATGAGGTGTGGAGCTTGATGAGAAAATTCATTGAGAGGCCATCAAAGGAAGAATTTTTCTTACATGGGAACAAAGAGAGCAATGTAGAAGAACCCCCTCTACCTCATGGGTAGTAAGGATATAATATATTATGGAAAGTGTACTTAACTATGATCCAGAAGATCTCCATTTTACTTTTTCCTCTGGCTGAGTTCCTTGGGAGGTTGGTGTTTGTTCTAATTTCCCTGAGAGGCTGGCACTCAGTTTAGAAGGGAGAAGATTAGGAACTTCCATAGACAAGAGGGGGCAGTTCAGGTAAATCTTGAGCAGTTATTGTAAAGTGTAAATCATCTTACTGTTCCTCACAAACTAAAGACTCAAGGACTGCTAAAACACAACTAAACTAGCCAAATGCAAATGTAAATTAAGATCCTAATGCTATTCATTAAGCAGAGATATGTAAAGAAAGAAGAATGGATTTATACTGAAAATTTACTTCAATGTTAAAACCAAGACAATTCAATTTTTTTTTTAATTTGGTATGCTGTATGTTATACACTTACATAGAGAAACAAGATTCCTACAGAAAAAAATATGACCTGCTATCTGATTGTTGTGTTCTGTATCTCTCAATTAAAAAATAAAACTTATAAAAATGAAATTCAGTTGTTTGGCAAGATAAATTGATCAAATTAACTGAATTGAATAAATGCTAACAAACTATTATTATGTACAAATTTAATCGATCATCCAGGACTCATAGATAGATATTTTGAATATAATAAAGCATCTTCAATCATATCACTTAAAGAAAAAACATATATTTTTTAGGCTGTTAAAGTATTTCAAAACATATATTTTATTCTTATCTCATTCTTTTTCTATGATGCATTTTATGATATACATAAACTAGTATAATTATACATCGTATAATTTATAAATCAATAAATATAAATACATTAGGGGTATATTCTTGAAAACTTTTTACTAATGGCATTGAACTAACAAAAATCTTTGGAGAACATTGGTATAGAAGATAAATTGGTTGACCTTGAATCAGAAAAATCTGGTTTCAAATAGTCACCTCCATCACTTACTATCTTAGTGACTATGGACAAGTATATTAAGTTTTCCAAATCTTAGCTTCTTTGTGTGTGAAATGGGGATCATATCTGGGGTGCCTAATTACAGGGCTGCTGTGAAGCTCAAATGAAATAATAAGTGCAAAGTATTTTGTGAATTTAAATTAATATAAAATGCCACTTTTTATCCCAATAGAATATAGGGTTCTTGAGGGCAGGAATTTTTATATTTGTAGTAACACAGCACCTGGTACATAGGATCATTAAATCATAGAGTTAGATTAAGAAGGGACCTGACAAGCCAAGATCAAAGTGTGTGTCTCAGACATTTGAAGTAAACTTTCCCAAGGTGATACTTAGAGTAAGTAGGAGAATTTGAATTCAAAACCAGATCTTCTGGTATTAGAATCATGACCCTTCCATTGACCTTCATAATAGTTATTCGATATATTCTCATTGAATTAAATTGAATTGAACTGGCAGTGACAATAATCACTTGCCTTGCCTTTGCCCACCAAAACTCTCTCATCATCCTTCTATATTTTTGTGTATTTTTCTCTGTAGCTATCTTTCTGTTTAACCATCTCCTTCTTATTCACCTTCCTATTTCCTCTTCTTAGTTTAAAATCAAGCTGGGAGGAGCCAAGATGGTGGAGTAGAAAGATTCATATATGCTAGCTCTGAACTCACAGCCTATAAATTACCTGTAAAGAGGAACTCCCAACAAATTCTGGAGCAGTGGAAGCTGCACAACAATGGAGTGGAGGAGATTTATGTTCCAGAGAGTCCAGAAGGGCCGACACCAGAGGTCTGTCGCACACCAGACCTGGATCGTCAAACAGCCCTGCCTTGTCCGTGCAGCACTGAGGACCAGATCCGAGCAGGCTTCAGGGAACGGAATCTCCAGTGGCCACGCAGGTCCATCCACCCACAGACTCCAGAGGTTAGTAAGAGAGTCTGCCTGGCTCACTGAGATGGGAGCAGGGTGTCCCCATGACTTGGGCCACCTTGGGGGACAGCAGCAGAGGCAGTGGAGGACAGGGACTCCTGAGGCAGGAAGGAGCTCGGATTCATTCTTGAAGGTCTCCACATAAACCCTCTGAGGGAACTGAGCTCCGTGTGGCAGTCCTGCCCCAACCTGAGCACCTGAACTTAATCTCACACTGAATAGCAGCCCTGCCCCCGCTGAAAGCCCTGAGGCTAGGAAGCACCATTTGAATCTCAGACCCCAAGCACTGGCTGAGTGGATCTGGAGGTAAGGTGGGTGTGGAAAGGAATCTCAGAAGTCAAATGACTAGCTGGGAAAATGTCCAGAAAAGGGAAAAAAAATAAGACCATAGAAGGTTATTTTCTTGGGGAATAGATGATTGCGCCATTCCCCTCTGACAAAGAAGAAAACTGCTTACCATCTGGTAAAGACATAGGAGTCAAGGCCTCTGCATCCCAAACATCTGAAATAAATATTCAATGGGCTCAAAGATACCAACCTCAACCCAGCTGAACTCTTCCAACATTGCCTTCCAAACAACTTTAAAACAATTCCTCAAATCTAATTTTTGGAGGAGCAAAGCCAATGGAAGGTAAAAGTGAGATATTTTTCAAGCCTGTGACAAATTAAGTAGTGATCTGTAGAGGTGAGTGAAACCTATGTGGGAGCTCCTCATAATGACTCAGCAACACCAGCTGTATAACTTCGAGGTGACTGTGACAGTGGGAGCAACAGCAGCTTCAGGAGCTCTCACACCAGAAGTGTTAAAGGGGAAGAGTGATGGGGAGGTGGTCAGATAATGGGCCAGAAAAACACTGTAAAAGATCTTTTGCTGACAATTGGCAGTGACTGGCTACTCTGTTGACCATGAGCAATTCTGGGTTACAGATCCAGGGAAGAGAGGAGTATTTGTGATTACCCAAAAGGAAACCTGGGACTAGGACACAGTTCCAGAACCAAGAATACTAATGCTTGGGATTACAGGGGAAAAGGGACCCTTCCTGGGTAAAGCCTAGAGTGTAGACCAGGACAGCAATGTGTACAATAAATACCTGTCTCCAGATTGCATCATCTTGGAATAACCAAAAACTTGCAGATACCCAGAACCAACTTGAAAAGAGCAAAATGAAAAAGCAAAACTTGAAGCTTGAAACAACGTCTCCCCACCATGAAGTGAGTCGGGCCCAACTTTGACATAAAGTTGGAAATCAAGACATAGACTGGAAAAATGAATAAATAAATAAATAACAGCAACAACAATAACAAAAGAATTTGCCCATAAAAAGCTACTATGGCAGGAGAGAAGACAAAGACATAAACTCAGAAGAAGACAAAAATGTGAAAACAGTGATAAACAAAGCCTCAAAGAAAATACTAATTAACCACAATCATAACAAGAATTTCTGGTAGAAGTTTAAAAAGGCATAGGAGTGGAAAAAATGGGAAAATAAATGAAGAGATGTAATACATATATGAAAAGAGAATTAGGACATTGGTAATAAAAGGAGAACAAAAATATTGAAGAAAATAATACCTTAAAAACCAGAATTGACCAATTGATGAAAGAGGAACAAAAATTCACTGAAGGAAAGAAGGAAATATCTCATTGAAAAAACAACTGACCTGGAAAAGAGATCCAGGAGAGACAATTTAAAAATTATGGGACTACCTGAAAGCCATGATCAAAAAAAGAGCCCAGACATCATCCTTCATGAAATTATCAAGGAAAACTGCCCTGATATTCTAGAACCAAAGAGCAAAATAAGAATTCAAGGAATCCACTGATCACCACCTGAAAGAGATCCAAAAAGAGAAACTCCTAGGAACATTGTGGTCAAATTCCAGAGTTCCCAGGTCAATGAGAAAATATTACAAGCAGCTAGAAAGAAACAATTCCAGTAAGAAATCTTTGAAATATTGTGGAGTTATAGCTAGGATCACACAAGATTTAGCAGCTTCCACATTAAAGTGTCAGAAAGCATAGACTACAATAATCCAAAAGGTAAAGGAACTAGGGTTATAACCAAGAATGTGGTCATCAGAAAAATTGGGTATGATCCTTTAGGGGAAAATAGTGGATTTCTGAACTCCTTGTCAAGGTAGTTCTCTGCTTCCGGTAGTGGTGAGGGATATACTGTTAGCCATTCAATCTCCCACAAACTGTGGGCCTAGTCTTCAAGAAACAGTGGCTGCCACTGCCCTGCTGCTGCTGTGACTGCCATGGGTTTCTCCACTCTCTCCCCTCTTCTGCCTTGGGGCTGGGGCCACACCACTCTACTCTCTCATATTTCCCACAGGATTTTTATCGCTGAACTTTCAGTTTGTCCTCAGCGTTTTGGGATCATCAAGTCTGGAAACTACCCCTGATGGCAGGGATTCATTCACCCCAAGGCCTGCTTAGGTACCCTCTGTGCCAGAGTGGCCTACACTGGACTGTGCTCTGTTCTCAGTGTGGCACAATACACACTTCTCAGTGACCTTCCAGGCTTTCATGGACTGGAGATTTGCTTCACTCCATCATTCTGTGTGTAGCTCCAGAATTTGTTTAGAGTCATTTTTATAGGTATTTGACTGGGGGGGTAGGCACTTTAGAAATTCCATTCTCTTACTTCACCATCTTGGTTCCACCCCAGCTTAGTCTATTTTTAAAGGTATTATTTTCTTCAGCATTTTGGGGGATCTCCTTTAGCAAGCTGTTCATTTGTTTTTCATGATTTCCTTGGATCATTCTCATTTCTCTTCCCAGTTTTTCCTTTACTTCTCTTACTTGACTTTCAAAATCCTTTCTTTTTTTAGCCCTTTCATGGTCTAAAACCATTTCATATTCTTCTTGAAGGCTTTGGATGTAGGAGCTTTGACTTTGTGAGCTTTGATCATCTGGTTGTATGCTTTGATGTTGCTCATCATAAGAAAATACCTTTTCACCAAGACAATTACCATCTGTACTCTTATTTTCCCCTTTTTTTCATCATTTTCCCAGTCAATCACTTGACTTTTGGGCTCTTGGTTAAATGGAGGGTATACTTCCCCATGTTTCAGGAGTTTTTGCAGTTGTTTTCAAAATCATCTCTAGGGACCTATAAATTCTCAGTTCCTCCAAAGTGATATGATGAAAGGAGAGGTGTTTACTCCCCACCTGGCCTGTACTCTGGTCTGCAAGCAGCCACATGCACTCTTTTCTGCCCTGAGAACTGCAAGTAAGAATCCACAGCCACCACCAGCTCTGCCAAACCACTGTTCTTCCTTGCCCCAGGACCACCCAGGACTATGTCTCGATCAGTCACTTGATTCCCCCATCATCTGTAGGTGGAGAACTCTAGAAGTAGCTGCCACTGCAGCAGAGGCTCCCATCCCCCTGGGGCTGGGGCTGGTCCACATTCCTTTCTCACCCCAGGCTTTCCCACTAACTTTTGAAGCTGTCTTTGGCATTTGCAAGTTGAAAAGTCTGGAAACCTCCACAGTTACCAGTGATATACCCCCCCGCTCCAATCTCTATCTAAGTTGGCACAGCCCCTTGCTGGACTGTATTTTGCTCTGAGCCTGGTGCAAAAGACCTTTCCTGATGGTCTTCCAGATTATCTTGGGCTAGAAATTTTTTTCACTCTGTCATTTTGTGATTTCTGCTGATCTAGAATTTGTTTAGAGTCATTTTATAGGTATAATGAGGAGTTTGGGGGTAGAGCATAGAGAGGTCCCTATTTCTACTCTGCCATCTTGGCTCTGCCCCCACTTAGTTTTCTAAATGAGAAATTGATGCATTTACCTCCTAAGAACTTTATCATTATAAGTGTAGTTAGAGGGATTCTGCATAGACAGAGAGCATGAATTACATTATGAATTATGCTCATTATGTCAGGATGAGCCCCTAAAACTGAAAGGCTGAGAAAAAGGGATACAATGAGGGAAGCAAAAAAGGAGAAGGAAGATGAGATAAAGTTTCTGCAATAAAAAAGACAAGTAAGGAAGAGCTGTTACAGTGGAGAGGAACATAGATAGGGAAGAAAACAGACAATGCTTTAACCTCACTTTTAACTGAATTGGTACAAAAAGGGAAAATGTATATAAAAACTCTCATTTGGGTACAGAAATCTGTCTTATTCAATTGGTAAATGGGAGGAGAAGGGAATAAGTGATGTGGAAGAGGTGGATGAAAGTGACGACAAAAGGGAGAGAAAATTAAGAGAGGCAATGGTCAGAAGCAAAAAAGTCTTTTGAGGAAGGAAACAATAAAAAGAGAAGGAGGCTCAGATTCAATCCAGCTCAGACTCTGTCTAGCTGGGATTCTATCTGGCCCACTTGTGACTACAAGCGTCACAAATGCTTAGGCTCTGTAAGAGGCAACTCAAACAAGTGAATCCTTAATAAACTTTGTTTTCTTTGACTTTAACAAAAAAAAAAAAAAAGAGAAGGATAAACAGAACAAAAATGAGGTGGAGGGAAATAAAGTTACTAATCATAACTATCCTTTGGTTAGCTGATTGTTGTCCTTTGTTCTTGAAGAGGACCAAAATGTCATCACTATGTTGAGATCAAGGTATAGTATGTCTGACTGTCACTGATAAGACCAGGATGAGCTCAGTCATGAAAAAGAAATGAAAGACAGAAAGGATTAGAAGCTTGAATCCAGCAATATGTTGTTTATCAGCAAAAGACTTCAAACAGAAAGTCACACACAGATTTAAAATAAAGGGTTGGAGAAGAAACTATTATGACTCAGCTGAAGAAAAAAGGCAAAGGTAGTAATCATGATCTCAGACAAATCAAAAGCAATGAGACCTAATTAAAAGAGATAATCAGAAAGCCTATATTTTGCTAAAAGGTACAAGAGACAAAGAGGAAATGTAAAAAATTCAGCAAATTTCTCTGATAAAGGCCTCATTTCTCAAATGCATAGGAAACTGAATCAAATTTATAAAAATAAGAGCCATTTACCAATTGATAAATGGTCAAAGGATACAAAGAAGGAGTTTTCAAAAGAAGAAATCCAAGTCATCTATGGTCAAATTAAAAAAAAATACTCTAAATTATTAATGATTAAGAAATGCTAATTAAAATCAATTCTGAGGTACCACCTCACACCTACCAGAAATGACAAATGCTGGAGGGGATGAGGGAAAATAGGTATCCTAATAAACTGTTGGAATTGCAAACTGGTTCAAATATTCTGGAGAACAATTTGGAACTATGCCCAAAGAATTATAAAACTATGTGTATGACTACTAGGTCTGTATTCCAAAGAGATAAAAAGGAGAGGAAAATAGATACAAAAAATAGTATTTTCAGCAATACAATGATCCACGACAATTCCAAATGACTCATGATGAAAAAAATGCTTATTCCAGAGAAAAACTTGATTAACACTCAGGATAAAATGAAATATAATTTTCTTGCATTCTTTTTCTTTACTTTTTTTGAAATATGACTAATGCAGTAATAAATTTTACAACTCAATTTTTAACTCAAAATTTAAAAAGAACATAAATGTTAAAAATAAATAATACATCTCTGTGTTTTTTGAGAAATAAGTACTTATCCACAAATATTATGTGGGGGGGGGGGAATGGTGTACACATACAAAGATCAGTCCTAGTCCATGGATATACAAATGGGCTTGATTTGGCTGGGAACTCTAATTTATTGATCTCTGCATTGTATAACAAATCCATTGTAGTATGAGAGATGCCTTCATAACTTAAATAGCTTCATACAATGTCCCAGAAAAATAAAATGCAAGGTAGATTTTTTATTTTGTTTGAGTAAAAGGATGCCACACTTCCCTTTTGTTAAAAAGAAAGCAAAATTGGACCAAGAATTAGCTGGTAATGTGACATCTCAATGTTGGTTTGGCCCTGTAAGCCTAGAAATACTGTAGGAAAAAGGGACTGTAGCTTGAGAGCTGAAAGTGACATTGGGGTCATTAAATTCAACTCCCTAACTTTACAAGTTAAAAAACTGAAGTTCGGAGTCTCAACACTATATTTTGACTTTCGTGTTCCTCCAAAACATCCTTCCACTCCTGGTGCCTTTTCACCCTGGAACATCTCTCCCACAATGCAAGTTCATCTCTCAGTTCCTCCTAGGCCCTTCATCTTGGAAAGGAGCATGGAAAGCCAAACTCCACTGGCTCTGCTTCCAATTCTTCTAACTTTAAATCATGCCCCTGCAGTAGCGCCCTCCTTTTAGGTCCTATTTTTACGTTGTCTTCTCCCGTTAGAAAGTAAGCTCCTTGAGAGCAGGCACTGTCTTTATGCTTGTTTATGAGCTTAGCAAAAAGTCAAACCCATGGTAAGCATTTATTAAAAGCTTGTCACCAGTCTGCCAGAAGCACTAAGCACTAGTATCTGAGATGAGATTTGAACTCATGCCCTCCAGAGTTCAATTCTAGCCTCTTATTCCCTTCTATCCCCATTTCTCAACACAACTTTATTATACAAGGATAGATAATTAATAGATCTCCATTCACAGAAAGTGTTATTCATCTCAAGTTGGTCTGGGTAGCTCATACAGTAATTTATTCATCTCTAAAAATGAGAAAAATTCTAAAATTAGACCCAATATTGGTGAATTGTGTTTTGTTTTGTTTCATTTTTGGTTTAGTGTTCATTTTATTTTATTTTATTTTTCTTGGTATTTCTCACCCAAAGTATCAGAATGTTAGTAGTAGAAATTTAGATCTGTTAATCCCAAAATGCTTGAAGGTAAATGAGGTGTTGCATTGATTTTACCTACCATAACAGCTTTAATATTAAGAAGGCAGATTATTATTGCATCTCTTAATATACCATGCATCCCAGAAGCAAAACCATATTAGCCTGAAGAGTCTGGATCTAGTTTCTTGAATCAATACACGTTCTTTCATAGTGACACAGTAGCAGACAATTGCATAATGAAGCTGTCTGTCTTTATTTACACAATGTATTTTTGTATTCACTAGGCCAGAAAGAATAGTTCTGTGTAGCAGCTGTCATTGTATTTTTTGCTTATCTCTGTCCTGTCTGCCAATGTTATAATTCACCAGCTGACACCAGCCTTGGCAGAGACCAAGTGCAGAGATTCAAAGCCAAAGCAACAACAGTGCTCTGAACTCTGACACAATTCATCTTAGTTCCAGTTAGCAAAGGCATATTCTTTGGGTTCTCTCTATTGATGCATTTCATTGCTTGGGCAGGCGGGGGGGGGGGGCGGCGGGAAGAGATGTGAGGAGGTGAAGGTAGGGGTGGGAGCAGTGGAGGAAAGAGGGGCAGTGAAGTGGGAAACAGTTATAGCTCTGTCCTGCGCTATGGAACAGCCTCACAGGAAAAGGAGAAGACAGGGCCAGTTGTAAGGGATGATGGCTGGAGGCACAGATAATGAGATTCCTGCTTGTTTGATTTTTGCAGAATTGGAAGGATATGAGAGCACATTTGGGATCCAAAAATACACTTTTGTTCAGTTTTCACTGCTTGGAAGTTCAAAGTGTAATTTCTGGCACTTTCCGACTTAGGAAGCTTGTAATCGGAGATGAAGGCAGTTGATTGTGGTCATCCAAAAAGAGCCCAGCTTTGACTGTATATGAGAGACCAAGTAAAACCCACTTGCTCAGTTGGTCTCCATAGATCCACATCTGTTACCACCAGTGGTATTCAGCAGTTGGATTGAACTTTTGCCTTAAAGTATGGGCAGTTAATAAATATAGAAAAGTAGTGATTGGGTAAAATTATCCCAGGAACTTCTCAGTCCTTGCCAATCTTTGACTCTGTTCTGTACCTGTCTGAGCCTTTGTCCCTCTAGCTTCTGTCTCTATCTCTCCCTTACTCATAATATCTCTCCTAGTTTTCTGCATACCTTCTACGTACATGCCATACACGTTCCCAAGATTCCCCAGATCCCTATGCTAGAACCAGAGCTCTGCTTTCTGTTCTCTATCCTGACACATCAAGAGCACATTTCCACATATTTTAACAAATAATAATTAAAGGCAATTATCTGAGTAATGAAGACAATGTTCAGAATCACTCTAACTTCAGTTACCCAGAGATATCAGCCAACTGAGATCCCCAGTGGCTGAATAGGTAGTATTGAACAGGAGATAGAGCAATGAATATTTAATTGAAAGACCTGGATTGTGTCTTACATTTAACAGTTTTGTGTTTTAGAAAGTTACTCAGCATCTCGGTATCTCTATTGCCTGAGCTCTAAAATGAAAACAATATCTATTCTATCTATACTGAGGAGTTGTTGTGAAGACCGTGTTAAACCATATACATGGATAACATTTACACATACATACATGTCCATTTATGTATATGTAACGGGGGCTGGTGCTAAAATACAACTTACTAAGTTGATTCAATTCTCCATTATGGAAGAGGCTGGGGATCCTGCTTCTGGAAAGGTAAGATAATGAGAAACAGAAGTGCCCAACTTCCTGATTTGGAACATTTGCAGACATGCATGAGGAAGCTAGGTGACTTAATCAATAGAATGATGTACTGGAGTCAGGAAGTTGTTATTCAGTCATTTTTTTCAGCTGTGTCCAACTCTTCGTGACCCCATTTGGAGTTTCCTTGGCAAAGATACTGGAGTTAACAAATGTAAAATGCTTGTCAAACCTCAAAGTAAAATATAGATGTTAGCTATTGTCATTTGTTAGTATTATTCTATAGGTGTAGCTGATTTACTAAGAACATAATGAAGACATAGCTTATTAATGGCTTCAGAGCCAGATCTAGGGTGCATTCAAAAGATACTAGTCAGGGTCTACTTTTTAGTTTGACTCTTTCTTGCTCGGTTGCATTCTAGTACAACAAATGTTATATGGAAAGAGGCCTTCCCCTTTCTCCCCAGTGCAAAACCAACATATGACCTGTAAATAAAGTCCTCTGTTCTTTACCTCTTTTTATTTGTTCTTTCCTGTTCTTTCCTTAGTTCAATAGCCTAAGGACAGATGTGACCTTGTGAGTTTTTGAAAGTTAGGAAAAAAAGCCACCAGAAGTGTGAAAGGTAGAGTCTATGCCAGGATTTGTCTGAAAGATAAAGGGTAAAAGCAACGTTCTGAGTATACCTGCCTGGTCCAGTAGAGCAGTAATAGCGATGGGGGCTCATCATGTCCATATCATGTTTGGAAACCAAATTAGTGGAGCTCATTCTATGTAGAAACTGTCCAGGATGACTTCACCATCTCCAGAAACCAAGGTGATATAGGAAAAAATGTGTATCCAAGGATTAGAGGGGAAAGGTTTGTATTTCGTGTATATGTGGAACAAATACCCTTTTACAAAGGCTCGCTGATATTTGTTCAGATGGAACTGGGGCACTAATCGCTGAAGAAAACACAGCAAAATTGAGAACACAGTCAAAGGAATGACAGAGAAATGATCCCTGATTCATCAGTAGTACGCTAAAATCCTTAGGAAGAGATGCAGCCTTGCTTTAGGACAGTGTGCTCAGTGTCAATCACTATGCATAGGAGCATACACATAACAGAGTTAGATAGATATAGGTTATATGTATATATATATATATATATATATATATATGTATATATATATGTGTGTGTGTGTGTGTGTGCGTACACGTATAGTATGCTATATGTCGTAATAAGTATGTTTTCATATACTATATTCTAACATAAATGTGAGTGCTTTATTAGTCATGAAATATTATACAAATTACTGGGTAATTTCTTCATTTTTACATCTCTCCTTGTTTGTAGCAATATAATCCGATCAAGAAAGTTGGCACAAGGGTCATCTCCACAAATCTAGAAAAAGTTGGCACTTTTTTCAAATCTGAGGCTATACACCTCGAAGGAGCTCAGGCTATCTTCCAGAGCTGGTATGGTATCTCTTCTATTATTACCTTGGTTTTACTTAATTGGTTCAGCTGCTGAAATGAGGAGACGAAATTGATACCACAGTTATTAGGAACTTAGCAGGAGCAGGAGGAGGAAGGATGATGATTAATCAAAATCAATTAAAGCTAAATTATAACCAGTAAGTCATAGAGTATTATGAATAAAAGTGTAGCAACACAGAGTTGCTAAATGGCCAACACAGAGTTAACATCATAGCCCTTAGTTAAACCACTCTTCCTTCCAAGCATCAGATGGTGGAAAATAAAGGGCAGTGTCCTTACCTTTGGACATGTTCTCACCTCTCAGAAAAAAAGACATCTATAAGGTACTGGCCCTTTCCTTAATCTAGTGTGGTAGGTCAGGAATTGACTTAAACACCACACAGAGGGCAAGAGCAGATAAGGTGACAACAACAATGTCAAGGGAAAGAACAAACACAAAACACAAAACAAACAAAACTAAATGTTGTAAAATCACAAAAATATGCTTGGCCTCAAAGAAGAGATATAGGAAGACTCCTTTTATTCTTTCTTTAAAAAGTGGTGACAGATCCACAAACATAAGACTTTTCAATGTATTGATTAGCTTTCCTGAGGTTTTTTCTTTTGCTGTTAAAAAATACTGCAAGGATCTCTTAGAGGGAGGGAAGAAGGACGCGGAGAAGGGATTTAATGGAACGCTGCAGAATAGTTTATATTTTCAAGGGAAACACACTAATACCCAATACCCGTCAAATTCAGATAGAACTACCTGTTCAATTTGAAATTAGATCAACTACATACTTTTTGATGATATTCTCACATGTTTGAGAAATGCCTTTGTTTACTTATTTTTGTACATGGCAGCATCTTTTCAAACTTTCTCTTTTGTGGTGTCATATATTTCCTAACATGGGCTTTCAGAGATTTCTGTGCTAAAAAAAATTACAATGCACAAAAATCAATGGAAAAGCAGAAAAAAGGATGGCAATGTACTATCAGATTCCAAATTTTGACAAGTTATGTAGTATTCAACAGGCGCACACATCCCAATAGTACATACTCACAGTTTTTTTAAGAATGAAATAAAAATATCACTTTTTTCCATTTATTTTTTAAACAGCTACTACGTGGTTAAGAAGTAAATACTTCGAAGTTGTTTATATCTATTTAATAAATGGGAGGATTAGATATTATTAATACCACTATTGTTATCTTCATTATAATTACCTAGGTTCATCGTGAAAACATTACTGAAACATTACTATCACTGTGAACAAAATTCAAAAGCATTCAGGTCTCTAAACCATAAATAAAGATCCCCATGGGCACATATTGACTTAGAAAACCACTTGTCAACATTAACTATATTTTATTGTATTTTCATTTATTTTGTTAAATATTTTTCAAATACATTCGAATCTGCTTTAGGTCACATTTGAGGAGAAAGAAGCATTTGAACATACTCATCAATAAGAGCATCTGGAAAATTTATATTGAAGGAGACTTGCAACCAGGGATGTGCTTGAGCCAGCTGGTACTGACTCTCAAGAGATGATTGTTAAATTTTCACTGTGAGTATAAACACCTAAAAAATCAGCAGATATTACAAATTAAGGCCTTGATTTATTGTTTTATTGTCAGCAGCTCTCATGGTAGACCATTCTGATGGTGAACAGCTAAAATTATGAGGAAAATGTTCTTGCCTTCGAACCTAAATTTGGCTCTGCAATTTCTATATATTTTTTCCTAGTTCTACCATCTGGAGCTAAAAAAACCAAGTTTAATCACTTCTCTACACGATAGCCCTTTAGACACTGGAAGGCAAATATTGTGAGTCATTTCTTCTCCAGACTAACCAGGCACAGTTTCTTCAGGCAATCTTCAAATGACAAGGACTCACAGTCTATTACCATCTGAGTTGCCTTCCTCTGGGCTCTTTCAAGTTTATGAGTGACCCTCTTAATATATGGAGTTCAGAACTGAAAATATTTTCCAGATATTAATTGCATTAACTTCTTTGGCTATCACATCACACTGCTGACTCATGTTAAGTCCGCAAACACCACAAGATCTTCAGAACAATTGTTAGCAATGCTTCCCCTACCTTACTTTCATGAGACTCATATTTTTGTACTGAAGGACAAGACTTTACGTTAATCCCTATTGAATTTCATCTTATCAGAATTAACTCAAAATTCCAATCTGTAAGATTGTTTTGGATCCTGACTTTATCATCTTGTGTGTGAACTATTTGTCTTAGCTCTGTGTCATATTTGATGAAACTACCACCCATATCTTTGTGTAAGCCACTGGAAAAAAAAATAAACAGCACAGGATGAACAGCATATTCCTGGAGTATTTCACTGGAGAATTACTACAATCTTCACATTAAACCATTAACAACTACCCTTGTTGTTGGTTATCCAATCAGCACTGATTCCATCTGATTGTATTACAATTTAATTAATACCTTTCTAATATCTCAACCAAACTAACTTGAGATACTTTATCAAAGGATTTGCTAAAATCTAGGTAAATGATATCCATAATATTCCCCAGCTCTATTACTTTAGTAATCCATGATGACCTAATCTTTTTTGTGAACAGTGTTTTTTCCACTTACATGCAAAGATAATTTCCACCATTAATTTTTATAAAATTTTGAGATCCAAATTTTTCTTTTTCTGCCACTCTCCTTTCCTCTCCCCAGGAGCAAGCAGTTTAATGTAGGTTATACATGTGCAATCAAGTCAAGTTGTGAAAGAATAATCAGAACAAAAGGAAAAAACTATGAGAAAGAAAAAAAGTGACAATATTTTTCAATCTGAATTCAGATTTCATAGTTCTTTTCTCTAGATGTGGACTCTTTTTTCCTTTTTTATAATCTCTTTGGAATACAGAACTAGTAGTAGTGTTGCTGGATCAAAGGGTTTACACAGTTTTATAGCCCTTTGGGTATAGTTTCAAATGACTCTCCAGAATGGTTGGATCAGTTAATGACTCCACCAACAATGTATTAATGTCCTAATTTTCCCACCTCTTCTCCAACATTTGTCATTTTCCTTTTCTGTTAGCCAACCTGATAGTGAGATAATAACTCAGAGTTGTTTTAATTTGTATTTTTCTAATCAATGGTGTTTTAGAGAGTTTTCCCATATATCTATAGTGAGTTTTAATTTCTTCTTCTGAAAATTGACTGTTCATATCCTTTGACCATTTATCAATTCAGGAGTGACTTATAATCTTACAAATTTAACTTAGTTCTCTATATGTTTGTGAAATAAATACTTATAAAAAACACTATCTGTAAAAAGTATTTCCCAGCTTTCTGTTTTGTTTTAATCTTGAATGTACCATATGACCTATTCTGGTTTTTTAGTGGGGGAAGATTCTTTGCCTTCTTTATTGAGTCATTTTGTACTTTAATCATTCTAAGAAAAAAGTTTGTAGGATTTAAGATTTACAGTAAAAGTTTTGCAGATCATTCAGAATTTTCTTTTTTAAAATGTTTATTTATTTATTTTTAGTTTTCAACATTCATTTCCACAAAATTTTGAGTTCCAAATTCCTTCCCCATCTCTCCCCTCCCCTCACCCTATAATGCCTTGCCTTCCCTCAATGTGCCCTCCCTTCTATCATAGCCCTCCCTTCTCTTATCCCCATCTTCTCTCTTTGCTTGTAGGAAAAGATTGATTTCTATGGTCTATTACCTGCATTTCTTATTTTCCAGTGTTATGCAGGCAAAGTTCTAACATATCTCCCTTCCACTCCCCCCTCCATCCATCACCACTGAGAAGGAAAGTAATTCAATATAGGCTATATATGTGTAGTTTTGCAAAAGATTTTCATAACAGTCATGTTGTGTAAGACTATCTATATTTTCTTCTATCCTATCCTGCCACCATTTATTTTATTCATACCAAATTGAGTGAGCATGTTATTCCCTCCTTAAGCCAAATGTGAAGAGAATAAGGTTCATTTTTTCCCTTTTACTTCCTCCCTTTTCTCCTCCAATGAAAAAGCTTTTTTTATGAGAGGTCATTTGCCCCATTATATTTCTCCCTTTCTCCTCCCAATATATTCCTCTCTCATCCCTTAATTTTATTTTTTAGATATCATCCCTTCTTATTCAACTCACTCTGTGCTCTCTCTCTATATATGTGTGTGTGTGTGTGTGCGTGTATAATCCCTCCAACTACCCAAATATTGAGAAAAGTCTCAAGAGTTACAAATATTATCTTTGCATGTAGGAATGTAAACAGCTCAACTTTAGAAGGTCCCTTATAATTTCTCTTTCCTGTTTATCTGGCCCTGTTCCTGCAAGTGCAGAGCAACCAGGGCTGGACTGGATGGACTCCATGGACTGCACCCTGCTCCATACCTTGTGCAATAGAACTTTCCTATAGGCTTTCCAGACTACCTTGGACTGGAAATCTCTTTCACTCTGTCGTTTTATGACTTTTGCTGCTCTAGAATTTGTTTCATGTCATTTTTTACAGGTGTTTTATGGGCTGGGGGGGAAGAGCTAGAGTATGTAAGTCTTTCTACTCTGCCATCTTGGCTCTGCCCTCCATGATGACCTATTAAGAAAATGAGTAATCACTACTTTCCCTTCTATATATTTACCAATCATCCTTTAATAAACTCTTGAAAGAATTTTCCATGGAATCAAAGTCAAATTCATTAGCATTTGGTTTACAGACTCTGTCTTTTCCTCTTTTTGGAAAATTGCTACATATGCCCATATTCCATTATGTAATGCCTCTCCTCCTTCTCTATAATCTTTAAAAATATTTTTTACAATGTTTCAGTGATCAACCTATGTCACCACTTTCTAGATCTGAAGATATGGTCCATCTGGATCAAGTCACTTAAATTTATCAAGGGTACCTAATGAGTTCTCTTTCCATTTATTTCTGATGTCCACTTCCTCATCTACCCCATACTCAGTTATTTCTAGTACAAAGAGAATTATCTCTCACTAAGAAAATGGAAGTCAAATTAAAATTGAGCAATTCTGCCTTTTGTGTCATCAGTTATCAGTTGTGTCATCTTATCTACCCAAAGCAAATATCCTATGCCTTCAGTGAGTATTCCTTTTCTCCCTCAGTCATTTCAGTTCTGTTCAACATTTTGTGACCACATTTGAGAGTTTCTTGGCAAAGATACTGACTGGACTGGTTTGCCATTTATTTCCAACTTATTTTATAGATGAGGAAACTGAGGCAAACAGGGTTAAGTAATTTGCCCAAGGTCACACAACTAGTAAGTGTCTGATGTTGAATTTGCATCAGGTCTTTCTGACTCCAGGCCTGGAACTCTATCCACTGTGCCACCTAGCTCATGTTATACAGCTTCTCCTTATATAGCTTCAAAGAAATTTGTAATCCTTAGCTTCCCTTGCGAGGTTCAGATCTTTCTAAACTTCTGCTTCCCTGATATTTTTATGGGACTGAGTCATACCACTTTGTTCATCTTCTGTTACCTGATTTCTCTTCCATCTTGTGTATATTTCTTTTTAAAATGTAAATTTGTTTGTGAGTTTCTGATGCACCAACATCATTCTTTCTGAACAAATCCATCTTCCCTTCTCATTGGATGTATTTCTCTTTGTTTCTTTAAATTTTATTTTTGAGCATCGTTGATCCCTCCTAGACTGACTTTCCCTGGAGCACATTAGTCCTACTTATATTTTTTATGAATATGTGTAATTGCTTTCCTAAAATTTATAGTACTTGTCAAACTATACCCAGGTTTCCTTTTGTGCTCTATGACAAACTCTAGGATAATATGATCACCTGCTGCCAAGGTTTCCATCATTTCTATTTCAATAACCAGTTCCTCCCTGATAGAAAATATCAGATCCAGAAGAGAATTTCTCCTCAGGGGCTCATCATAATTTCAAAAAATGCAATTTTCACCAATTTAATAAGTTAGTGTATGGTCTTCAGTAATTCTGTATGTATGTATTAGAGAGAGACAGAGAGCTCAAACATGATTAGATGAATGAAGTCCCTCTTCTGTAACCTATCACACCTTAGTTCCAGGCTTCTGATCTGTTATCCAAACTGCTCATGTATTTCACCTTTCTGTGCAGGCGCTCTTCTGGACCATCTCCAGTCGTCCTGATCAATAATCTGACCACTGGGCCCAAAAAGCTCTGGGGGAGAAAGTGAGGCTGGTAAATGTACAAAGCTCTCCTTCACTCAAATAAAAGTCAATTTCAAAACACTTCATCATCTCTCTGATGTCATGGTCCTCTTCAAGAACAAACAACAAACCATAACCTGTCAGTAGCCTGAGCCTGAATGGTGACCTAATTGACCGATTCCAACTGGACATCTCAACTCATGCTCTCCTCTCCTCTCCACTCTTCTCCCCTCCCCTGGGTCATCTCCAGTCATCCTTAACAATATCTGGCCACTGGATCCAGATGATTCTGGAGGAGAAAGTGGGGCTGGCGACTTTGCACAGCTTTCCTTCACTCAGTTCAAAGTCAATTGCAAGTTATATCATCATCTTCCTGATTTCATGGTCCTCTCTGAGAATGAAGGACAAATCACATACATGTACACTTAATGCACACACAGCATCACTTACACTTCTTGTTCCTTTGTCTTTCCCCCAAATACTTTCAATCAGGCTTCTGTTCTCTGGTTCCTGGATTTCCTCATATGAGTATATATTTTTAACATACAAAACTACCCTTATCCCTTTCCCATTTGCCAAATATAACCAAGTAGAGTCATACTTAAGTCATGGCTTTTATCCCACCAAGCTTCAGTGATACTATGAAGTCAGATTTGCTCATTTATAATACAGAAAACTGTCCCAGAGAAGTGAAATGATTTATCCAAAGTTACTCAGCTAAAAAACCTCAAAACTGACATTACAACCAAGCTCAGCAACTTCATTTTTTTATCTTCTTGCTATATTGTGTTATCTTCCCTCTTTCAGAAGCAGGAGTTCAGAAAAACACCTTCAAATTAAGTCTTATTTGATTTTCTTTTAAACTATGAATTCAATGCTCTTATTTTTCCATAAATAAATTACTAATTTCTTCTTTAATGAGCTCTTTTTCTCTTTTGAACCATTCAGGAATATCTTGTTTTTCCATGATCTTTGGGAAGACCACGAAATATTTTTCTTTTATCAAATAATTTATTTTTTGTTTCATTATATTATGTTTTGATTTGTCTTTGATATTTTCCCTTCATTTTCTATTATCTTCTCTGCTCGTTTATCCATTGTTCAGCTGTGTTTTACTTAGGGTTTCTCTCTTAAACATGTTATTGTTTTTTTTTTAATCTTTCTATGCTGTTTCCTATCACTTCACTCTAGGTTCCTCACATTTTGGATTTTCCTTCTTCCAAAGCTTCAAAGACCTTTGAGGTGGGTCTGTTAGCTTCCTATACTCTTCAGCAGTTGGACCATCTGAAATTTCTCCCTAATATCAATATTCTTCTTGGGCAGAGAGATATGCCCTGTTGTATTTCCATTTCTTTCCCTCTCATGCCAAACACTCCTATCTTATTGCTCATGAATCTGAGCACTGCTCGTATTTCCTGTATTATTCATATTCTCACAAAACACACACACACACACACACACACACACACACACACACACACATTTCTAGTAGTTCTCCTGTGACCAACCAGAATCAATGTTTACCATGTCTTGGGAGATCAGAGGCATTCAGGATAGGTCATAGATGTGGCAGATGCCTATAGTTAGAACCTGTGTCACACACTTGTAAATTTGTTTGAACTCATTTCATTCCACATGTGGAATGAGTTGGGGTCTGGTGTTATTTCATGAAGGTTTTAGCTTGTATGAGAAAATAGCTTTACATCTTGTGGATTAGCTGTAATTAGTCTCTATCTAGTGAAGAATGCCTTTCTTCATGATTTTGGCATAGTTATAGTTCAGAAAAAGAAGCTACCTATGTGTCTTGTCAATTAACTATATTTCCAAAATAAAATTCCCCCCAGAAATGGCAAGTTAGTCAAACGTGAACATAATGTAGATAAATACCACCTGAAGTCTCACAGCTCTTATACTACATATGGGTGTGTGTTTTGCAGGCTAATTATTTGGTAGCAATTTGGTTTCAAATAATGTTACTTCTCTTTGGTTAAATTAAATTATTTTACTTGTTTTCAGTGTTCTACAATCACTTCCATATATCTTAGAGTTTTCCCCCTCTTTACGTTTCCTTCCCCACTCCCTATTTGAGATGGCATACAATTTTACATAGGTTCTACACGTACATTCCTATTAAATACATTTTCACCTTAGTCATGTAGCATACAAGAATTAAAATGAATGGGAGAAATCATAAAACAAAACAAAACATGATACAAAAGAAAATGGTCTGCTTCATTCTACAATCAAATTCCATAGTTCTTTCTTGGGATGTGAAAGGCATTTTTGTCTCGAGTCCATTGGAAATTTTTGAAGTCCTTGCATTGCAATGAAATACAAAGTATAGCAGAAAAATTCCTCACACACTGTGGTTGTGTATAAAGTTCTCCTGGTTCTGCTCTTTTCACTCAGTATCAGTTAATATAAGTCTTTCCAGGCCTCTCTGAAGACTTCCTGTTCATCATTTCTTATAGTAAAATAGTATTCCATTATGTTCATATGCCACAATTTATTCAGTCATTCCCTAATTGATGGGCATCCCTTTGATTTCCAGTTTTTGGTCACCACAAAAAGAGCTGGTACAAATATTTTTGTACATGTAGGACCCTTTCCCATTTTTATGATCTCTTGGGGATACAGTCCTAGAAGTGGTATTGCTGGGTCAAAGGGTATGCACATTTTTGTAGCTCTTTGGTTATAGTTCCAAAATGCTCTCCAGAATGACTGGATCAGCTCACAGCTCCACCAACAATGAATTAGTGTTTCAACTCTCCCACATCTTCTCCATCATTTATCATCTCCCTGTTTTGTCATGTTTGCCAGTCTGATAGGTGTGATATGGTATTTCAGAGTTGTTTTGATTTGCATCTCTCTAACCAATAGTGATTTGGAGCATTTTTTCATATGACTATAGTTAGCTTCAATTTCTTCCTCTGAAAACCTCCTGTTCATATCATTTGACTATTTATCAATTGGGGAATGACTTGTATTCTTGTACATTTGATTCAGTTCTCTATATATTTGAGAAATGAGGCATTTATCACAGACACTAGTTGCCAAAATTCTTTCCAAGTTATGTGCTTCCCTCTTAATCTTGGTTGTATTGGTTTTATTTGTGCAAAAACTTTTCAATTTAACGTAATCAAAATTATCCATTTTGTACTTCATAATGTTTTCTATCTCTTGTTTAGTCAAGAATTTCTCCATTCTTCATAAATCTGATAAATACACTATTCCTTGATCCATTAATTTCTTTATAGTATCAATCTTTATACCTATATCATGTACTCATTTGAACTTTATTCTTGTGTGCAGTATCAGGCATTGGTTTGTGCCTAGTTTCCACCACACTGTTATCCAGTTTTTCCAGCAATTTTTGTCAAACACTATGTTCTTATCCCAGAAACTGGGATCCTTGGGTTTATCAAACAGTAGAGTGCTGTATTCATTGACTATTGTGTCATGAATACCTAACCTATTCCACTAGTATACCCCTCTATTTCTTAGCCTGTTTCAAGTGGTTGTGATGATTGCTGCTTTATAGTACAATCTGAGATCTGGTAGGGTTAGGCCACCTTCCCTAACATATCTTTTCTTTAGTCGTCTTGATATTCTGGACTTTTTGTTCTTTCAGATGAATTTTTTTTATTATTTTTTTCTAGCTCTAGAAAATAATCATCTGATAGTTTGATTTATATGACACTGAATAAGTAAATTAATTTAGGTAGAATTGTTATTTTTATTATATTGGCTCAGCCTACCCATGAGCACCTGATGTTTTTCCACTTATTTAGATCTGATTTTATTTGTGTGAAAGGAAAATTACTTCCATTTAAAAAACAAAGACCTGATGTCAGTATTTAACTGTGAAGTTCTTATTCTTTCGCAGTTACTAAAGATTTAGCAGTACTTATTGACAAGGTAGCTTGGAGGTGAACTTTTAGATAGTTTTTTTTTTCTTTTTTATCTTGAGAAAACAAAGCAAAGTAAATAGACTAGCTCTTGAGAAATTCACAATATTCATGGTTGATATTAAATCTTGCTAGATATTTTAAAATTTCACTGACCTAAGATAGCTGCTAGGTGTGAGGGAGTAAGGAGGTGGAAAGAGGATTAAAAGAGGAAAATTAGGAACTATACTGTGCTGGTTTACACAATTAACCTAAAGATGACATAAAGACATTGATATTGGGAGGTAGTGGCTGTCTTAGGATGGCTCAGTTCTGATAGCAATAAATGTTTTGAGAAGGACCTTGACAGAAGCTACTATTTTCTTAGCATTTGGGTTAGGCAGAAGGAGTGAAAATGAAAACCTTTACAGAAGTTGCATAAAATGGGGGGAAAAACATTTTGAAGTTTTAGCATACAAACTTATGAGGCTATAGATCTTTATGCTTTAAAGAAACCTATCAACATGAAATTTAAAAAGTATTTCAATAAATAGTATCTAATGCAAGAAATCCTTCTATTTTAGAAAGGAGATTCCCAAAAATAGCTGTTGCATTTAGTGTCACAGTAGAAAATAGTCAATAATGGCAGATGTGATATCAAAGAGCAATGATATTAATAATACTATCTTGATTGGTCAATTAGCCTTACATCAATAAGCAGAGACTTATACTTAGGTATTACCTTGAACTGTAAAATGGTCTCAACATTTAAAATAAGTACTCTCTTAGGAAAGATAAAAAGACTTCCCAGAGCAAGAGAAAATGGGAAAACACTATTGAAATAGTCCATTTGGGTGGTAGTGATAGTCTGTACCAGACAGTTGAAACAGGAATGAGGTGATAGATGCAGGATGTGATACAGAGAATTTTTTATTAAAAAAGGTATGATAATTCATTAAGTTTGAGAGGTAAAAGAATAGAAAAGTCAAAGATAAAGATAGAATAAAATGTCAACAAAGACTCTTCAGGACTCAGCTAAGGGTTCAGTTTGTTTTGGATTGGACTTGTTTTTTCATGTATATATGGAGCTCCTGGTGAGAAAATTCGCTCACCAATGCACATGGGCATTTACTCTATAACTTACAGTCCTAGTGAATTGAGAAGTTAAATGCCAGGGTCACACAGCCAATATGTGTCAAAGTTGGGACTTGAACCCAGGTCTTTCCGGTTCTCAGACCAGCTCTCTCTCCATTGTCATACTGTGTTATTCCAGTTATCAAATACGTGAACTTTGTAGTTTGTGCAATTAGTTTGATTCGTGATTTTGTCTATTCACTCAGCAATTGGCCAATGAATTTATCAGATTTATGGAGAAGGGAAGAATTTTTTACTAAAGAAGAGATAGAAAACATTATGAATACAAAATGAATAATTTTGATTACATTAAACTGAAAAGTTTTTGCACAACCAAATTCAATGCAATCAAGATTAGGAGGGGAACAGAAAACTGGGGAAAAATGTTTGTGACTAGTCTCTGTGATAAAACCCTCATTTCTAAAATATATAAAGAACTGAGTCAAATATAAGTCATTCCACAATTGATAAATGGTCAAAGGACGTGAACAGGAAGTTTTCACAGGAAGAAATTAAATATATCTATAATCATATGAAAAAATACTCTAAATCACTGTTGATTGGAAAGATGCAAATCAAAACAACTCTGAGATACCACATCCCACCTATCAGATTGGCTAACATGACAGAGAAGTTAGATGATAAATGTTGGAGAAGAAATGTGATAGTTGGAACACTAATTCATTGTTGGTGGAGCTGTGAGCTGATCCAGCCATTCTGGAGAGCACTTTGGAACTAGGCTCAGAGGGCTACAAAAATGTGCATACCCTTTGACCCAGCAATACCACTTCTAGGACTGTATCCCCAAGAGATCATTAAAATGGGAAGTGGTCCCACATGTACAAAAATATTTATAGCAGAACTCTTTGTGGTGGCCCCAAACTGGAAATCAAGGGGATGCCCATCAATTGGGGAATGACTGAATAGATCATGGTATATGAATGTAATGGAATACTATTGTGGTATAAGAAATGATGAACAGGAACTCTTCAGGGAG